>SJYX01004956.1:0-113757 GCA_006410675.1 Oreotragus oreotragus
AGAGTCGGACACAACTGAGCGACTGAACTGAACTGAACTGAATAAGGAGCTATTGACTTTTTCTTTGAATTGGAAAGTTTCATTCTTTGGGGTATCTGAATCTGGAATTTGAAAGATGAATAAAAATACATTACATGTGGATCAAGGGTTCTTAAAAAGTTTTGTGTAAAGTATAGGAAAATAACATGATACACATATTTAAAAAAAAGTAACATTGAAAGATGCTCAGCCTAATAGCAATAAAGGATGTAAAACAAGTAGGGAATGCAATTTTAATGTTAATGAAATGCTTATGCACACTTCCAGATAGGAAAAAGTATTGAGAGTCTGTCATTATTAAGTGTTAATAAGAATGTGGGGCTTCCCAGGTGTTGCTAATACTAAAGAATCCACCTGTCCATCTAGAAGACTCAAGAGACATGGGTTTGATCCCTGAGTTAAGAAGATCCCCTAGAGAAGGGAATGGCTATGCAATCTAGTATTCTTGTCTGAAAAATTCCATGGACAGCAGAGCCTGGCCGGTTACAGTCCATGGGGTCGCAGAGTCGGACAGGACTGAAANTGACCTGCATACAGATTTCTCAAGAGGCAGGTTAGGTGGTCTGGTATTCCCATCTCTTTAAGAATTTTCCACAGTTTATTGTGAACCACACAGTCAAAGGCTTTGGCATAGTCAATAAAGCCGAAATAGATGTTTTTCTGGAACTCTCTTGCTTTTTCCATGATCCAGCGGATGTTGGCAATTTGATGTCTGGTTCCTCTGCCTGTTCTAAAACCAGCTTGAACATCAGGGAGTTCACGGTTCACATATTGCTGAAGCCTGGCTTGGATAATTTTGAGCATTACTTTACTAGCATGTGAGATGAGTGCAATTGTGCTATGGTTTGAGCATTTTAATCCTTGGTTGACTCTTATTTAAAATGGGCAATGATAATTTTACCTACTTCATAGGATTAGTTTTAGGATTACATGTAAATCAGGGCATATCTAATCTATTACTTTAAATAGTTTTGTAAATTCAGTGTGAATGCATTTGAATGCATTCTTTGATTCTTCAATTGTGGAACTCCATTTTACTTTGTTACTGTGGTGTTTTATCTTGACATTGATTCATGAATTTCATAGTTGGTAATCATTCAAAGACTTTCATGATGACATGAATACAGGCTAGTCTCGTCAAACTTGAAAGTTAATGCTGGTGAATTAAATTGTATTTCTCTGAATCAAGTCACCATAGAATTATTTTTTATAGCACAATTGTAAGGACTGCTGTGTAGAAAGAAATTAGTCTTTACATCACTTACCTATAGCTGCAAAATAAGACACTTCAAAATTTAGTGGCTTAAAACAACAATGATCTATTTAGCTCTAAGTTCTGTCAGTCGATTTAGGCTGGTCTGCTGCTGCTGCTGCTACTGCTAAGTCGCCTCAGTCTTGTCCGACTCTGTGTGACCCCATAGACGGCAGCCCACCAGGCTCCCCTGTCCCTGGGTTTCTCCAAGGAAGAACACTGGAGTGGGTTGCCATTGCTTTCTCCAATGCATGAAAGTTAAAAGTGAAAGTGAAGTCGCTCAGTCTTGTCCAACTCTTCGTGACCCCATGGACTGCAGCCCACTAGGGTCCTCTGCCCATGGCATTTTCCAGGCAAGAGTACTGGAGTGGGGTGCCTTGCCTTCTCCATTAGGCTTGTCTAGGACAGGCAATTCTCCCGGCTTTAGGTGACCCTCACTGCAATTCCTGGTGTGTTGATAGTCAGCTACCAGGTCTTCTATGGACTGGTGGTCTACAATGGGATCTGCTAGGATGACTCATCTCAGCTTCAGATGGTCTCTAATCTTCTGGCATGGTAGTCTGGGATTCTTTAGATGGCATTACAGGGGTCCCAAGAGAACTGACTGGGGCTTCCCAGGTGGCTCAGTGGTTAAAAAAAAAAAAAATCCACCTGCTAAAGCAGAAGACCCAAGTTCCACTCCTGCATCAGGAAGATCCTGTGGGAAAGAAAATGGCAACCCACTCAACCCACTGCAGTATTCTTGCCTGGGAAATCCCATGGATAGAAGAGCCTGGCAGATGACAGTCCATGGGGTCACTAAAGAGTCGGACATGACTTAGCAACTAAACAAGAAAACTGGCCAATGTACACAAAGCCTCTTGATGCCAAGGTTTAGAACTGGTGCACTCTCTCTTCTGAAGTTTTCTGTTTGTCAGACTAAGTCACAAGACCAGCCCAGACATAAGCAGTAGCAAAATAGTTCTCATCCCTTAATAGGAAGAGGTGCAAGGGATATAGACCCAGAAAAGTGTGAAGTGTCAGGAGCATTTCTTACAATCTATTTCTTTGAAGTTTCTTAAGAAATAAAAACTCCAGTCATTTGTTGAGAATTACAGAGAAACAGATATCAGATGATCTTTAGGAAAAACCTTGTCATGGTTGAAATAATGAGCTCCCTGTTTCTGCTAACGAGTGATTCCATTTTGCACACATATATGTGGAAATGACTGACACATTCTTTAGAAGATCTAAGAAGGGTAATCACGATGGTGTGATCACACATCTAGAACCAGACATCCTGGAATGTGAAGTCAAGTGGGCCTTAGAAAGCTTCACTACAAACAAAGCTAGTGGAGGTGATGGAATTCCAGTTGAGCTGTTTCAAATCCTGAAAGATGATGCTGTGAAAGCGCTGCACTCAATATGCCAGCAAATTTGGAAAACTTAGCAGTGGCCACAGGACTGGAAAAGGTCAGTTTTCATTCCAGTCCCAAAGAAAGGCAATGCCAAAGAATGCTTAAACTACCACACAATTGCACTTATCTCACATGCTAGTAAAATAATGCTCAAAATTCTCCAAGCCAGGCTTCAGCAATACATGAACTGTGAACTCCCTGATGTTCAAGCTGGCTTTAGAAAAGACAGAGAAACCAGAGATCAAATTGCCAACATCTGCTGGATCATGGAAAAATCAAGAGAGTTCCAGAAAAACATCTATTTCTGCTTTATTTACTATGCCAAAGCCTTTGACTGCGTGGATCACAATAAACTGTGGAAAATTCAGAAAGAGATGGGAGTACCAGATTACCTGACCTGCCTCTTGAAAAATCTGTATGCAGGTCAGGAAGCAATAGTTAGAAGTGGACATGGAACAACAGACTGGTTCCAAATAGGAAAAGGAGTACGCCCAGGCTGTATATTGTCTCCCTGCTTATTTAACTTCTATGCAGAGTACGTCATGAGAAACACTGGGCTGGAAGAAGCACAAACGGGAATCAAGATTGCTGGGAGAAATATCAATAACCTCAGATATGCAGATGATACCACCCTTATGGCAGAAAGTGAAGAGGAACTAAAAAGCCTCTTAATGAAAGTGAAAGAGGAGAGTGAAAAATTTGGCTTAAAGCTCAACATTCAGAAAACGAAGATCATGGCATCTGGTCCCATCACTTCATGGGAAATAGATGGGGAAACAGTGGAAACAGTGTCAGACTTTATTTTTTTGGGCTCCAAAATCACTGCAGATGGTGACTGCAGCCATGAAATTAAAAGATGCTTATTCCCTGGAAGAAAAGTTGTGACCAACCTAGATAGCATATTCAAAAGCAGAGACATTACTATGCCAACAGAGGTCCATCTAGTCAAGGCTCTGGTTTTTCCAGTGGTCATGTATGGATGTGAATGTTGGACTATGAAGAAAGTTGAGTGCCAAAGAATTGATGCTTTTGAAATGTGGTGTTGGAGAAGACTCCTGAGAGTCCCCTAGACTGCAAGAAGATCCAACCAGTCCATTCTAAAGGAGATCAGTCTTGGGTGTTCTTTGGAAGGACTGATGCTAAAGCTGAAACTCCAGTACTTTGGCCACCTCATGCGAAGAGTTGACTCATTGGAAAAGACTCTGATGCTGGGAGGGATTGGGGGGAAGAGGAGAAGGAGATGAGACGACCGAGGATGAGATGGCTGGATGGCATCACGGACTCAATGGACGTGAGTCTGACTGAACTCTGGGAGTTGGTGATGGACAGGGAGGCCTGGCATGCTGCGATTCATGGGGTCTCAGAGAGTCGGACACAACTGAGCGACTGAACTGAACTGAACTGAATAAGGAGCTATTGACTTTTTCTTTGAATTGGAAAGTTTCATTCTTTGGGGTATCTGAATCTGGAATTTGAAAGATGAATAAAAATACATTACATGTGGATCAAGGGTTCTTAAAAAGTTTTGTGTAAAGTATAGGAAAATAACATGATACACATATTTAAAAAAAAGTAACATTGAAAGATGCTCAGCCTAATAGCAATAAAGGATGTAAAACAAGTAGGGAATGCAATTTTAATGTTAATGAAATGCTTATGCACACTTCCAGATAGGAAAAAGTATTGAGAGTCTGTCATTATTAAGTGTTAATAAGAATGTGGGGCTTCCCAGGTGTTGCTAATACTAAAGAATCCACCTGTCCGTCTAGAAGACTCAAGAGACATGGGTTTGATCCCTGAGTTAAGAAGATCCCCTAGAGAAGGGAATGGCTATGCAATCTAGTATTCTTGTCTGAAAAATTCCATGGACAGCAGAGCCTGGCCGGTTACAGTCCATGGGGTCGCAGAGTCGGACAGGACTGAAACTCCCACCCTGAAACTCCCACCCTGTCTCTTAGTTTGGAAGAAAACTGTCTGGTGGTTTTATTGATTTAAACAGCTGCCTCCGTCCTGGAATGGGCCAGGCTTTGTTCCCAGATCCTTGCACGTGATTTGTGTATTCAGGCCCCTCAGACTTTGTTTATTTGCTCTCTTTGGAGCTCTCAGCAAGTCTTATGGTAGTAGCCACATGGTTCATGAAGTTGATCATTTACCAGCTCTCCTGGGCAGTTCCTTCATGACCCACTCTTTCTGATTATCATCAAATAAACTTTTAATTTTATCATAAAAGGCTGAATAATTTCATCTTCAATTTCCAGAAAATATACAAATTTGTTTCAAGAAATATTTCTCTGTAGATATGTTCCTTGCATTTCACATATTTTTATTCTCTCTTCTCTTTGATACATTCATTTTCAATATTTTTCCTTTTTTTAAAAGGCAGATTGTGTGTATGTGTGTCTGTTCTAGCTAACTATAGGAATTATAATTGCATGATGGTAGATACAATACCTTCTATTGTATCTTACTGCTTATTGTGGTAATAAGCAAACAAAATTAGAATTTGAAAAGAGGTAGGTAAAAAGAAGTAGATTCACTAAAGTTGAACTCATATGGATATACATTCATCTTTAACAGTGCCCTGCACAAAATAGGTGCACTAAAATTGTTGTTATTTTAAGACTCTTTTTAGGATAATTTCTTTGAATATAGAGCTTCCTCAAGTAATCTGATTCCCTAATCATCACTATAGCTACATCCCTTTAGCTGCTAACATCTTAACTGCCAGTTGCCCAAGGTTAAAGTTAGGTTTATAGTATTGAACCAGGAACTTTTCCAGCAAAGCTCCAGGCAGAATGAAGGATATTAACAATGTGTAACCTTCTTTTTTCCCTGTAATGGCTACCTCTGGAAAGGCCTTCCTGAGGAAAACATGGAACTAATCAAGTTCTTTTGAAGCTGCTGGCCTCAACTGAAATGTGGGATGGGGGTGAGGTGAGGTGGGGAGGGGGTGGAGATTTAAGAGAAGAATCTCAGAAAACATCTACAAGACAGATGATTTGTAGAAAGAATGTCAAAATAAGAGTTAAGGAAGAAAGAGAAAATGATGGTAGTTGAAATAAAAACAAATACTGTGGACAATAAACACACTTATTTGGTACCTAAACTGACAAAAATCTTAGTGCACCAATGCAAACAATACTGAGAGCTTTTTTTCTTTTTAAATTAATTTTTGGAATATAGTTGCTTTACAGTGTTGTGTTTCTACTGTACAGTAAAATGAATCAGTCATATGTATATGTCCGTGTGCTTGTGTGTGTGTTAGTCGCTTAGCTGTGTCCGACTCTGGGACCCCATGGACTGTAGCCCACCAGGCTCCTCTCTCCATGGAATTCTCCAATCAAGAAACTGGAGAGGGCTACCATTCCCTTCTCCAGGGGATCTTACCCCCTCCCTTTTGAACTTTCTTCCCATTCAGGTCACCACAGAGCTTTCAGTAGAATTCCCTGTGCCATGCAGTATGTTCTAATTAGTCATCTATTTTATACATAGAAGATGTGGTAACATACATACAATGGAATATTACTGGGAACTTTGATCTAGTTTGTCAGGAACTGTCCCTATGGCAAGGACGCAGTTCCAAAAGTTTTCTTACGCTTTGTACCTACTTCAGCCCCATTTGGTAAATTAGGCAAGTTGTTGGAAGCAAATGATAAAAGAAGGTTCAGAAAGGAAAAGGATGAAAAATTGCTTCCATTAATTCAATTAATATTTATTGAGTCTCTTTTCTGTGCCACAGACTTTACCAGGCACTTGGGATAGATCACTGAACCAGACCAAAATCCATGGCCTTTGGAAACATTTTGTGGTGGGAAAACACACAATAGCACATGTTGCACACCATTTTTAACATTTCGTGTAGCTAAACGAGCCCATAGTAAAGAACACAAACATTGGCTGAGTCAGATCTTAGTTGCAGCACACAGGCTTAGCTGCCCCACAGCATGTGGAATCTTAGTTCCTTGAGCAGGAGTCAAGCCTGCATCCCCTGCATTGGAAAACAGATTCTTAACCACTGGACCACCAGGGAAATCCTGACAAGATCATCTTATTGCTATTTGAATATTTTTATTGCATTAAGGGCTCTTCTATGCCAGAAACTGGCAGGGGCACCTTTTGTCCAGGTGGCCTCTGGCTCCTCTCAGCATCCGTTGTGCCTAGAGCAGTCAGAGGCTTAGAAATAAAGAGACAGACAAAAAGAAATAAGAGGAGGAAGGGGATGAAGGAGAAGAAAGGGAAGGAAAGGGAGAGGGGAAAAGGAAGGAAATGATGGAAGGAGGTAGAAAGAGAGGAGGGCATGAAGGAAGAGATGCCGGAGAAAGAAAGGGAAATTAAGAACACAAATCTTATTACATTATTCCCCTGCTTAGAAGCTTAGAAATACTTCAGTTCACTCGAAAATGCAAAATCCCTATCTTGATTTGTACAACCCTTTATAATCTGGTTCCTGGTACCTTCATCTTTCATACTATTTCACCTTCCTCCTTCTCTAAGGTTTATTTGTGTCGTTCAGGGTCAAATGCCACCTCCTTGACCACTTACAAGTCACTCTTTATCATGCCACCCAATTTGCATTCTCTGTGGAGCATTTCTCAACATCTGTCATATTTCTTACTTACAACTTTATTGGTCTCAGTTCAGTTCAGTCGCTCAGTCGTGTCCGACTCTTTGCGACCCCATGAATCGCAGCATGCCAGGCCTCCCTATCCATCACCATCTCCCAGAGTTCACTCAGACTCACGTCCATCGAGTCTGTGATGCCATCCAGCCATCTCATCCTTGGTCGTCCCCTTCTCCTCCTGCCCCTAATCCCTCCCAGCATCAGAGTCTTTTCCAATGAGTCAACTCTTCGCATGAGGTGGCCAAAGTACTGGAGTTTCAGCTTTAGCATCAGTCCTTCCAAAGAAATCCCAGGGTTGATCTCCTTCAGAATGGACTGGTTGGATCTCCTTGCAGTCCAAGGGACTCTCAAGAGTCTTCTCCAACACCACAGTTCAAAAGCATCGATTCTTCGGCGCTCAGCTTTCTTCACAGTCCAACTTTCACATCCATACATGACCACAGGAAAAACCATAGCCTTGACTAGATGGACCTTAGTCGGCAAAGTAATGTCTCTGCTTTTGAATATGCTATCCAGGTTGGTCATAACTTTTCTTCCAAGGAGTAAGCATCTTTTAATTTCATGGCTGCAGTCACCATCTGCAGTGATTTTGGAGCCCAAAAAAATAAAGTCTGACACTGTTTCCACTGTTTCCCCATCTACTTCCCATGAAGTGATGGGACCAGATGCCATGATCTTCGTTTTCTGAATGTTGAGCTTTAAGCCAACTTTTTCGCTCTCCTCCTTCATTACAAATCTTCTACCAGACCCTAAGCTCCAAGAAAACATAAACGTTGCTCACTTACCAAAAGATAAGTGGGTATCATTATTCCTTTGCAGATTTTAGTAGAATAGGAGACATACACCTCAAGGAGATCACTGATAGGAGAAAATACCATCTGAGAGGGGCAAATAGAGTGCTCTGGGGCATATAAAATGACTGAAAAACAATCTATACCAGAACTCCCAGAAAAGACTCCCTGAAATAAATGGTGTTATGATAATATTGAAAAGAGTAGTAGAATTTGAATATAGGGGAGTTAGATGGGACAAATTGTGTTCTGGGTTGAGAGACCAGTGGGAAAATTCCAGGGCTAGGCATAGCCCAGAAGAAGCTTCATATCGAGGAGAACAAGCCCCCAGGAAGTCACTGTGAGTGGCACAGCTTGGGCAAAATCCTCTTGACTGTGCTGAGAATGTACCTCACAAACATGAAACACAGTCTCTTACACAGACGTGGAAGGAAATGGTATGGCCCCGGCTCCTGTTAGAAGCTTCTCTAGAAGAAGAGTGAGTGTTTCTCATGACCCAGAAAACTAAATATGCTGCTGAGGCATCTAGATAGTTTCATCCCATAAGTGAGGTGGCTATATACTGCTCCCTGTTTACACTGACAATGTAGGGTGAAAGAGGTATACTAATGAAAATACAAATACACATTGTCAGTGGAAGGAAGTAGGAAACCCAAGAGTTTGAGGTACTAAGTGGAAAATCTATGTTTTTATTCTTGTAAGAAATAACTGTAAGCACCTACTACGTACCAGGAGGGAATCTACAGCAATTGACAGAGTAGATAAAGCTTTTGCCAGCAATACATTTTAGAATATGGAGAAAGGAAATAAGCTTACAAACAAATAAAAACATAGTATGTCCTACAGAGATAAGAGACTTCCCAAGTAGCGCTAGTGGTAAAGAATCTGCCTGCCAATGAATGAGACATAAGAGTTGTGGGTTTGATCCCTGAGTCAGGAAGATCCCTTGGAGAAGGAAATGGCAACCCACCCCAGTATCCTCGCCTGGGAATCCCATAGACAGAGGAGCCTGGCGGGTTACAGTCCGCAGTGCAGGAGGCTTGGGTTTGACTCCTGGGTTTGACTCGTAAGAATATATATAAAACTTCCCAATTTTCTCATATTCCTGCTATTTCTACTTAGTTTTAATTTTCAGTTGCTTCCAATGTTGGTGAATATATACTTTCCAGGATTATTCATGCTGAGAAATATAACAATATGCAAGTTCTCTGCATATACACATGTTCATTGTAAGAGAGTCTGGAAAGAATAGAATATCTTAAGCAAGAAGAAAGCATATTTATCTTTCTCTGAAATCTTCCTTTGACTTTTGTGATCCTTTAAATGTTTTTTTTTTCTTTCTTTCCCCTAAAAGGATTTAAACAGTATTTAAGAATGCTATGAATTCTAAAATTTGATGAAGCTGGTCGTAAAATCATTGTACCTTCTAGACTGTAGTTCACTATAGAGAACACACACACAACAGTTTTTTCTCTGAATGTTAATAGTCCCATGGAAGAGAATTTGGAATTAAAATTGAAATAATTAAGTGGAAACAATGACTGGGGAATGAAGATTTCAGAGAAAAGCATGCCTTTTAAAAGGGCAGTGGAGATGGCAATGATTTAGTCAATGGACATGACCTAATATATTTTTCTATCTTTTTAAAGGCCGAGTCAAGTCAATAGCTTTCATATCACTGCAGGGAACTATACTAGCTTGGAAATCACAAGCCAGTATTTGGAGGTGACTTTCTAGCTCTAAGAGTTGCCAGACCTCATAATTAGCACTCCTACAGAAAAGTGCTAAACAAAGCCACATGCGCTCATTTTTATTCTGCAAGGGATTGTTCTCCAAGGGCAGGCACAGCTGTTGTGGAACAAAGCAGTTATGCAAATTTCAAAGTCTTCAGAAGATTATACATGTAAAGCCAGTGTACTTCATTTATGACCATCACCTCATTCTGCTACATGGGCACAAATGAGTAAAAAAAAAAAAAGAGAAGGGGGAAAGAGAGAGAAAGAAAGAGAGTGACAGAAAGACACACAGAGGGAGGGGATGAGAAACACATCAAATTCACTGACCCATGTGGGTGACCTTCATGAGTAAGTACATATTTTACAGGAGATCATAGAAGAGTGAACAAAACTTCACAAGGCTCTGAGAAGAGTGCAACTTTAGATTTGCTCCACCTTTGTGGCCATGGCCACAATAAACGTATTTTCTCAAGTATGTAATCTTGAAGAGTTCTGGTAAAGCAGAGAGGACAAGGGACTTCCCAGGGATAAAGATCCAATCTGCCAATGCTGGAGATGTACAAGACACAGGTTCAATCCTGGATGGGGAAGATCTTCTGGGGAAGGATGTGGCAATCCACTCCACTATTCTTGCCTGGAGAATCCCATGGACAGAGGAGCCTGGCAGGCTACTTGTCCATAGAGTCACAAAGAGTCAGACATAACTGAAATGACTTATCACACATGCACAGAGAGGACAGGAGACTTGTAGTCAGAAGACCCATTTTAAACTCTACCTTGGCCATTCTTGTTGTTTAGTTGCTAAGTTGTGTCTGACTATTTTGCAACCTGTGGGCTTAGTCTGCCAGGCTCCTCTGTCTATGGGATTTCCCAGGCAAGAATACTGGAGTGGGTTGCCACTTCCTTCTCTGGGGAACTTCTAACCCAAGGATGGAAGCCTCGTCTCCTGCATTGGCAGGTGTATTCTTGCCACTGAGCCACCAGGGAGGCCTACCTTGGCCATTATATGCCACTTTCTCCCTTGTTTTCTCACCTGTAAAACGAAGATAATAAAAATGCATGGGATTACATCTTCTTCATACATTTTTCTCATCTGGTTCAAAAAAGCCTCCTATCTGGACCCTCTACATCTACTTTTAGAACATTCTCCAGTATCTATCTAATACAGAAATATGAGTATAACACATCTTCTAGTCTTCACTCACATCCAAAGTTAAAATACTATTAATTTTCATATAAATTTTAGTTATGCTGTGATAGGGAGAAAACTTTTTAAAAGTTGCCACTATATAAATATATGCATATATGAATTGGCACTATATATTAATATACAAATAAAAGTAAGAATGCACAGAATTTTCTTGCTTTGGAAACATGCTTCATTGCATTAAGATAGTGGCCCTCATACTTTCTCATCTCTTAACCCTTCATACACTTAATAAATAGTGAGGATCCCCAAGGGCAATTGTTTCTGTGTGTTGTATCTATTCATCTTTGCCACATTCAAAATTAAACCAGAAAAAATTTAAATCAAGACTGCATAAGCAAACATTCTAATAGCCATCAGAAGATGCTGTCAATGCTGTCGTCCCATGTCAGATAGACTGTATCCTCATGGGACGTTGAGAAGCAAAAGACAAAAATAATTTCTTAGTAATTGCCATGAAAATAGTTTTGACCTCAGAGAACCCTGAATGACCACACTTGCAGAATCACTGCTCTCATAGCAAAAGAATCCCAGGAATTTGCAGGAACCCTGGAGGGTTTAAGTCTTCCACAGGCCATGGATTAACAGTCTTCTAAGTACATATACCAAGATCTTAAAAGGCAGGGAAGCCCTGACATGACGTATGAGTCATGTTTATGTGTAATGATACCACATTGGCAGCAACACAACTCCCAATAATTGGATAATGAAATCATTTTATAGTGAAGTCAAACCAAAATGCTGAAAGCTAAAGTTTCAGCAAATAATGGAGTATAAAATAGCTGACTCAGAAAAGACTCTGATGAAGGCAAAGATTGAAGGCAAAAGGAGAAGGAGGTGGCAGAGGATGAGATTGTTAGATAGCATTGCTGACTCAGTGGACATGAGTCTGAGCAAACTCTGGGAGGTAGTGGAGGACAGAGAAACCTGGTGTGCTGCAATTCATGGGGTTGCAAAGAGCTGGACTTGAATTAGCACTGGACAACAACGACAAAAATCTATACTAACAAATAAGAGAATAAAACAAATCTTAAAACAAATTTAAATCATATGCTAAATGTAATATATACCACATACAATACAATAAAAAAGTACATTAGAAGGAAATATATTTAAAAATTAATTTTCTCTGAATGCAGAATAATGAGCAATTTTTCTCTCTTTACTGTTTTCTATGTTTTTTCAACATTTCTATAATAAATCATAATTTTGAAAATTTATAAAATCAGAAAATGTAAATATCATTGTTAATTTTCTTTTGTTTTCAGAATATAATCCAAAGAGCTAGCACTGCTAACCAGGCTGGTGTGGTTGCCCACCTGTGCTGCACAAACTTATCCTACTAATATATGATGCACTTATCTTTAGAAATACCCACCTGCTCAAAATTCACACCACAATTCATGCTTCTATGTCTTTGCACACCTTTACATGGAATATCCTTCCCTCTTCTCCTATGTGGTTAAATCCTGCTGTTCATCTCTTGGCTTATGGCTTCTTTTCTCTAAGAATTTCCTCCTCCACATCCCTGCAGCAACCTTTGCATTCATGCATGCATTTGTAGTGTAATTGTGTGTCCAGCTTTCTCTCTCTCCTTCTTCATGGGGAAAGAATTCTTTGTTGTCAGGGACTTTAACTGGTTTTGGTTTGGTTTTGATTTTGTTTAGTTTTGTTTGGTTTGGTTCATTGGCTGTTGGTTTTCTCTACCCAGACACTGAGAAGCAGATTCTCAGAGAGAGAGAGCATGGGAGAAGATAGGGGAACATATTTTTCTGGAATACATCCTTCCAAGTGCTACCTTTTCAATGATGTTCGAATAGTATGTTGTAATGACTGTTGTTCAAACTGATTGAAAAAAAAAAATAGATGAGGCAATATGAAATCCAGAAGTTGAGATACGTAAAGGAGTTAGATGTTGAGATTTTATTTATATGTGTTTCCTATAAGACAATCTAGTGGTCTTCTCCCCTAACCCCAACCAAGGCTCAGTTTCTCTGATGTTTAAACCTGGTTATGTTTGATCAAGAATATATAGGTCCTCATTAAGATCTCTCTCTCTCTCTTTTTTTTTAATGGCTGGCTGATGAATGAATAAGGGAACTTTTTTTTTTTTCTCCTTCTTCCCTCCCCCCTCTCCTGAATAAGGGAAATTTAAACTGGGATACATAATACCTTGTTGAAGCAAACCCACTGCAATTATATTCTGTTAACATAGCCATTTATGAATAATGGATGCCAGGAGACATTCAGGTGGTTGCTGTGTTGGGAAAATAAAGTGGATCATCAAATGGAAGGAAAATGGGAAGTCAGAGAGAAGAAACAATTTAAAGAAACACAGTTTACATCTGCCAGAAAACTGCAGCTGCAGACCAGCTGACCCATACAGACAAGGCAAGTTTGGATAGTCCAGGAGATAACATGTCAGACCAGGAAGTAATCCTAGATTCTTCAAATCAATAACTACTGCCAGAAACCAGAGGCCTTTCTTCACCATCTTACCATAGTGAAGAACACAGTTCTGAACAGCAGAGGGATCATGATCAGACCCAGTGTGTCAATCTCAGAATCAAAGAGCAATGTAAAGCAAAGACATATATTAGTCTATCGGCAATTCAAACCTTTAGCACCATGCCTAGTTTTTGCAATGATGATAACTTATTTCTTCAGTAAAATTTTAGATAACACAAGGTTAAAATATTAACCATAGCTTACATTCCCTACTGGAAATAAATTTCCAACCTATTGATTTCAAAGTCCATTATGAAAACTTTTAATATATATGTAAATCATTTATTGCACTTAATAATACAACTGTGGTTCCTTATTTAAACTTGTATCTGGGCCACTTAGCCACTTTGGATCTCAATTTTCTCATCTGTGAGTTGAGGGGCTTGAGATGAACTCTAAGTAACACCCAAATCTAAATTTTCTCTACTATTCACCAATGGATTTAATCCTTCTTAATTCCATTTTGCTCTGACATTTTAAAAATTTAACACCTCAGGAAGAAAAAAAAAAGAAGAGAATTTTCAAACAACATTGAGTCTGACTTGAAGTCACTGACTCCAGAGGATTTATATATGTACACACACATGCACATACACACACACACACACATATATATATAATCACTACATCACTATCTTTATTCAATTGTTCTTTTATATTTATTGATGGTTGTTTCAGTCTGTAATCCTGATGGGGTTAATTAAGGACCTCAAATATAATTTGAAAATGTTTACACACAGCACACAGCATATTTTAGGTTGCCAATCCCATCTGTGGACACTGCTATATTAATGACACAATATTTGTTTTAGAGGTCATAGTGCTATCTGCCAGGTTAAACATTTGTAATCTGGACCCAACTTTAATATATCCTTTCAAAGAAAGCCACAGCCTGCTATACACTCCATCAACAGCACTCTTCAATCGAATGGTTTGTCAAGATTACAGAGGCAGCTAAGCCAACAATAACAAGCACCTTCCATGTGGATGTTAATTAGAATGTTGACATAGTAAAACTCCTTACTAGGGATAAGTTGGCAGTTCAGCACTTGCAACCCAACATCATGTGAAGGCAGAGCTGTTAATAGAATTTGTCCCCAGAATGACCAAAGGCAGAGCACAAAGAGCTTCAGCCTCATTTGTACCCTGTGGGGGTGGTAAGCATGTGGGTGTCAGTTCCTGGCTGCACAGTGTCTTTTTAAGACCACAGTGGTTAGTTTGTACTTCTGCTCTCAAATATCACTTTTAAAGGTCACTCTTCTGCTTACTAAACTACACATAGGTAAGCAACAGCAGAATAGAGTTCTAAGTGTGCCTTTGAGGTTGCTATTATCACAGTTTTTCTTTTTTTAATTGAAGTATAGTTGATTTATAATTTTATATTAGTTTCAGATATACAACATAGTGATCAAGTATTTTTACAGTAATATAAGGTGACTTTCAATAGTGTTCTATTACCGATATTAAGGTACACGACATATTATATAGAAAGAATAAATAGATAAAATATGGATCATCAAACATAGAGAATTAGGGTGTGGGATTGTAGTGTGAAAATTTTACTAAAGTTCATATATAATGAAGACAACATGAATGCTACTATAAGATCCTATAGAACGTGACACTTTAACCTCTTATAAGAACTCTCAGGAAACCTGACGTTCCTTTAGTTTGGTCAGTTAGGATTTCCTTTAGTCAGGACTTATAAGTAACCTTCCTGACTACGACTTCGACTTTGAGGTTATGAAACCGATGAACTACGCTTCTCGACTGAGTAACCTTTTCTGGGACTATGACCCTTTCTAACTTCCGTCTTCCTCTTCCCCTACTGTCTCCTATTCTACCAACCCATCGTAGTGACTGAGCTACCTGTAGTCAAACCCGTTCGAGACCCTTAACCACTACCTGTCCCTTCGGACCGTATGACGTCAGGTACACCAGCGTTTCTCGACCTGTGCTGACTCACTGACTTGACTTGA
The DNA here is from genome assembly GCA_006410675.1 of Oreotragus oreotragus. NCBI lineage: Eukaryota > Metazoa > Chordata > Mammalia > Artiodactyla > Bovidae > Oreotragus > Oreotragus oreotragus. The sequence goes on from SJYX01004956.1 coordinate 15,531, forward strand.
CTCATGTAGAAATATATATCTCAACCTGACACTTCTTCCAACTCACGGCTTCTTAACTACGAAAACTTGACACCACAACCTCTTCTGAGAACTGAGTCCCTTGGACTGCAAGGAGATCCAACCAGTCCATTCTGAAGGAGATCAGCCCTGGGATTTCTTTGGAAGGGATGATGCTAAAGCTGAAACTCCAGTACTTTGGCCACCTGATGCGAAGAGTTGACTCATTGGAAAAGACTCTGATGCTGGGAGGGATTGGGGGCAGGAGGAGAAGGGGATGACAGAGGATGAGATGGCTGGATGGCATCACTGACTAGATGGACGCGAGTCTGAGTGAACTCCAGGAGTTGGTGATGGACAGGGAGGCCTGGCGTGCTGCAGTTCATGGGGTCACAAAGAGTCAGACACAACTGAGCGACTGAACTGGACTGAACTGATCATGTGTCCAATTGTATTTTCTAACTGTACAGTACATTATTATTTTCCTTATATTGAGAAATTAACCTTAATTGGGTAAGGCCAGAGGTAGTTAGAGTGTACAATGTCTTTCCTCTTACATAGTTTTCTGGAAGTGAATTCTATCTTTCATTTTACCTATATGGTAACCAGATGTCAAGATGGTCCCAAATGATCCCAGTATCTAATCCCTTCCCTGGCAAATACACTATAACAAAAATGGCAGAAAGTCACTTCTATGATTAGATGACATAAGATAGTAACTTTCATCTTGCTAGAAGACCCTCTCTTGCTGGCTTTGATGAAGGAAGCTGCCATTCTGAGAAGCCATATGAAACTCAGGATGGCTTCCAGCCAACATCCAGCAGGGAACTGAAGTTAACAGGTCAACTCTCGAGGGACTGAAACCTGCCAATAACCACACAGGCCTGTAAGCACATCTTTCCCCAATAGAGCTTTCACATGACACCATAGCCTAAGTGATAACTTGCTTGCAGCCTGTGAGAAACCCTGAAGCAGAGGACACACAAAAATTATAAGACAACAACTGTGTGTTACTTTAAGTTACTAAGTTTGTAGTGATTTGTCATGTATTAGTAGATCTAATTATGTCTCTGACTTAAAGAGAATGCATTTCAGGTTTGAAATTTATCATTTATGTCAAAGGATGCTTTAGCTTAATTGTTGACATAGGATAACCCACAACAATTTGATACCTTAAAGATGCTCTAGTAAATAACAAAGTACTAGAAATCACTTCTGATTTTCATGTCTGAGTTACCTTCAGAATAATTACCTACTGTCACTACTACCAGGTGTTACATAAAGTGCATTAAAAAGTCTTTATTTGTTACCTACTCACAGAAGTTTTTTTATATATTGAAATATCTATTAAAGTAGAATATTTAACTAGCAAAATGATATTTCTCATTTATTTATAACATAAAGATATATGAAATTGAAGATCAAATCATAAATTCATTCTGGGTATATGTTTTAGAAGAATTAAATTGCATGCCATGATGTTAAATCTTAATCAAAACTTCTTCAAAGCCTTATAAACTTGAAATTCCATAGCATTGTCTGACATAATCAGGCTAGCAATGTCATTCATTCTTGTATAATGTAGTACTCCTTAAACTTAGATGTAAACAGAACTTCTCAAGCTTCATCTAAGCTCCTATGTACTAGTTTTAGTAACTAGTGGTCAAATTTAGAAAAGTTAATGCTGACACTATTCACAGGATTTCAAAATTTACAGTCTTGGGTTATGTTACTGAACCTCTGTAACTTTTGCACTTTAATGGCTCCCATACATGAGGACACTTCATCCACTTTATTATATTAACTACACTTCCCCAAAATGAGTCATTTCTTTATTCCAGATGTATATTCCAAAATATTCCAGATGTATGTATATTTCAGAATAATATGATAGCATGTTTTCTTCCAGCATCTTAAGAAGGCTGTCTGACCAAGCAAAAGCTATGGTACAGCTGAATTCACATATGGCATAAAGAATAAGAACAGATATACTTAGAACGTACTGTGTGGCCTTGAGCAAGATACTTATCTAAGATTTATATTTCTTCTCTGTAAAGTAAAATAAATTTCCTGTTTTGAAAAGATAAAGTAAGTGTACAGGGAGAAAAATGACTTATAAAATTCAAAGCTGAGAGTAAAAATGGCAACCCACTCCAGTACTCTTGCCTGCAGAATCCCATGGATGGAGGAGCTTGGTGGGCTACAGTCCATGGGGTCACAAAGAGTAAAAATGGAAGTGTATAATTTCTTTCCAGATAATTTTATCTGTAACTATAAAGGCAAGAATATGAGAAACTCAAGAGATAGATAGTTTGCAGAGAGGGCAACATACAGAAAGCTTAACTTCTCAGTACAAAGGAAATACATGGAAATTTTGGCGTGAAAGAGAGCAAGGAAGAAAGAAGCAAGACAAGATGTAGAGCAAGACAAGGGGGACCAAGAACACACGTTTAGATGAAGGGGTGAGTGACAGTGGAGACCTGTGGAAAAAGCCTCGAAGGAGCAATTTCAGTTGAAGAGTATTTCTAAGAGACTGCAAAGTGATGCAAGGTAATTGTATTGTCCCAAAGCATAATAGATTTTATTGCACATGAAAATTCTTACTGTGAATGCTGTGTGGGAAAATCTCAAACATGAGGAACACTTGGGAACTACATCCAGCCATGAGGGGGAAGACAAAAGGAGAGCTGATGGGATGTAACGAGACACAGTTGATAATAAAACTTGGGGGAGACGGGAAGCTGGAGAAAAATCTTTGAGAAAGATTACATGCTCCTTGGAGTTGGAGATCAACCACACAAAGGAATAAGGGGGAGAGAGTTTAAATGAATTTTTTGTTAATCTCAGAGTGATCCCACCTGACATTTGTATTAAAGATTTAAATTACCTAGAATAGAGCCTTCTTCAGCCCTCAAAAAACACAATTTGAGACAGACTCAAGGGACTTAACAACTTACTTTCCCAGCTTGCTGAAAATAAGTCAGACAAAAGTAAAGAATATGACTTACTAAAGAAACTCACCTGTCTGCTCTTGACTCATTTCTAATCATTAGACGGATGAGTTAATTAACTCAGTGCAGGTAATCCTTCCACAATGTATATGTATATCACATGATCATATTTACACTTTAAGTATCTTGTAATTTTTTCAATTAATTCTCAGTAAAATAATAACAAAATAGATAATAATATAATTATGACAACTTAGGCAATTATATACAGTACTGTAACATTCCTGGGCTTCCTAGGCGGGTGTAGTGGTAAAGAATCCACCTGCCAATGCAGGAGGCACAAGAGTTGCAGGTATGATCCTCAGTAGAGAAGATCCTCTGGAGTAGGAAATGGCAAACTACTGCAGTATTCTTGCCTGGAGAATTCCATGGACAGAGGAGCCTGGTGAACTAGAGTCCATGGAGTCGAAAAGAGTTGGACACAACTGAGCATATATAATGTGCCACTGAGTATGCACATTATCAGCTCAGGTCAGTTCAGTCACTCAGTTGTGTCCAACTCTTTGCGACTTCATGGACTGCAGAACACCAGACCTCCCTGTCCATCATCAACTCTCAGAGTTTACTTAAACTCATGTCCATTGAGTCGGTGATGCCTCCAACCATCTCATCCTCTGTCGTCCCCTTCTCCTCCTGCCTTCAGTCTTTCCCAGTATCAGGGTCTTTTCAAATGAGTCAGTTCTTTGCATCAGGTGGCCAAAGTATTAGAGTTTCAGCTTCAGCATCAGTCCTTCCAATGAATATTTAGGACTGATTTCCTTTTGGATGAACTGGTTGGATCTCCTTGCAGTTCGAGGGACTCTCAAGAGTCTTCTCCAACACTACGGTTCAAAAGCATCAATTCTTCGGTGCTCAGCTTTTTTTTATAGTCCAACTCTCATATCCATACATGACTACTGGAAAAACCATAGCTTTGACTAGATGGATCTTTGTTGGCAAAGTGATGTCTCTGCTTTTTACTATGCTGTCTAGGTTTGTCATAACTTTTCTTCCAAGGAGCAAGCGTCTTTTAATTTGGAATTTGTAACAAGAATACTTGAGTGGGTAGCCATTCCCTTCTTCAGGTGATTTTCCTGACCCAGGGATGGAATCCAGGTCTGGTGCATTGCAGGCAGATTCTTTACCATCTGAGCCACGAGACAATCCCCAACTAACCATATATCTATACACACATGTAACTATTATGCTACTAAGTAAATGCATCGGAATTCCGTTATTAGTATGTTCTCACCATGAAGTCTGTAACACTCTCCAGCCCTCAGGCACTGACTATTCCTTCTGGAATGGCTTCTGCTCAAATCTTGTCCTATAGGGGAAACTTTCCCCAACTACATGTTTAAGTGAATAGCAACATGTATTTCTCACAGTTTATTTCTTGAGACCCAGAAGTCCAAGATCAAAGGGCTGACTGACTCAGTTCCTGGCCGGGGTCCTCTTCCTAGTGATGTCTTTAAAAGATGACAAGAGAGAGAGTGCTCTGTGGGGTCTATTTTGTAAGAGCACTTATCCCATTCATGAGGGCCCCACCCAAGACCTAATCATCTCCTAAATGAATCCTCTCCCACCTCCTTACACCATCATCTTTGGAGTTAAGCTTTTGGGGGCCAGTGGGGATAGACACAAAGTTTCAGACCATAACACCTAATAAACTAGATCTGTTTTCCTATTGCTTTGTAAACTAAAGAACTTAGCAGATGCCATCATAGATCTCTATCTGTATGTGGATTACATCTAATTATAGTGTATGACCTTCTTAAGTCAGGTTCATGGCGTAGTATCTTTCTATGCTAACCATGTGACACACAGCACAGTGCACAGTGGCCCCTCAGGTTTCTATGGAAATGATTTTTTGAGGAAGAAATGGCACAGAATTGAGTTCCATAATTCCAGCTCACTGCTTTCTCATCCTGTAATAGAGGGTGACTAATTTCCTCTCTGCCATCCATTTAGAAGTTTCCTTTGGGTTAGTAGCCAGTGTAGGAAGGAGCAGTTAACTTTTTTCATTTCACCTTTTTCAAGCCAGAATTGAACTGTTTATATACCGAGAGGGAGCCTTGTAGCATGAAGAGGGATCCTCTTTTTAGCTTTAGGTCTGGAGCAACCACCTAATATTTACATGACTCTGGAGAGATCATTTTCCATCTGTATGGTTCAGTTTCCATATTTATAAAAGATAAACAAGCAAACAGGTAAACCAAAGGGAGTGAGAGGCCTGGGAGAGAGCAGTATTTGACCTTATAGGATCACAAGCAATTTCATAATCAGATGAAATTATATGTATGAAAGTTTTGACACAGCACAAATGTAAATGCTTAATATTATTTTGAAAAGCTGGGGGATAACTTTATTTATATAACTTTATATATAAACATGGATTAGTATTACTCTTTAGTTAAGTGATTATGATCCCCCAAGTTTACCAATTTAAACTCCAGAATCATAAAGTGACTCAAAGATCAAAAGAAAAAATATACAAATGCACTCATAATTAAAATGTCATAATAATAAAGTTTACTTGCTACTTTTGATTTCTTGGGGTTTAAAAACAAACAACTTGCTCAGCATATTTTGGCAGAGCTTCTTTTTAAAAAACAAGAAGGTTAACTACCAAATTATGAGGACAGCAAATGGAAAAAAAACACTGTAATGCTGCTAAATAAAGACAGGAACACAAATTCTATATTGGAAATCAAGCTAGTATGTTTTACTTTGGAGGTTGAGTGGGTTTTCTTTTCCTTATATTGGATGTTTTCCAAGAGTCTTATTATACTTAAAAAGGAGTTCCATTTTTTAATTCTTTCCTCCAAACACATGAGAATTTTTTTAAAGAAATACTGTGACGTCTATTGACAGAGAAATAAATATAAACATGTTCCCTATTTTAGTCTTATTTAATACAAGTGGTACATAAAGGTGTGATTAGCACTAAAAATACATATTTTGTGTTAAGAAATTGTATCTGAAGGATATAACATGTAGGAATGTAGTAAAAGAAACTTTGAGTCACTCAGTGTATGTGAAATAATATTCTATGGCTATACAGCTTAAAAGGAAAGTTTATTTATTTGGCTATGCCAAGTCTTAGTTGGGATATGCAGGATCTTAGATGCAGCATGTGGGATCTAGTCCCCCAGCAAGAGATGGAACCCAGGCCCCCTGCATCGGAGGCTTAGGTTCTTAGCCACTGGGCCACCAGGGAAGTCTCTAAATAATTTTAAACTGAGTACATCAATGTATACTTTGCCTACCAGAAAGGGAGCTAACACCTGCAGGAGGAAGACTTTTCCTAATAATTCAGATCTAAAGGGTTTACCTCAAGAATATTCCAAGGCTTTACTAGTTTTGAGGGAAATCAAAGAGGTAAGTCCATGGCCAACACCCCTACAACACTTCAGTAACCAGGGAAGTCTCTAAATAATTTTAAACTGAGTACATCAATGTATACTTTGCCTACCAGAAAGGGAGCTAACACCTGCAGGAGGAAGACTTTTCCTAATAATTCAGATCTAAAGGGTTTACCTCAAGAATATTCCAAGGCTTTACTAGTTTTGAGGGAAATCAAAGAGGTAAGTCCATGGCCAACACCCCTACAACACTTCAGTATTTCTAAGGTCAGTTTATTTTTAAGAAATCCTTTTCATTATCAGGTAGACTGGAAGTTTTCATAGGATTTTACTTGTAGAAGCAGGAAGGGCCAAAACATTGAAATACAGAAAAAATATTAAAACAACAACAAAAACTTCTGGCTTACAGGGCACTTGGCTATACTAAAATAATTGAAAAGTTGCCTCAGGCTTCCTGAGTGACACCAAACAAGCACTCAAGTTCTGATTCTTTCACTGAATGACTTGACTTGGTTGACACTGAAGGAGAATGAGATTATAAACTGAATAACTTCAGGAGCTGGTGTGAATCACAGAACTTCTCAGAAGCTACCTCTGGTTATGTTATGGGTATAAACACAGCGCTTTGACACTCTGATTACAGGGTTAAGTATACTCAGTATATTCTCCATTCAGTATCCTCAGAAACCTTGGAGATGAAAGATATTTCCATTCCTGAACACTACTTTTCTCCTGCTTGCCTCCAGTTCAGTTCAGTTGCTCAGTGGTGTCTGACTCTTTGCGACCCCATGGACTGCTGCACGCCAGGCCTTGCTGTCCATCGCCAACTCCTGGAGTGTACTCAAACTCATGCCCGTTGTCGGTGATGCCATCCAACCAGCTCATCCTCTGTTGTCCCCTTCTTCTCCTGCCTTCAGTCTTTTCCAGCATCAGGGTCTTTTCAAATGAGTTAGTTATTTGCATCAGGTGGCCAAAGTATTGGAGTTTCAGCTTCAGCATCAGTCCTTCCAATGAATATTCAAGATTGATTTCCTTTAGGATGAACTAGTTGGATCTCCTTGCAGTCCCAGGGACTCTCAAAACCACACCACCACCACCACATCTCCAACACCACAGCATCAATTCTTCAGCTCTCAGCCTTCTTTATAGTCTAGCTCTCACATACATGACCACTGGAAAAACCATAGCTTTGACTAGATGGACCTTTGTTGACAAAGTAATGTCCTGTCTCTTATACACATCTAGATGTGTATAAGAGACAGACCCTGAAGCCAGAAAAGTCTTTATCTTATCAAGTAAAAGTGAACTTTGTCAGGGAGCCAGGAAAAGCCAAGTTTCTGTCTTGGAACTCCCATAGCTCTGACTGTTTGGTTTACAAGCATTGTTTATCCATTTAAATTCCCTGATGAGGGGTTAATTTTGTAGAAGCAGAATGACCTTTGTCCATGTGCACCACAGTGCCATCAAAATCCACATTCCAAGAAAACTTTGTTCTTTTAACAGGGAGAGAAAACCAAATTTCATTTCAATGACAACTTATATTCACTGTGAAACAATAGCTATTCACTTAGTCAAAGTACCAATAAAAGATTTCAAAGGCAGTTTACTGTCTTACGAAACTTGTATCATGCACAGAACTCTTTTACTTGTCTCAAACCTTTTTACACACATGTGCACCTGTCTCTTATACACATCTAGATGTGTATAAGAGACAGGTATAGATCACAACAAACTGGGAAATTATTAAAGAGATGAGAATACCAGACCACCTGCCCTGCCTCTTGAGAAATCTGTGTGTAGGTCAGGAAGCAANACTTGTCTCAAACCTTTTTACACACATGTGCACATTTAGAGAACAGCCACCTATAAGTTTAGACTTACTTTCTTTTTCCTTCAGTTCAGTTCAGTCGCTCAGTCATGTCCGACTCTTTGCGACCCCATGAATCACAGCACACCAGGCCTCCCTGTCCATCACCAACTCCCGGAGTTCACTCAGATTCACGTTCATCGAGTCAGTGATGCCATCCAGCCATCTCATCCTCTGTCATCCCCTTCTCCTCCTGCCCCCAATCCCTCCCAGTATCAAAGTCTTTTCCAATGAGTCAGCTCTTCATATGAGGTGGCCAAAGTACTGGAGTTTCAGCTTTAGCATCATTCGTTCCAAAGAAATCTCAGGGTTGATCTCCTTCAGAATGGACTGGTTGGATCTCCATGCAGTCCAAGGGACTCTCAAGAGTCTTCTCCAACACCACAGTTCAAAAGCATCAATTCTTCGGCGCTCTTCACAGTCCAACGCTCACATCCACACATGACTACTGGAAAAACCATAGCCTTGACTAGGCGGACCTTAGTCGGCAAAGTAATGTCTCTGCTTTTGAATATGCTATCTAGGTTGGTCATAACTTTTCTTCCAAGGAGTAAGCGTCTTCTAATTTCATGGCTGCAGTCACCACCTGCAGTGATTTTGGGGCCCCAAAAAATAAAGTCTGACACTGTTTCCACTGTTTCCCCATCTATTTCCCATGAAGTGATGGGACCGGATGCCATGATCTTCGTTTTCTGAATGTTGAGCTTTAAGCCAACTTTTTCACTCTCCTCTTTCACTTTCATCAAGAGGCTTTTTAGTTCCTCTTCACTTTCTGCTATAAGGGTGGTGTCATCTGCATATCTGAGGTTACTTAATAGAATGTAATTCCATTCCTTATACCATTTTATTGGAAATATACATCCTGCTTTTCTTCAGCAACCATGACCGATACTTTATATAACATTTTGTAGATTGGGGCTTCCCTTGTGGTTCAGCTGGTAAAGAATCCACCTGCATTGTGAGAGTCCTGGGTTTGGAAGAGCCGTTAGAGAAGGGAAAGGCTACCCACTCCAGTATTCTGGCCTGGAGAATTCCATGAACTGTATAGTCCATGGGGTCACAAAGAGTCAGACACAACTGAGCAACTTTCACTTTCAAACATGCATCACCCCAAGCTATGCCATTTGTAAAAGTATCTTCACAATGTCTGTGTTGATTAGATCAATAAACAAACATTAATACCAGATATCAATTCAATAATGAGTATTTCCCAGTTCACACAAGCCTGAAATTCATTTTAGTTTAATTTTCTTGAATTTAGAATTGTTTGATATGTAAGCACTTTTCTTTAAGCCACTTAAATAGAGCTCATTGACCAATTAGCCTTCAACAGTGTTGTCCAAGGACAGTGACACACTGAGACACAAATAAATCTGGACAGACAGAGACCTCACAGTTTTCCACTTGAAATTTAAAATATCTGTTTGTCCTTTTTTTCCCCTTTGGCTTTACGTTCTACCAGTTTGCTCATGGCTGGAGTTCCAGACAGAGTGGGCTGTGTATCTCAAGAACATGATAAGAGTTAACTTCAGGTTTTTTCCCAGGCATGTTTCTGTTTCTCAGGCAGGGTTGGAGCTCCAAAAAAAGTATTTTAATAAGCCAGCTTTTTTTATTGCACGTGCAAAAAGAAACCCTAGTTTTGCAATTTCAAAAAGGTTTCATTTTAAGCGTTTTCTCCAAAGTCTGAAGAATTTCATGGTCATTCAGTGTCAAAAATGTCTTCTTTCCTTTTTGTAGTCATAGTTTAAATCACTATGACTTTTAAGTTTTAACCAAATTTAAACCAAAGAGTGTTCAAATTGCCTCTGATGACAGACGCAGATTGTCTGATAAGATGTTCTCCCAGTAGGGTTTGTCTCTCCAGGCAGGTGAGGTCTTCTCTTCAAGTAAAGAAAGCCTGTATATAAGGGACTTTTTAGGCTCTGGGGATCAAACTTATCCCAGGTTTTCCAAGATGCAGTTCAAAGGGGGTGGTTCTGGAAATATTAGCTCCCATCTGTAAGAGAAAAAAGTGGTGCCCAGTGCCATAACTTTTTTCTACTGGCGGCGTCCCTCCTTGCTGTAGATGGGGATGGAGACAGGTCTTCCCCTTGGAGACAGGTCTTCCCCCTAAGCTTCCTTCCCTGGCCAAAGTTGACCTGTCTCTTACTGACACGGGGGTCTCACTGTCATCCCTCCCTGTTCTACCACCAAGGCATGGTGGAGACGCACCAGGGTAGGCCTAATGGCATCCCAGACTGATGTACAGTTCCTCGCCATTAAAACCTTTGCCTGATTTCTGCTCCTCCTCTGATGCCACCCGGAGTGGTATGTGATAGCAAAAGAGGTGGTGAAGGGCTGGCCAGCAAGGAAGAAGTGATTTTTGTCCTTGAGCTATTAGGGCCAATCTTTCTAGCTCATTTCCACAGATTCTACAGAAAGAATGTCTAAGGAGTAGAGACAAAAGCCACCAGAGTGCCTCCTCTGGTCTGCTAACAGCCAGCATTACCAACGGAAGAAAAGCCCACTGCACTTCCAATCTGACCAGATCCAGGGATTCCCGATCTCAGAGGTCTGATAGTCACCAGCAGTGCCTCCGCTCGTATATACCGGAGGAACAGGTATAACAAGGACTCACTTTCAGGTTATGGGCCCCTGAGGCAGGCAGCTAAGAGAGCAACCTCTAGCCTGAGAGGTGTTCCTGGAGTCAGAACTCTTCCCAGCTCCCAAATGTGCTCCTGTCTGCAGTGCATGAAAAGAAAATGCAGGTGTAAATTTCGGCTTCTAGTAAGAATAGGTGTTTTGCGACTGTCAATCCAAATTTGAGGTCCAAGTAATGCAAGTCCCTTGAAAGTCTGTGATTCAACAGATTAGGTTAGTAGTGTCAGTTCCCCAGGCAGTTACGAAATGGTCAAAGAGACCAGGAAACGGGGACTGAGAAAGGGATTTTGGTCCATACGCTTCTGAGTTAGTAGAGGCAAAAGAGTCCTAACTCTGAGTATTCTTTCCTGTCTTGAAGATCCTGGACGAGCCCCCAAGGTGATAGCTTACAGTGAACAGTGCCGCCAGATTCGTGGTCTCCGAAGGAGAAGATTTAATTCAGGGAACAAAGACAGTCTCAGTCACTCAGAGCTTTGTGTAGATTTTACTTAAAGTGAAAGTGACAGAAAAAACTTCTGACATAGACATCAGAAGAAGAGTACCCACCTCACTAGTTTAAGTGGGGCCTTACAATACTTCTGAACTGTCTGCTCAGTTCAGTTCCGTCACTCAGCCATGTCTGGTTCTTTTTGACTCCAAGGACAGCAACACCCCAGGCTTCCTGGTCCATCACCATCTCCTGGACCTTGCTCAAACAAATGTCCATCAAGTTGGTGATGCCATCCAACCATCTCATCCTCTGTCCTCCCCATCTCCTCCTGCCTTTAGTCTTTCCCAGCATCAGGGTCTTTTCCAATGAGTCAGGACTTCGCATCAGGTGGCCAAAGTATTGGAGCTTCAGAGTCAGTCTTTCCAATGAATATTCAGGACTGATTTCCTTTAGGATTGACTGATTTGATCTCCTTGCAGTCCAAGGGACTCTCAAGAATCTTCTAAATACCACAGTTCAAAAGCATCAATTCTCTGGTGCTCAGCCTTCTTTATGGTCTAACTTTCACATCCATAGATGACTACTGGAAAAACCATAGCTTTGACTAGATGGACCTTTGTTGACAAAGTAATGTCTCTGCTTTTTGATATACTGTCTAGGTTGGTCATAGCTTTTCGTCCAAGGAGCAAGTGTCTTTTAATTTCATGGCTGCAGTCACCATCTGCAGTGATTTTGGAGCCCCAAAAAATAAAGTCTGTCAATGTTTCCACTGTTAACCCGTCTGCTGCTGCTACTGCTAAGTCACTTCAGTCGTGTCCGACTCTGTGTGACCCCATAGACGGCAGCCCACCAGGCTTCCCCATCCCTGGGATTCTCCAGGCAAGAATACTGGAGTGGGCCACCATTTCCTTCTCCAATGCATGAAAGAGAAAAGTGAAAGTGAAGTCGCTCAGTCTGTCCGACTGTTAGCGACCCCATGGACTGCAGCCCACCAGGCTACTCCGTCCATTGGATTTTCCAGGCAAGAGTACTGGGGTGGGGTGCCGTTGCCTTCCCCGGTTAACCCGTCTATTTCCCATGAAATGATGGGACCGGATGCCATGATCTTAGTTTTCTGAATGTTGAGTTTTAAGCCAAATTTTTCACTCTCTTTCACTTTCTTCAAGAGGCTCTTTAGTTCCTCTTCGCTTTCTGCCATAGGGTGGTGTGATCTGCATATCTGAGGTTATTGATATTTCTCCCGGTAATTTTGATTCCAACATGTGCTTCATCTAGCCCAACATTTCTCATGATGTACTCTGTATATAAGTTAAATAAACAAGGTGATGATAAACAGCCTTGAAGTNTCGCTTTCTGCCATAGGGTGGTGTGATCTGCATATCTGAGGTTATTGATATTTCTCCCGGTAATTTTGATTCCAACATGTGCTTCATCTAGCCCAACATTTCTCATGATGTACTCTGTATATAAGTTAAATAAACAAGGTGATGATAAACAGCCTTGAAGTGTACTCCTTTCCCGATTTGGAACCAGTCTGTTGTTCCATGTCCAGTTCTAACTGTTGCTTCTTGACCTGCATACAGATTTCTCAGGAGGCAGGTAAGGTGGTCTGGTATTTCCATCTCTTGAAGAATTTTCCACAGTTTGTTGTGATCCACACAGTCAAAGGCTTTGGCGTAGTCAATAAAGCAGAAATCGGTGTTTTTCTGGAACTCTCTTGCTTTTTCTATGATCTAACTGATGTTGGCAATTTGATCTCTGGTTCTTTTGCCTTTTCTAAATCCAGCTTGAACATCTGGAAGTTCTCAGTTCATGTACTGTTGAAGCCTGGCTTGGAGAATTTAAAGCATTACTTTGCTAGTGTGTGAGGTGGGTGCAATTGTGCGGTAGTTTGAACAGTCTTTGGCATTGCCTTTCTTTGGGATTGGAATGAAAACTGACCTTTTCCAGTCCTGTGGCCACTGTGGAATTTTCCAAATTTTTTGGCATATTGAATGCAGCACTTTCACAGCATCTTCTTTTAGGATTTGAAATAACTCAGCTGGAATTCCCTGATATCTCAGTTGGTAAAGAATCCACCTGCAGTGCAGGAGACCCCAAGTCAATCCATGAATCCAGAACATCTCCCTGGAGAAGGGATAGGCTACACGCTCCAGCATTCTTGGGCTTCCTTTGTGGCTCAGCTGGTAAAGAATATGCCTGCAGTTCAGGAGACCTGGGTTTGATCCCTGGGTTGAGAAGATTGCCTGGAGAAGGGAAGGTCTACCCACTCCAGTATTCTGGCTTGACGAATTCCATGGACTGTATAGTCCATGGGGTCACAAAGAATTGAACATGAGTGAGCGACTTTCACTTTTCAACTGGAATTCCATCACCTCCACTAGCTTTGTTCATAGTGATGCTTCTTAAGACACTCTTGACTTCCCATTCCAGGATGTCTGGCTCTAGGTTAGTAATCACACCATTATGGTTATCTGGGTCATTAAGATCTTTTTTGTATAGTTCTTCTGTGTATTCTTGCCACCTCTTCTTAATATCTTATGCTTTTGCTAGGTCCATACTGTTTCTGTCCTTTATTGTGCCCATCTTTGCATGAAATGTTCCCTTGGTATCTCTAATTTTCTTGAAGAGATCTCTAGTCTTTTTATCTGAAATAAATACAAAATGCCTCAAGGCTGTGAGAATTTCGCCTAGATGCTTTCCCATAACATGCATCCTCGGATGACATCAGCACAAAATTAGCTAGAAGGAACAGGTTAATCCAGAGCTCAAGGCTGTGGAAGTTTTACCCAGGCCTTCTCCTATAGCATTCACCCAAAGCTCAAAAAAAAGACATGTCCTTGAACAAGAGAAACTGCTGCCTGTGAGGCCTACTAATCTAAGTAAGGCAAAAGAATGTGAAAAAGAAAGAATGTTTACCTTCTCCTTAAAGGGGCCTTAGGCTTGGACACCTTGTCAACCTGCCTAAGTTAACTCTCTCAAATCTCTTGTCCAGGGATGAAGGATAGACCAAGATAAGGAAGCATGGTGAAAGGTAACTGCCTGAGGTTATTAACTCATCTTTCCATTTAAGAGTCAGTTCATTTCAGTTCAGTCACTCAGTTGTGTCCGACTCTTTGCGACCCCATGAATCGCAGCACACCAGGCCTCCCTGCCTGTCCATCACCAACTCCCAGAGTTCACTCAAACTCACGTCCATCGAGTTGGTGATGCCACCCAGCCATCTCATCCTCTGTCATCCCCTTCTCCTCCTGCCCCCAATCCCTCCCAGCATCAGAGTCTTTTCCAATGAGTCAACTCTTCGCATGAGGTGATCAAAGTATTTGATCTTCAGTCTCAGCATCAGTCTTTCCAAAGAACACCCAGGACTGATCTCTTTTAGAATGGACTGGTTGGATCTCCTTGCAGTCCAAGGGAATCTCAAGAGTCTTCTCCAACACCACAGTTCAAAAGCATCAGTTCTTCGGTGCTCAGCCTTCTTCACAGTCCAACCTTCACATCCATACACCATCCACTAATTCCAGTTCCATCTCCACAAGCAGTTTGGTATGGGCATTCTTTCAGTTGCTTTTCTGTTTATTTTCATACAAATAAATTTGCCTATGATTAGTTTTGCTTTATCATTTTTACATATATCTATTGATCAAGTTTTTTTTTTAATAATTTGTGGGAAAAGTACTGTGGAAATATTTCATACTGATCTGCCTTACTAAGTCATTGTATGACTAACATAGTTTTAGATAATTATTCCCTTGTTGCTAACAATTATTATTATATATTTTTGTCATTTCTATTTTTCTGACTTGCCTTTTCTGTACTCAGTACTCTGTGGGATGGTTTGCAATTTTAAGATATTTGATATGAATGAAAAATATTTCTATAATACATATTTTTGTTACATAAATTACAAATATTTTCTCCCAGTTACTTTTTAAAAATAACTTAAAAAAAATTTTTATTTTCATACTGTAGTTGATTTACAATGCTGTGTCAGTTCCAGATGTATAGCAAGTGATTCAGATAGACATATACACATATTGATTCTTTTTCAGATTCTTTTCCCATATAGGTTATTACAAAAGCCATATAGGTTGTTACAATAGATTGAGTAGAGTTGTCTGTTCAGTAAGTAGGTCCTTATTGATTATGTATTTTATATATAGTAGTGTGAAGGACAGGGAAGCCTGGTCTACTGTAGTTCATGGGGTCAGACCTGACTTAGCAACTGAACAACAATACTTCAGTTAGTATGCTAATCTCTAGGTCCCTCCATGTGGTTACAAATGACATAATTTCACCCTTTATTATGGCTAATATGCCATCGTATTGCGCATGCTAAGTTGTTTCAGTTGTGTCTGACTCTGACCCTATGGACTGTAGTCTTCCTCTATCTATGATTCTCCAGGCAAGGACACTGGAGTGGGGTTGTTGTGTCCTCCTGGGATCGAACCTGCATCTCTTATGTCTCCTGCATTGGCAAGAGGGTTCTTTATCACTAGTGCCACGTGGGAAGCCCATGTATTAGGTTAGTGTAATTAGGTTGTATTAGGCAAATATAATTAGGTTGTAATTAGTCTGTGTATTAGTTTGGTGCCAATGTAATTGCAGTTTTTGTGTTGTTGAAATTTGCCATTTGACATTGAATACATTCTTAAATAAATGTGGTTATATCATTTTAATGTGCATTTCTCGCTTCATGTTTTTTTGTTAATAACAGTACATGCTGTTTATTTTAGACTATGGAAATGATGTTAGACAAAAAGCATATTCAAGCGATTTTCTTTTTTGACGTAAAAATGGGTTGTAAAGGAATGGAGATAGACAACTTGGAACATTTGGCCCAGGAACTGCTAATGAACATACTGCAGCAATGGTTCCAGAAGTTTTGCCAAGGAGATGAGAGTTTTAAAGATGAGGAGTACACAGTGTTCATCGCAGCACTGTTTATAATAGCCAGGACATGGAAGCAACCTAGATGTCCATCAGCAGTTGAATGGATAAGATAGCTGTGGTACACAATGGAGTATTACTCAGCCATTAAAAAGAATACATTTGAATCAGTTCTAATAAGATAGATGAAACTGCAGCCGATTATACAGAGTGAAGTAAGCCAGAAAGAAAAACACCAATACAGTATACTAATGCATATATATGGAATTTAGAAAGATGGTAACGATAACCCTGTATGTGAGACAGCAAAAGAGACACAGATGTATAGAACAGTCTTTTGGACTCTGTGGGAGAGGGAGAGGGTGGGATGATTTGGGAGAATGGCATTGAAACATGTATAATATCATATAAGAAATGAATCGCCAGTCTAGGTTCGATGCAGGATACAGGATGCTTGGGGCTGGTGTACTGGGATGACCCAGAGAGATGGTATGGGGTCATATATATGGAATTTAGAAAGATGGTAACGATAACCCTGTATGTGAGACAGCAAAAGAGACACAGATGTATAGAACAGTCTTTTGGACTCTGTGGGAGAGGGAGAGGGTGGGATGATTTGGGAGAATGGCATTGAAACATGTATAATATCATATAAGAAATGAATCGCCAGTCTAGGTTCGATGCAGGATACAGGATGCTTGGGGCTGGTGTACTGGGATGACCCAGAGAGATGGTATGGGGAGGGAGGTGGGGGGAGTGGTTCAGGATTGGGAACACGTGTACACCTGTGGCAGATTCATGTTGATGTATGGCAAAACCAATACAGTATTGTAAAGTAAAATAAAGTTAAAAAAAAAGAAATAAAATAAAAAATAAAAAGTACAAATAATAAATAAATAAAGATGAGGAGTACAGTGGCCAGCCATTGACAGCTGACAGTGACCAATGAGAGCCATCATTAAGCTGATCCTCTAAAAACCACACAAGAAGTTTCCAAAGAACTCAACATTGGCAATTCTGTGGTCTTTGGGCATTTGTAGCAAACTGGAAAGGTGGAAAGGCTTAATAAGTGGGTGCCTTGGAAGCTGACTAGAAGTCAGAAAAATTCTCGTTTTGAAGTGTTGTCTTCTCTTCTTATACGCAACAACGAACCATTTCTCGATTGTGACATACGACAAAAAGTGGATTTTATACAACTGGTGACGACCAACTCAGTGGTTGGACCAAGAAGCTCCAAAGCTCTTTTCAAAGCCAAACTTGCACTAAAAACGGTCTTGGGCACTGTTTGATGGTGTCTCATCCACGACAGCTTTCTGAATCCTGGAGAAACCATTGCATCTGAGAAGTATGCTCAACAAATTGATGAGATGCACCAAAAACTGTAACACCTGCAGCTGATATTGGTCAACAGAAAGGGCCCAGTTCTTTTCCACAGCAACACCTGACTGCATGCTGTACAACCAATGCTTTACAAGTTGAGCAAATTGGGCTACAAAGTTTTGTTTCATCCGCCATATTCACTTGCCCTGTCGTCAACCAATTGCCACTTCTCAAGCATCTCGACAATTTTTTGCAGGGAAAATGCTTCCACAACCAGCAGGAGGCAAAAAATGCTTTTCAAGAGCATTTCCAAAATGATTTCCAAGTTGAATCCCAAAGAACAGATTTTTTTAAATATAAATTTTATTTTAATTGGAGGTTAATTACTTTACAAGATTGTATTGGTTTTGCCATACATCAGCATGAATCTGCCACAGGTATACACGTGTTCCCCATCCTGAACATCCCTCCTGCCTCCTTCCCTGTACCATCCCTCTGGGTCGTCCCAGTGCACCAGCCCCAAGCATCCAGTATCATGCATCGAACCTGGACTGGCGATTCATTTCGTATATGATATTATACATGTTTCAATGCCATTCTCCCAAATCATCCCACCCTCTCCCTCTCCCACAGAGTCCAAAAGACTGTTCTATACATCTGTGTCTCTTTTGCTGTCTTGCATACAGGGTTGTCATTACCATCTTTCTAAATTCCATATATATGCGTTAGTATACTGTATTGGTGTTTTTCTTTCTGGCTTACTTCACTGTATAATCGGCTCCAGTTTCATCCACCTCATTAGAACTGATTCAAATATTATTCTTTTTAATGGCTGAATAATACTCCATTGTGTATAGGTACCACAGCTTTCTTATCCATTCAACTGCTGATGGACATCTAGGTTGCTTCCATGTCCTGGCTATTGTAAACAGTACTGTGATGAACATTGGGGTACATGTGTATCTTTCAGTTCTGGTTTCCTCGGTGTGTATTCCCAGCAGTGGGATTGCTGGGTCATAAGGCAGTTCTATTTCCAGTTTTTTTTTTTTTAATATAAACTTATTTAATTGGAGGTTAATTACTTTACAGTATTATATTGATTTTGCCATACATCAACATGAATCTGCCACTGCTATAGGAATAAACCAACTTATTTCTCATTGGCAAAAATGTGTTGATTGTAATGATTCCTGTTTTGATTAATAAAGATATGTTTGAGCTTAGTTGTAATGATTTTAAATTCACCATCTGAAACCGCAGTTACTTTTGCACCAACCTAATATATATGGACAGCATCTTCTTTATCCCTTTTTTCTGTTGATGGACATTTAGGTTGCTTCCGTGTCTTGGCTATTGTAAATAGTGCTGCTGTGAACCCTGGGGTGCATGTATTTTTTCAAATTATGGTTTTCTCAGGGTATATGACTAGGAGTGGAATTGCTGGATCATATGGTAGTTCTATACTTAGTTTTTAAAGTAACCTCTATACTATGCTAAAGCTGAAACTCCAGTACTTTGGCCACCTCATGCGAAGATTTGACTCATTGGAAAAGACTCTGATGCTGGGAGGGATTGGGGGCAGGAGGAGAAGCAGACAACAGAGGATGAGATGGCTGGATGGCATCACTGACTCGATGGACGTGAGTCTGAGTGAACTCCGGGAGATGGTGATGGACAGGGAGGCCTGCCGTGCTGTGATTCATGGGGTCACAAAGAGTCGGACACAACTGAGCGACTGAACTGAACGGATACTATTCTCCATAGTAGTTGTACCAATTAACATTCCCATCAACACTATAGGAAGGTTTCCTTTCTCCACACTCTCTCCAGCATTTATTGTTTGTAGACTTTTTAATGATGGCCATTTTGACCAGTGTGAGGTGATACCTCATTGTGGTTTTGATTTGCATTTCTTTACTAATTCGTGATTCTGAGCATCTTTTCATGTGTCTCTTGGTCAGCTGTATGTTGTCTTTGGAAAAATGTCTATTTAGAGCTTCTGCCCATTTTTCTATTAGTTTGTTTTTATATTGAGCTGTATGAGCTGTTTGTATCCTTTGGAGATTAATCCCTTGAGTTGCTTTGTCTGCAAATATTTTCCTAAATTCTGTGGATTGTCTGTTTGCTTTTGGTTTCCTTTGTTAAGCAATAGCTTTTAAGTTTGATTAGGTCCCGTTTATTTGTCTTTATTTTCATAACTCTAAGAGGTGAATCCTAAAAGATACTTGCTGCAATTTATGTCAGAGTCTTCTTTGTATATTTTCCTCCAAAAGTTTTCAGCCTTAGCATTTACGTTTTTAATCCATTTTGAGTTAATTTTTGTATATGGTGTTAGAGAATATTCTAATTTCTTTCTTTTACATGTAGTGCTCCCATCTTCCCATACCACTTATTGAAGAGATGGTCTTTTCTCCGTTGTATGTTCTTGCCTCATTTGTCATAGATTAGTTGACTGTAAGTGCATGGGTTTATCTCTGGGCTTTCTATCCTTTTCCAGTGATCTACATTTTTGTTTTGGTGCTAGTATCATACTGTTTTGATAACTGTAGCTTTATAGTATAGTCTAAAGTCAGGGAGCCTGATTCCTCTAGCTCTGTTTTTCTTTCTTAGGATTGCTTTGGTTATTAGGGTTTTTGTGTTTTTATGTAAGTGTTAAAAAAATTTGTCCCAGTTCTGTGAAAAATACTCTTGGTAATTTTATAGACATTGCATTGAATATATAGATTGCCTTGAGTATTATAGTCATTTGGACAACAGTGATTCCTCCATGGTATATTTTTCCATCTGTTTGTGTAGTCTTCTGTTTCTTTCATTACAGTCTTATAATTTTTCAGAGTACACATTTTTGCCTCCTTAGGTAGGTTTATTCTTAAGTATTTTAGTCTCTTTGATAGGATGGCAAAAGGGATTGTTTCCTTAATATTTCTTTCTGATCTTTCATTGTTAGCATATAGAAATGCAAGAGATTGTGTATTAATTTTATATCCTCTAACCTTATCCAGTTCATTGATGAAGTCTAGTAGCTTTCTGGTAGCATCTTCAGGATTTTTTTTATTAATTTGTATAGTATCATGTCATCTGCAAATAGTGGCAGTTTTACTTCTTTTCCGGTGTGAATTCTTTGACAGTAAATTCCCTACATATGAACTACAACAGCATGTTTATAAGTCCAGTTTGTTGGTAAGCCCAACAAAATTAGCCTACATACCCAACNTTCTGGTAGCATCTTCAGGATTTTTTTATTAATTTGTATAGTATCATGTCATCTGCAAATAGTGGCAGTTTTACTTCTTTTCCGGTTTGAATTCTTTGACAGTAAATTCCCTACATATGAACTACAACAGCATGTTTATAAGTCCAGTTTGTTGGTAAGCCCAACAAAATTAGCCTACATACCCAACTAATACAACTGGCTATATAGTACTGTACTGTAATAGGTTTATAATATTTCCACACAAATAATATATAAAAAACAAAAAATAAAACATTTTTATTCTCACAGTAAAGAACCTTGAAAAGTACAGTAGTACAGTACAACAGTTAGCATACAGGGGCTGGCATTGAGTGAACAGGCAAGAAGAGTTATTGACTGGAGGGGCGATGGCGAGTGGGAGATGGCAGAACTCAAGAATCAGCAGCAACTGGAGATAGTTTCACTCACACTGACATTAGTGGCACAGGTTCTGGTTCCTTGCTGGATTCGATTCTGTCTACCCTCTTGAAAAAAACGAATCCAGTGATGTCTGAGTGATAGCTCTTTTTTTTTTCCTCATCACAGATGACACAGTCGCACTGGATTGTATTTTGAATGGCTGCTGTGTCTTTAATGTACCATTCTGTGTTTATGTCCTGAGCCTCAAAAACTGACAGTACCTCCTCAAATAAAGAAAATCCCCTTGCATCATGAATCTCTTTGGTTCTTCAGTTACTACTTCTTCCTCTTGTCTCTCCCTCCTTTCTCTGGGTCTCCAGTTCCACCAGGTCTTCATCAGTAAGTTCCTTGTGTTGTACAGCAAGGAGTTCAGTGTTAGAAGAACGAGCAATGTCTGCCATCTTTTCACCTTGCTCCACTCTCTCAATTATTTTCACTTTTGTTTCCATCATTATTGCTCGGCACTTCTTACAGTACCAATTACAAGCTGCTTTTATGCTTGCTCCCAGATATCCTGAGCTTGAAGTAAAGATACTGTTCTGCTGTGCTATATACAGTACTGTACAGTATAAAGTACACAAAAGCACATCCACTTGAAGAGAATGCATGCCAGTGACAATGCATGCCAGACGTGAACACTTACATGATTTGACATGTGAATACATTTGCATCTTTGAAAGCTCACAACTTTGAAGGTTTGTATGTAGCAGACTTAATGTATTTTTTCCCCCCTCTGATGGCCATGGCTGGTAGTTCTAGAACTATGTTGAATAACGTGGCAAGAGCGGACATCCTTGTCTTGTTCCTGCTCTTAGAGGAAATGCATTCAGATTTTCACCATTGAGTATGATGTTAGCTGTGGGTTTGTTGTGTATAGCCTTATTATCATTGAGGTAGGTCCCTCTATGCCCACTTTATGGAGTTTTTATCATAAATTAGGGTGTTGAATTTTTAGTAGAAGCTTTTTCTATATCTGTTAAGATGATCATATGGTTTTTATACTTCAAGTTGTTAATATGGTGTATTGCACTGACTGATTTGTGGATATTGAAAAATCCTTGCATCCCTGGGATAAATCCCATTGGATCATGGTGTAGGAACATTTTATGCTATTGTTCGATTTGGCTTGTTAGTGTTTTGTTGAGAATTTTTGCACTTGTGTACAGCAGTGATATTGGGCTATAATTTTCTCTTTTTTGTGTGGTGTCTTTGACTTGTTTTGGTCTCAGGGTAATGGTTTCATGTCTCCTAAAATGAGTTTTGGAGTGTTCCTTCTTCAGAAATTTTTGAAAAGTTTCAGAAGGATAGGTGTTAACTCTTCTCTAAATGTTTGATAAAATTTGCTTGTGTAGCCTTCTGGCCCTGGACTTTTGTTTGTTATAAGTTTTTTAACCACAGTTTCAATTTCAGCACTTGTGATTGATCTGTTGGTATTTTCTATTTCTTTCTGGTTCAGTTTTGGAAGACTATACCTAACTAAGAATGTGTTAATTTCCTTCTAGGTCAAAGAACATTTAGATTTATAGAAACGTTACAAAGACAGTACAGAGTGTTCCCGTATACTCTTCACCCAGTTTTAGTTTCCTTGAATATTATCATTTGAATTAATTTGCTCAGGTTGCCATAAGAAGAAATATGCACTCATTGGCTTAAACAACAGAAATTTATTTTCTCACAGATCTAGAGGTTGGAATTCCAAGAGCAAGGTGCCAGCAAGATTCCTTTCTGGTGCCTTCTTGCTATGACCTCATGTGGCCTTATCTCCGTGCTGTACATTCCTGGCGTCTTTTCCTCTTCTTATAAGGGCACCAGTCCTGTTGGATTAGGGCCCCACCCTTACAATCTCGTTTAACCTTAATTACCTCTTTAAAGTCTTCCCTGGTGACTCAGAGGTCAAAGCGTCTCCCTGCAATGCGGGAGACCTGGGTTCAGGAGACCTGGCTTCGATCCCTGGGTTGGGAAGATCCCCTGGAGAAGGAAATGGCAACCCACTCCAGTATTTTTGCCTGGAGAATCCCATGGACGGAGGAGCCTGGTGGGCTACAGTCCACAGGGTCGCAAAGAGTCAGACACGCCTGAGCGACTTCACTTTCGCTTTCACCTCTTTTTAAAAGGGCTTTCGTGGTGGCTCACATGGTAAAGAATCTGAATGCAGTGCCAGTGACCTGGGTTTGATCCCAAGGTTGGGACAATTCCCTGGAGAAGGGAATGGCAACCCACTCCAGTATTCTTGCCTAGAGAATTCCACGGACAGAGGAGCCCACTGGGCTCCAGCCCATGGGGTTGCAAAGAGTCAGACAGGATTGAGTGACTAACACCTCTTAAAAAGGCCTGTCTCTAAAGACAGGCATATTGAGGACTAGGACCTCAACACATGAATTTGAGGCAGGGCACACATTTCAGTCCATAACATCATGCTGTATTACTGTGGGGCATTAAAAAAACAATACTTGTTGACATGTCACTGATATACTATTACATATCTAAATTCAAAATTCTCCAAGCCAGGCTTCAGCAATACGTGAACCGTGAACTTCCTGATGTTCAAGCTGGTTTTTAAAAAGGCAGAGGAACCAATTTGATAATTGCCAACATCCTCTGGATCATAGAAAAAGCAAGACAGTTCCAGAGAAACATCTACTTCTGCTTTATTGACTATGCCAAAGCCTTTGACTGTGTGGATCACAATCAACTGTGGAAAATTCTGAAAGAGATGGGAATACCAGACCACCTGACCTGCCTCTTGAGAAACCTATATGCAGGTCAGGAAGCAACAGTTAGAACTGGACATGGAACAACAGACTGGTTCAGAATTAGGAAAGGAGTACATCAAGACTGTATATTGTCACCCTGCTTATTTAACTTGTATGCAGAGTACATCATGAGAAACGCTGGGCTGGAAGAAGCACAAGCTGGAATCAAGATTGCCGGGAGAAATATCAATAACCTCAGATACGCAAATAACACCACCCTTATGGCAGAAAGTGAAGAGGAACTAAAAAGCCTCTTGATGAAAGTGAAAGTAGAGAGTGAAAAAGTTGGCTTAAAGCTCAACATTCAGAAAACAAAGATCATGGCATCTGGTCCCATCACTTCATGGGAAATAGATGGGGAAACAGTGGAAACAGTGTCAGACTTTATTTTTTGGGGCTCCAAAATCACTGTAGATGGTGACTGCAGCCATGAAATTAAAAGACGCTTACTCCTTGGAAGAAAAGTTATGAGCAACCTAGATAGCATATTCAAAGGCAGAGACATTACTTTGCCGACTAAGGTCCGTCTAGTCAAGGCTATGGTTTTTCCAGTGGTCACGTATGGATCTGAGAGATGGACTGTGAAGAAAGCTGGGCACTGAAGAATCGATGCTTTTGAACTGTGGTGTTGAGAGTCCCTTGGACTGCAAGGAGATCCAACCAGTCCATTCTGAAGGAGATCAACCCTGGGATTTCTTTGGAAGGAATGATGTAAAGCTGAAACTCCAGTACTTTGGCCACCTCATGTGAAGAGTTGACTCATTGGAAAAGACTGTGATGCTGGGAGGGATTGGGGGCAGGAGGAGAAGGGGACGACAGAGGATGAGATGGCTGGATGGCATCACAGACTCAATGGACATGAGTCTGAGTGAACTCCGGGAGTTGGTGATGGACAGGGAGGCCTGGCGTGCTGCGTTTCATGGGGTTGCAGAGTCGGACACGACTGAGTGACTGAACTGAACTGAACTGATTACATATAGTCTAGGCTTTATTCACATTTCCCTAGTTTTCCCATTAATGCCCTTTTTCAATTCCAGGATTTAATCTAGGATGCCACATTGCATTTAGTTGTCATCTCCTTAGCCACCCCTAAGGTCCATGAAGGAATGATGCTAAAGCTGAAACTCCAGTACTTTGGCCACCTCATGCGAAGAGTTGACTCATTGGAAAAGACTCTGATGCTGGGAGGGATTGGGGACAGGAGGAGAAGGGAACAACAGAGGATGAGATGGCTGGATGGCATCACCAACTTGATGGATGCAAATCTGAGTGAACTCTGGGAGTTGGTGATGGACAGGGAGGC
Source organism: Oreotragus oreotragus (assembly GCA_006410675.1). NCBI lineage: Eukaryota > Metazoa > Chordata > Mammalia > Artiodactyla > Bovidae > Oreotragus > Oreotragus oreotragus. The sequence goes on from SJYX01004956.1 coordinate 40,738, forward strand.
CTGGGAAGCTGCAATTCATGGGGTTGCAAAGAGTCGGACACAACTGAGTGACTGAACTAAACTGAAGGTTCATGACAGTTTCTCAGTTGTGTTTTACATGACATTGACAGTTTTGATGAGTACCGGGCAGGTATGTTATAGAATGCCCCTCAAATTTGTGTGATGCAGATAGCTTATGGGGAATGATGTCAGATTCACTGTCTCCAAAGAAGAAGATTTAGCTTCACGACCAGGGACCAGGGACCAGCCTTGATCACTCAAGAGCTTTTGATCACTCAAAGCTCTGTAGCAGAGTTTTATTAAAGTGAAAAAGGGACAGAGAAAGCTTCTGACTAGACATCAGAAGGGGTATTGAGAGTGCCCTCATTCACTAGTCTTATCAAGGCCTTGTATACTTTTACCAGACCTGCTCCCACAAGATACATCTTAAATTAACAAGATTAGAACTAACAATAGAAAGGTCTTACCAGACCTACTCCCACAATATATATAACTTAATATAACAAGATTAGTCAGAAAACATTCTTGTTAAGGAGAAACATGTCCTGGAGCAAGATACATTGTTATAATGACTAAAACAAAGAAATGTAGAAAAAAAGTTTGTCTTTTTCTCCTTGAGAGCCCCAGACCTCTTTCTCCTTCTTGAGGGCTCCAGACCCCTTTCTCCTCCTCCGGGGCACTGGACTTCTTATCAGCTTACCTAGGAACTGACTCTCTCAATATTTTCTAATGACTAGACTGGATTTTTGGAATAAAATACCGTAGAGGAAAAATGCTCTTCTCATTACATCATAGCAGGGGGACATGAGATCCACATGATATCATTGGTGAATTATGAACACTTGGTTAAAGTAGTGTTGACAGGTTTCTCTGTGAACTTGCTAATTTTTCCTTTCCATGCTATATTTTTTGGAAGCCAGTCACTAAGTCCAAGCCATACTCAAAAAAACTGGGGGGAGTTAAGCTCTAACTCTTAGAAGGAAGTATCTACGTATATTATTTGGAATACTTATGTAAGGAAGATTGTTTCTCTTTCATTTTATTCAATAACTTTTCTATCAGCTTGTATTCATGTGTATTTATTTTATATTTTGGGTTATAATCCAGTATTATATACTTCATTGCTCAAATTTTTCAGCTTTGGCTGTTAGGAGTTTTTTCGGGTTGAATCCTGTATCCCACTCTCCTCCCACCCCCTTCTAAAAATGTTTTAATGGTTTCTTTTATAAATTTATCAAATCATTTTTCTTATAGCTTTTGCATTTTGTATCTTCACTTAAGGCTTAAAGATATATGTCACTTAGGATAAGGCTAGGTTATGTTATGATGACAACCCCAACATCTTAGTGTCATGTAAGGCGTAAAGGTTTATTTTTTGTTCATGATGCATATCTGTCATTGGTTAAGTAAGAACTGTTATAAATCTCCTTACTTTATGACCCAGGCTGATAGAGCACAGCTACTGCATGTACAACTTTTCATTGAGTGTAACATGAAAGTGAACTCCCTGATGTTCAAGCTGGTTTTAGAAAAGGCAGAGGAACCAGAGATCAAATTGCTAGCATCCGCTGGATCATGGAAAAACCAAGAGAGTTCCAGAAAAACATCTATTTCTGCTTTATTGACTATGCCAAAGCTTTGACTGTGTGGATCACAATAAACTGTGGAAAAATCTTCAAGAGATAGGAATACCAGACCACCTGACCTGCCTCTTGAGAAATCTGTATGCAGGTCAGGAAGCAACAGTTAGAACTGGACATGGAATAACAGACTGGTTCCAAATAGGAAAAGGAGTACATCAAGGCTGTATATTGTCACCCTGCTTGTTTAACTTCTATGCAGAGTACATCATGAGAAACGCTGGACTGGAAGAAACACAAGCTGGAATCAAGATTGGTGGGAGAAATATCAATAACCTCAGATATGCAGATGACACCACCCTTATGGCAGGAAGTGAAGAAGAGCTAAAAAGCCTCTTGATGAAAGTGAAAGAGGAGAGAGAAAAAGTTGGTTTAAAGCTCAACATTCAGAAAATGAAGATCATGGCATCTGGTCCCATCACTTCATGGGAAATAGATGGGGAAACAGTGGAAACAGTGTCAGACTTTATTTTTTGGGCTCCAAAATCACTGCAGATGGTGACTGCAGCCATGAAATTAAAAGACGCTTACTCCTTGGAAGAAAAGTTATGACCAACCTAAATAGTATATTAGAAAGCAGAGACATTACTTTGCCGACTAAGGTCCGTCTAGTCAAGGCTATGGTTTTTCCTGTGGTCATGTATGGATGTGAGAGTTGGACTGTGAAGAAACCTGAGCGCCAAAGAATTGATGCTTTTTNGACCAACCTAGATAGCATATTCAAAAGCAGAGACATTACTTTGCCGACTAAGGTCCATCTAGTCAAGGCTATGGTTTTTCCAGTAGTCATGTATTGATATGAGAGTTGGACTGTGAAGAAGGCTGAGCACCGAAGAATTGATGCTTTTGAAGTGTGGTGTTGGAGAAGACTCTTGAGAGTCCCTTGGACTGCAAGGAGATGCAACCAGTCCATTCTGAAGGAGGTCAACCCTGGGATTTCTTTGGAAGGAATGATGCTAAAGCTGAAACTCCATTATTTTGGCCACCTCATGCGAAGAGTTGACTCATTGGAAAAGACTCATGCTGGGAGGGATTGGGGGCAGGAGGAAAAGGGGACAACCGAGGATGAGATGGCTGGATGGCATCACGGACTCGATGGACTTGAATCTGGGTGAACTCCGGGAGATGGTGATGAACAGGGAGGCCTGGCGTGCTGCGATTCATGGGGTGGCAAAGAGTCGGACACGACTGAGCGACTGAACTGAACTGAACTGAAGCACTGTTGCTACTAAAACCAGTGTTGGAAATAGTGTTTGCTGCAGGGATGGAAAGGTGGCTGTAAGTTTTGCACCTCAAGTGTCAACAAAGATAATTTATCTGAAGTGCAGGAAGGCAGGCTGAAGTGTACTTGACTCTGTGAGAAGTGAGCAGTTAGAGAGGTGGGAAGAGGAGACAGGCTGCAAGCGAGAGGCAGAAGTGGCCCTTTGGGTCAGTGAAGGGGATTATGAGGGGGTGGAGTGGAAAGGGCGGACTGCTGAGAACATGCTGGGAAATGCGAAGAATCAAGAGAAATACAGCAGGAACAGCTAGTCAGAAGTGGCTGAGTGACACCTGGGAGTGTTTTTTGTTTGTTTGTTTGCTTTAATGTTATTCTTCTGTATCTTTTGTCCATATTTCTAGCCTTTTTCCCCTGAATGTAATGAAAAAAAGTTTTTTGTGACCTTTACTTTGAGATCTCATGAATCTTTTACCAGTCAAAGAAGCAGTTTTGGTTTTAGATATAGTTCTGTAATAGCATTTAATACATTTTCTTTTTTTACCCCAACTTCTCTCTCTGTGTCTAAGAAAATGTGTTAGAAACATTTTAAAGATGTTTGATGCTCCATTTGAACATATAAAACTTTCAGACATCTTTTTTTATCTTGAAAAAGACATTGGCATCCAAGGTTACATATTTTTATTATTTATGGCAGGATCAGTTTGGGTATGTTCATCATCTAGCCATTAAGATGTCAAGATATTCACCTGTTACCTTAATATGTATAATCATTTTCACTCAACATATAAGAAACAATAGTTTATCATCATGATGCAGTTAAAACTGAATGTGCTTGACCTAAAGGTTTTGAGTTAGACCCAAAGGTCTGACATGTTAACTCATGCAAGCAGTCTGTGTACTCTTTGTATTTGGTTATACTCCACTTTTGTGTGCTTAGGGAATTACCACGGCCCTTCTGAGTGAGCTTCCCCACAGTGAAAGCCAAGACCATCCTCCTCACCACTCTTCCTGCCTCCTGAGCAGACAGGTGTTCCTGTAAGTTCTCCTCAGGGGTGAGGCTCTTTCTTTATGTCTAAGTCAGCCACAGTAGGGTCCTTATCTCTGGTATGAATCCCCAGGGAAAACCCCAATCCATGGAATGCTAAGTAGTAGTGATGCGAAGATTACAGTTAAAGGGTTTTACCCTGTAAATCAGATTAGCAAGGCAGCAACCAGTTACAGAAGCAGGATACTCGAACCTTTCTTTAATAGTTCCAAATTATCAATGAAAATCATTTTCACTGTATCTGGTGATGGCTTCTGAATCATATAGAAAAGCTGAATCATTGATGTTTATAACTGTTTTTTCGTGGAGTTCATGACATTGATATTCTGCTTCCTTAGTGTGTTACAGAACACATTTTAAGTTCTGAAGTGACTAGAAATTTTGTTTGAGGATTCGCAACTACTCTTACGTTGAGACCTTATGTTTGGACTGTCACCGAAAAGTGTTGGGCTTTCTCCACCCGCGATGTGCCCCAGAGCATCACAGTGGGCCTCAGAGCTACGACAGTGAGCAACACAAGCCTGCCCTGGTAGAAATGTTGTCTTTAGTGGGTGATAGATTCTCCCCAAACAACCACACACAAAAAACACTGAAATGCTATAAAGAAAACATCAAAGATGCTCTGGGAGGTGATCTGTGTAGGGCACCCGGGGATCTGTGCGGAGCTCAGGCCCGAAGGACACTTAGGCAGCAGAACGTGGAAGGCCCCAGCAAAGAGGGAAATGGCAAATTTAAGAAACTGTTGGAGGCCAGTATGTTGTAATAATACTTTTCTAGTTGATGTAATCTTATTATGTCTCTTTCACAATAAGTTTTTTCTGCTGTCTAGAACATAGGAGAGATTTAAGAAGCAGCACTGAATTAATTTCATTTTATTCTACGTAACTGACCATATTATATAAACTAGTAACAATTTCATGTGAACTCTCACTGTCAGACTACTAAGCCATTTTCAGCAGTATCAGCTTATCTAATTTCTGGAACAGCCCGATGCTCCTGTTATCCCCGGTGTAATGGTGAGGGGGAAATGAAGTGGAGTAAGTGACCCAAATGTGTGAGGCTCGTGGCGCTGTGTAACGCCAGCACTGGTTTCAGTGCACTGTTACGTGGCTGTTTTACGCTGGATAATTGACTATGGCATATGTAGTACGTGGGTTAAATGTCACCATCCCAGAAGTGTTTTTTCAGGCACGGTTTGATCTCAGAAGCAGGACCATTTTTAGTGTTATAGAATAAGAGATTTATTATAAAGATTAGACCTTTCCTAATTGTAGGAGTTAAAACCTTGAAAGTGGTCCTAATGGAATGAATTCCATTGTATATGTGAAAATCTACTTTAAACCCAGTTTTAAATGTATCTACCGTATTTTATAGATAGCACGTGTTGGATTTTCTTGGCAAAATATTGCTTTTTGATATACTGGGGAGATAGTTAAATCAAAGACCAAATCAAGTTTTAAAAATTTAAAGATGCAGCTGGAATTATTCCTTAAAAGTTTCACCATCCTTAAAATTTCATCTTCTCTCCCGTATGGATTGTGGGAAAATGTGGTATATTTATGGAGATTAGACCTGCTAGATCTGATAGCATTCTGTTCCACAGATGCACAGCTTATCTGCTATATTATTATCTGCATAGTACTCATATTCAGAACTTGCATTGTGTGTTTCAAAAATAGGTTGTCATTTTAATTCATTTCTTTTAACCCATTCCAGTAATTTTGCTGTTTGCCTGCGAATGGGCCACATATAGTTCAAAACTGCTTCCTTTCTGCTTTGGCTTCTTTTACAGTCTTTGACCTCAGAATGCACTTATTTAGTATGTCCATGCAGTGATCATCGTTATTCTATTATGTCTTTCCACAGACATGGTGAGGTCATTCCCAAGCATAAGACTTTCAGCACAAACAGGTCACTTCTGTGAAGAGTGTGCATTTTGGACCTCAGTACTAATTAACTAATTTTCATCATATATGCTTATTAAAAATCTCAAATTTAGACTTTCTCAGCCTGCTGTCTTTGGGTTGGTTTCCAGGTAGTCTCTATTAGAGTGCTGCTTCTTCCTAATTCTTGACTGACTGTGATATTAACCTCTTGTCATTAAGAGTCCCTGTCTGTTCGACACACAGTATGTCCTTTTAGTTTATCTTAATGTTTTTAACCTCTAATCATTGTTTAAAAATTTCCCCCACTTACTCACGTGCCACTGCTTTGGTGCCTTTCAGATGTTAAGTGCTGTCCATTCATCCTTAGTAACCATGCTGAATTTTTCTGTCCTTTTTAATATTTAGGTTTTATTAGATGAATGTAGATTGCACCTTCTCTTAACTGTGTCTTAAATAATTGCCACTTAAGGAAATTAAGAACTACACGGGAAGGAAAATGCTGAGCCATGGACTAAGCGGAGGGAGAAAACGTGCCCACCGGGTCCAATTTCCTAAGAAGGACCATCAGGCTCGTCGCGGGGGCCCACAGTGATGGTCTGAACGACCTCTAGGAAATGATAAGTTCACAGAGGAACTTGCCTGTGTTTGCACCAAGGGAAAGAGGGCTGGGTGGTCGTCACCCCACTAAAGACACACAGCCCACTCCCTCGTCCTTGGCTGAGTTACTGAAGCACAAAGAACCGTTTAGGCCATGGGGAAGAGTTGACGTGGCGGGATGAGAGATGACCCAGGGTTTGATAAAAGCTGGTGCAGGGGTGCCTCGGATCCAGGAGGGGCGGTAAATGAAGGATCTTAAGTCCTGAACATGCACTTTTGATCATGTATTATCTATTTGTTACCTTAGGACCAACGTCGGTTGCTTGTAATATGTAGACATTTATCTAAATATACACACCTAAAGCATCTTTTAGATTGTCACACTCCAAATTTCTCTTATACTATTTTTTATTCTATAATCTGGACTCTTGAAAGTGAAAATATTGAAACACTGGCATTGATCTTTGTTACTGTAATCAGATCTTTATATATTGACAGATGATCACTCAGATGTTTTCTATTTAAAAACGAAGTGTAACATAACAAGAAGGTGCTTTAGATATAATGAGGTTCAGCAGTTCGATAATAATCTGACAGCAGAAGACCACTGTGGAACTGTTAAAACAATTAGTTGTGTTTTCAAGTCTTTTATTTATCAACTGCAGACACTTAATAATTGAAGTGTGAAGGAGAAAGGCAAAGAGGTAGATGTCAAATAATTAATAAGAAAGACATTATATCTTTGTTCTAAAAATACTCACATGAATTGCATTTTTATTTCAAATTCTTACATAGTCAAGTAATGATGGAGACAAACTTCATAATATTTATGTAACCTCAGGGTTACATAAGACTTGAAAAACAGACCCAGAAGGGGGGAAAAGTAAACAAAGTTTCACAATCAATTATGAAAAAATATTTGCAACACATAAGACAGATAGAGAGTTAATACACAATTAATAGTATTCTCACAGAAGGCCGCTATTCCTAATTTACAGAAAGTGAAAGGGAAGTCGCTCAGTCGTGTCTGACTCTTTGCGACCCCATGTACTGTAGCCTACCAGGCTCCTCAGTCCCCGGAATTTTCCAGGCAAGGTGACTGGAGTGGGTTGCCATTACAGAAAGCTCCCTCAAATGGATTTTTTGAAAAAGACAAATTTGAATAGGTTTTATAATGCAGGTTACGCTAAGTACATGCAAAGATGTTTGACCTCGCTAGTTGTCTATATCAGAGCCATACAATGCCAGTTTTTATCCACTGGTGAGAGCGTGAAGGGTTAAGAATGGCCAGTGATGGGGCATTTGTTGGGAAATTGGAAATCTTACATATTATTGAGGGAGAATGAGTTGGTAAAACTTGGAGAAAGTAAGTTAGACCAACTTTTAAATTTAATTAAAAAATTTTTTTTATTTTATATCGGAGTGTAGTTGATTTACAATGTTGTGTCAGTTTCACATGTTCAGCAGAGTGATTGTTATACATATACATGTATCTGTTCTTGTCCAGATTCTTTTCTCATTTAGGTTATTATGGAGTATTGAGCAGAGTTCCCTGTGCTACACAGTGGGTCCTGTTGATTGTCTATTTTCTATAGTGGTGTGTATTATCTGTTACATATATATTATTATCTATTATATATAGTAGTATATATTATTGTATAGTAGTGTGTATATATTAATCCCAAACTCCTAATTTCAGATTAGGAGCTTGGGACTAAAATGCACATGCCACTTTGACTCAACAGTTTTACTGTTAAGCATCCGTCTCGTGGAATAAATATCTTCCAGTGTCAGGATACGTTGTTGTAACCGCTGAGAACTGGAAACCTTGCCAGTGCTCGTCAGGAGGGGATTGTTCATACAGTGGGCAGATACGTGGTTGTTAAAAATGACCTGCATATATATGTATTGACCTAACTGTGATAGGTGGTTAAATGCAAAAAACAATGTGCCTGCCAGGACTATTCCTTTCTTAAAAGGGGGTGAGAGTAAGGTAGAGAGTGGGGAGTCCCTGCATGCATATTTGTATGAGCATAAAGAATCATGCAGATAGTCTACATCAAACTGTTAATATTGCCCATCTCAGTGGTAAGTTTAGATGGTGCGTGGGTACTGTGCATTTTCTACTTTATGTAAATGGCTTTTTTTTTTCCATGACAAACACATATTCAGTAATTGAGAGCTTCTAAAAGATGTTAAAATGGCATGCTGAGAATGTCCCCAGTTTTATTTTTTTAATGTATGTAGTGTTTAGAAACGGAGAAGGCAATGGCACCCCACTCCAGTACTCTTGCCTGGAAAATCCCATGGATGGAGGAGCCTGGAAGGCTGCAGTCCATGGGGTCGTTGAGGGTCGGACACAACTGAATGGCTTCTCTTCCACTTTTCACTTTCATGCATTGGAGAAGGAAATGGCAATCCACTCCAGTGTTCTTGCCTGGAGAATCCCAGGGACAGGGGAGCCTGGTGGGCTGCCGTCTATGTCGCACAGAGTTGGACACAACTGAAGTGACTTAGCAGCAGCAGCAGTGTTTAGAAAAAATGATGGACCTACAAGTGCAAGCTTTTCTGTATTTTCTATAATATGTTATTTCTAATAATCAAAAAAGAAAGCAACAAATGCTATTATGAAACTATTCTAAAGACTTCAATAATCAAAATTAAGGAAATGGACCCCTGTTCTCTAGTTACATCCAGATTGCCACCGTGGTATCAGGGGTAAAGGCTATAGTCTAGTGATGAGATACACTGGGTCTGAGCCAGCTCTGCTGCTTCCTCGCTGTGTGGATCTTGGGAACATTGGCCCACATCGGTCACCTTCAGGTTTCTCATGTGTCAAATGGGGTTAGAAATCTATCCAGTCATGGGTATCATGAAAATTTGCTTGTTAAATTACATAAAGTCTCCTTTGAGGTGCTTTTCATATAGGGCTTGCCAATTAAACCATCTGCTTTCCCCTTAAGATTTTGAATATCAGGAGAAATATGAGTTAACTTGTCAGATTAGAGGAGAGAGTTGTGGACAGAACATGTGTGACCCCCACCTGTGTGAGGGTTGGCATCGTGAGAGAGCATACGGTGACCACTAGTCACAACTAGAACGTAAAATAGCAGTGGGGCTGCCTTCTTGAAGTGAAGAACTCTCTCGGGACCAAGGGTGACCCACAGAGGAAGTGAGCTCAGTGGGGTGTGGGTGTTGGAAAGCCTCCCTGGGGGCTCATGGTGCTTAAGGACATTCTCTCTACATGGACCCACCCTCCTGAAACAAGAGCTTTTGATAGGTTTCCTCACTCTCGGTCCATTGATTGAGAGATTGGGATGGTATTCCAGACATGGAAAGTGAAAGTGTTAATTGCTCAGTCTTGTCTGACTCTTTAGCAACCCCACGGGCTGTAGCCCACCAGGCTCCTTTGCCCATGGAACTCTCCGGGCAGGAATACTAGAGTGGGTTGCCATTCCCTTCTCCAGGGGATCTTCCCAACACAGGTATTGAACCTGGATCTCCTGCATTGCAGGTAGATTCTTTACCATCTGAGCCACCAGGGAAGCCTCTGGCATGGAGGGGAAGACAAAAACAAATACACACTCAGACATAATCAAGCACACACATGTGCTGTAATGGATTGGTAAGCAAATACTTGAATATCTCAAAGCAAGTAGGGTTGTAATGAATCAGGGTAAATCAGAGTTGTTCAGAGTGCCGTTAAGTAGGGTAGCATTATTCCTTCTTTAAATTATTCCTTCTGTAAGTGATGAACGACAGTCCTGGGATTTTTCCCCGCCTTTTATTTCCTGTTACGTGAAGCCTATGTTTGATGGTATCAATGTAGAGCTACATCAGAGTTGCTTTTAGAAGAGAACATACACAGCCTTTAAGCTGAGAGAAAAGCAAAACTCCTCCCTGAACAGCGGCTGTAGTGATACTTATTGGTGATTATTTTTTTATGCTTTTATTTGCTTATTTTTGGCTGTGCTGCGTCTTTGTCGTCACGTGGGCTTTTCGTTGCGGTAGCTGGGGTTCTCACGGCAGTGGCCCCTCTTGCTGCGGTCCGGGCTCGGAGCACAGGCCCAGTAGTTGTGGCCCGTGGGCTTGGTTCCTCCTTGGCATATGGGGTCTTCCTGGATCAGGGATCACACCCGCGTCTCCTGCGTTGGCAGGTGGATTCTTCACCACTGAACCACCAGGAGAGCCCCTATTGGTGATTATTTTATTTCTTCATTAAAAAAAAAAAAAAAAAAAGATGGCAAAGCTATTCCAGAGTTCATATCACTTCCTGCCTCTCAAATCGATTTTTTTCATATGGATAGTGTTAGAATGGATCCTTCAGCCTAAACCAAATCACCTCCATTTCTGGGTGTGAGGGTTCCATGGGGCTGATGAACAGTGAGGTTATAATATGTTTTTAGTAGAATCTACAGAGAAAATAGAGATTGTGCTTTTAAGTCCAGCTGAATCCTCTTCCACATGTTTTCCCTGCAAAGCGACTTTTTGAAGCTGTGAAAGGGTACTGAAGCCTCATGGTGTTTATTTCCATAGAAAAGTTCAGACTGTCACACTTGTCTTTGAGAATACTTCTTGATCTTGGATGATCTAGAAAGATTTCACTTTTCTGTTTGTCTTTTGTCTTGGCTGAAGTCTTGGTGAAACACATGGGGGAACAGCCGGGAAATGTATATTCCTCCATCATGGATGTGGGGTCAGAGTCTAAACAGGACACAGGGGGGTAGGATGCTCAGCAACTTGCCTTTAAACAGAATCTTTAAACCTTTAAGCCTTCAAACCTTGGCTATTTTGTAAAAATCTTTCTAGCCATTCTAACCTGAAGGAGTATTAAAAAAGAGAAAGAGAAAAGAACAAAACTGAAAAGAAAGAAAAGGTGGTCATTTGAGAATATGCTTTTATAAGGCGCCTGGTGTTTGATCCAGAAGCATGTCTTGGTTGGTCACTGCTGGCCAGGGTGACCTGGTCACACGTTTGCTCTGATGGTGAAGTGAGCACCCAAAGTCTGCGGGGCTGTCTAGCCATTCTGTGACACCCATGCTTTCCCCAGCAAGTTTCAGGGCAGTGCCAAAGACTTATTGATGTATTTAGGGTTATTTTGACATTTTTCCTTCTTCCAGTTTCTTCTGAGAAGCATCCTCTTTTTGGCGAGTGACTGAATCTTAGACCCTGTTTGTAAGATCTATTATGAATTTATTTTAGAAGTCTTCCTCATTCTACCCCCAAAGCAGTCACTTTGGAAATCTTAAGTTCTAACAGTTGCATCTACTGCAAAAATCAATTTACATTAGAGTTATTTCCATCAAAAGGGTCATTTTTAGCCCAAGTCATGTAACTCTAGTAAAATGATATTTTCCTAGGAATTTTGATTTTTCTTACACTGAGTAATCTAGAGATTGGAAATACAGATATCACTGAAAGAATGGCCAGTGTAAACTCGTTGCTCTGCACAGCTGACTTTTGGGTCTTACAGTAATGGGGCTTGCAGCACACTGGGGCTCTCTTCCTTGCAGCTGTTACTTTGCGTATTGAGCATTCGTTTTCCATCTGCAGATTGAGTTATTTGTCTGAGTCGCTGCCCTGCTGGAATTTCAGAGTACTTTTGAAGGGAACTAGACCATGAAAACACAGGTTGTTTGTCCTCCGTAGAGGGATAGTCATGGATATACTAATGAGCAAATTTGCAGATAGAACTTACACTTTGCTGCTTAAATTACCAAATTCAGGATATTGAGAGAGAGTTTAGTCTTGAATTTAGGCTTCCCTTGTGGCTCATCTGGTAAAGAATCCACCTGCAATGTGGGAGACCTGGGTCCGAGCCCTTGGATGGGAAGGTCCCCTGGAGAAGGAAACGGCTGCCCACTGCAGTGTTCTGGCCTGGAGAATCCCATGGACTGCATAGTCCACGGGGTCACAAAGAGTCGGATATGGCTGGGTGACTGTGACTCTCACTAGTCTTCAGTTCACCTAAGTTAATCAGTATATCAGGCTGTTCAGTAACACTGACCCATGACTACAAAGCCGAGAGTTTGTGTTGGGAGAGCCAGAAGGTACACCGTGAAGCGACTGAAACGAGGTGCTTGGTGTGTGAGCTGGGCGTCCCCAGGGCGTGTCATCAGGGCCGAGGGTGCTGCCCATGTGCCCTGCGGGTGGTGTGGGTTAGGGGGAGGAGTCACCTGCGCAGAGACGTCCAGGAGCATTTCACCGCGGGAAGTGACACTGGTTCTCCCCAGTGGCTTTCCCCTTTCTTTTAAACCTTTGTAGAATTGTGCTTGGTGTTATGTGTGGCTCTTCTGGGAGCGTGTAGATTGCTAATAGAAGTAAAATGGGATGCTGTAATGGAATAAAAATTTTCCCACTTAGTATGTTACCTAAAGTTTGAAAAAAAATTATGTGTGTGTGTGTGTGTGTGTGTATGAAATCCATATCATTGTAGCAGTGGGGCCTGGGAGGAGTGTATAATGTTTAGGTCTGTGGGCTGCAGTGCTCCGTGATATTCACGGCCCACCAAAGGCACCGCCTCGAAATGGGAGCTTCTCGGCTTTTGTATTCTTTTCATGGAAAATAAAATCTGGCGATAATTTTTTCTTTATTTAAAAAGTGTGTTAATTTACATTGATTTCTAAATTTGTTATGGAATCCTGATCTGAGAAATACAGTTCATCACTGACTGTTCTATTAGCTGACAGCCATTGATAAAGCATTTGTGCACAAAGTGCCAGAAAAGGTTAATATTTATTGATTTTTATGGTGCTACAACCAGGGAGTTTTGCCATCAAAGATGTATGGCCACCAGTACTGGAATGTGTAAAACTGCAGAAGGCACACAGATTTTATTATAACCTATGCCAGTATTCAAGATTTAAAAAATGACAGATATTTAACAAAAAGCTTGAATGTATAACTACTTTGAACCTGTGACTTGAATTTCATATTTTAACATGAAATGCGAGAGCACTTAAAAACTAAAAATTAATCCTTGCTTTGCAAACAGCAATCACATTTAGCCTTTTCTTCCACTTAACTATATGCTATTGATCCGAGAAGATACCCGAGCAAGTGATAGCTGAAATTATGAGCAATAAAGGGCTTGCTTCTTTCACAAAAAAGTATGTAATTAGCAGTGAAGGGGGGAAAGCCTGTGTTTAGTCTTAAAGGAGTTTCAAAAAATCAGTTTGAGCGCCACACCAGTATTCAGACGAAGCCAAGGAACAGCCAAGGAACAATCGCAGCTCGTGGGTAGAAGTGAGGCGGACTTACAGTTTTCCCATCTGTCTCCATCTGTATAGTCCTCTGTTAACCCGCAACAGTCAGCACCACTGACCTGCTTCCAGTCATTTGCTTGCTTTTCCCCTTACAGCTTGCATCGCTTAGTTGACTATTTACAGCTTCCCGTATGTAACAGTGGAAATAAGGCAGTTTATGAATCACTCTGCGAACCCAGAGCACACCGAGAGCCTTTCTGTTCCCTTCCAGATTCCAGGCTAAGTGTGAGTCGCAACTGAAACTCCCCACCTACTTTTGAGATTTTTTTTGTTTTTTAAGTGGGAGTTGGGATTTATTTCCATGAGAGATTTAATGTCAGTTATCATGCTGAAAAAAAATACACCTACTTTGACCAACTGATTAGACTGCAGTGTGTCCTGCGCGTATGTTTTAGCTCTCCCACCAGTTTTGTGCTGTCTTTTGTTTTTCCCTTCTCCCACAGATAGCTTGCCCATTTTATTGTGCTTGTTTAGAGAAAAGAAAAGAGCTTAGCTCTTTGAAAGGGAAGTGCATGTTGCCTAGAAAACCACTCTTATGGTTTGAATATCATTTCAATTATGGCAACTTAAATTCTAAAATTGAGAAAATGAGATTTAGAGAAAAATTCCTGAATCGGCTTCTAAAAGCTGTTGACAGGATGAAATACTTTTGTAAAAACTTCATTCTCCGCTCATTTTATTAGTATTTATTTTATTGTTAAAATTTTCTTCGTCAATATACCAGCATCAAAGGAATTGGATTCGTTATTTGGGTTTAATTGCTGGGCTTTTTTAATGATTCTGTCATTAATACAATTTTCTACTTCTTTCTCTTTCCCCCTGCTAGTACAGGCAAGGCCTCGTACTAATAGCACAATAATTTAAACAGCCTTTCCTGGAGAATCCTGCTCTGTCCCACTGCTGTTTTTCAGTTGGTGCAGCCTGGGTTTTGTAGCCTCCCCACGTCAGGAGGTCTCTCTGGCTTTTTGCCACTCACCTCAAACCTGTGGGTGACAGCTAGGTGACAGGCTCCTCCAACACCCGCTCCCACGTCTAAAATTAAACACGCTGCCAATGGCCATTCTCTGTGTCCACGACAGCAACACCTCTAGCTTAGTCATTGCCTGAGGTACTGGCCACGTAAAGACGGTTTGTGAGATCATTACTTAATTTATCACATATTTAAGCTGTGTCATGGAGGAGTACACAGCAGAAATGTAAGAAAACACATATGCAAGAAGCATTTTATATAACAAAGTAAAATGGAAAGTGAAGAAACCATTTCAGTTTATTCCAAATTAGAGAATCATTTTAAAGTTTTGTGAATAACAGTGTGACTAAAGATGGAATTTTCAAATTTCACAAAGCCGGATTTACTATGAGAATCAGCGAGATTGTGCAGTTGTAATAACTGTGGAATTTGTGCTCTGCTCCACCCCCAGGAAAAAATAAACAAATCCCTTGAATCAATCTTTTTGCAAATATGCATTATTTGATTTTTAGTAATCAAATTCACCCTTTTAAAAAGATGTATTTTGTTTTGTGAATTGTCACAAATATAAGCTATCAGAGAGAAAATGTTTTAATCTCATTTAAAATGGCTTTATTTGTTAATTGTTAGGGTGTATTTTATTTCTAAATTAAACATATATTCTAACAGTTATATTTGGAAAACATTAATGTATGTTTTATAACTACATTCTCTTTTGCTTTTTTGGGTTGAAACTAAAAACTGAGAGTGATTTTAGCTATTTATTTCTCATTAGAGATGCATTAAAAATTAAATGCAAGAAACCACTAATTGTGGCGGATAAAAACATTTTTTTAAAGCGAAATAACAACAACAGCAAAATATTCTGGGAAAAATGACTAAAATAACCTGACGGTTTTTAAGCTTCGAACAACTTATCTATGGTTGTCTTTGAGAGAGAAGCTTTTAAAGTACATTTTAAGTAATTCTCTTCAGGTGAGTTTAATTGTATGCTGTGATGGAATTCCTGGTTAATAACGTTATAGTTCTCAAATAAGATTCATTTTTTTCCCCTGGAAGCATGTTTTTGTTTTAGTACTTGAAAGGCCTCTTAAGTGGATAGCTTGACTTGGTCGTTGCTGGTCACCTGGCAGATGGTTTTCTCCTGCCCCACCTTTGTCCCAAACTAGACTTCGTCCAAGCCATTCCAAGAAATCACCTTATGTTTTTCTCCTTTTTGTAATCCTGGAGGAGGGGAAAAGCCTTTCCAACAAGACTCTTCTGTAAAGTTTGCTTTTTTTGTTTTCCTTAGTGAATGGTATTACCTAATTTTAGCTGAAATTATTACTGGTTTCATGTGACCTGGGAGAATTAAAAATATTGTTAAGGAAGAAGGCCCAGGTTCCTGATGTTTTCCATGCCAGCCTCAGCTGAGCTGTTTCTTAATTGCAGCTCGTTGGGGAATTGCAGAGGATCGTTTTTGGTAGTGCTGGACTTGGCAAAGTACATGCAGTACTTCAATGGGGTGTGATGTGAAATGGCATCATTTAAATTAAAAAATAAATCTGAGAGATTTTCAAGATGTGAAAGAAATGGAAGCTCGGGACAAGCTGCAGCCACAAAAGGCACACGCAGGCGCAGACTGCACCCCGCGGCAGCCGCCTCCTGGCAGGGGAGACGCATCCCGCATCCCGCAGGGCAGCGGCACCCGGCCCACTGCTGAGGGGAAGCCCCGAGCAGGCAGCCAGGTAGGCGGTCCTGTGTCTGCAGCCAAGCACTCCCATGCACTGAGACTCACAGCTCTGAGCTCCCTTCTAGACCAGTGGCTCTGCCCCGTGCCTCTTGGCCCTACTTCCTCCTTCACTTCTTTCCTCCTCTTACTAGCCACCTTTCCTTTCTGTTGCCTCTTACACAAGAACACAGAAAAATGCTGTGAATTCACACCCACGAAACTAATTTGAAAAGAAGGACTTCCGGTAGGAGCCCCGATGGGCCGTGAGGCTTCTCCAGAAGTCACCTGGATGTGGCCCCAGCAGCCGAGGGGAATCCTAGGAGGGGGCCAGGGAGCCATCTTCAGAGTCCGGCCAGACTCAGAGCAGTCAGGGATAAGGCGCTAACAGTCGAGCCCAGAACTCTTCTCTCCGCGGGCAGTGCACCCAGAGCCCCATCGGAAGTATGGGTTCCCCATCACCTCTTTAGAGAAGTCCTTTTTTTTTTTTTTGTCTTAGGAACAAAGTATGCTCTCCTGCCTCCTTCTCCTTTTTGCTTATGTTGCTTTAACTGTTTAAGGGAGCAAATGCTTTCATCACCCTTGGTCCCCCAATTTTCTCTACGGCAGCTTCTGCTCAGTGGTGCCTTTCTCACTGTAGGAGCCTCCTGTCCTCCTGCTGTTTGTTATAACCTGCAGCTTATTCATACAAGGCATCCACTGACGTCAGCCATGATTAGTCTTCATTACTGAGGGGCTCCATTCATTTATACAAAACATGGTCCAGATTGCTAGTTTTTAGCTGACTTTCCCCTGTTCTCCCCGTCCTTACACAAAGCTTTGTATCCATAGCCATCACTTTTGAAGTGTAAATTTTATCAGAATTGTTAGTCTAGTTTTGAGTTCCCATATAGAGCACAGTGAATTCCCAACGATACCAAATTAATTTAGCTCTTTAACACGTCATTCTGAAATATTTTATGTTTATTTTTGAAAATTGTATTCCTTAAAAACATAACTTACTCTCATCACATCCATATATTATCCTAAGGAAAGATCAAGTTTACCTTTTAGGACAGAGGGAAGACAAAATATTAAAGAGAATATGTTGGAGGCAGAGGCTAAAGTGAGCCTCTTGGTGGTTCAGATGGTAAAGAGTCTGTCTGTAATGCAGGAGACCTAGGTTTGATCCCTGAGTCAGGAAGATCCCCTGGAGAAAGGAATGGCAGCCCACTCCAGTATTCTTGCCTGGAGAATTTCATGGACAGAGGAGCCTCGTGAGCTTGAAAAGAAGGACTTACAGTTCATGGGGTCACAAAGAGTTGGACACAACTGAGCAACTAACAGTTTCACTATTTTCATCAGTATTTGTAAATCTCAATGCACCTTAGACTTCTGTAAGAAGACCAGGTAGAAATACATATAACTTTACATTACCAACCAGAGAAAACAACAACCTTAAAAGAAGATTTCAAATCAGAGTATTCCAAGCATTAAAGTTGGAGATAAAGAAGAAATGTCATAACTTTTAACTCTTACGGTGTTTTATATAAGGGTTTCATTTCCGCTTGCACATTAGAAAGCATGCCAGCATGGGAAAAGAAGGGGCAGTCCAAAGACTGGAAAACAACTGTGGAAGAATCCAGCAAGTGTGCAGCCAGTGTTGATGCGTAGAGCAGATGGAACAGAGTCGAAGAAAACTAGTGGTAGAATTGTGTGGCTCATACCGAGCAAGAAAACTTGAAATAATCCATTAGAACCCGCTTATGATATTTTCAGCAGATGCGTTTCTCTCAGGAAAACACATTAGAAATCAAATACTCCTAACGAACCACTAGCACCTTGTGAAGAGCGTGGGCGCACTGTCGAAAGTGGAAGGCCCATGAAGCGGAGAGCTAGTGGAGCTGGAGTCTAGCCCTGCTGCTCGTGGCCACTGTCTGCGGAGCCACTTAACCCCTCTCCGCTCGCACTCTGTGGAGTGAAAGTGTAAAGTGGAGAACAAAATTTTAATAGATGAACTCGCTGGATCGTCCCAGGGTGATAATGCTGTAATTTATGAAACTAAAAATAATACTAGATTATTGTCCCAATCGCTTTCATAATTCATATTTGTTCAGATGATAAGGAAAGCAAAATCCCAGAAAACTGGTACTTTTCTGAAAGTTGGCATACAATTTCCAGGGATCCGAGGGCACAAAAAGGGTTTACAGATTCCCAGGTTAGGAAGACTAGATGCAGACAAGAGCAAGATCTGAATCCTCAAGGGTCCTTTTGTACAAAGGACTGTGAAATCTCTGAACAGACAGTGACATCCCTCCCGTGGATAAGATGGCGTGACTCTGCTGAGGCCCCGTCGCCTCCTGCACATGTATGGGCATCTCTGAACCAGGAAGCTGGCACGAGGCTGTTCACCCGAGAGCACAGCCCCTGGGGCGAAGGGGGTGCTTGATCTGCTTGATGTGGCTGTTCCTCTCCAAAAGTCGATTCAGAGAATACAACCCAACAGAAAATGGATCCTTTTTTTTTTTTTTTTTTTTTTTCACCCACTAATTACAGTCAGGCTGATGGCTCCCAAAGACTCTCACAGCTAAAACTGGCTTTCCAGGAGCAGAGCCGGCTTTGAGGCCAGTGGGGAGGGGGATGGTAGGAGCCCTGATGGGCCGTGAGGCTTCTCCAGAAGTCACCTGGATGAGGCCCCAGCAGCCGAGGGGAGACCTAGGAGGGGGCCAGGGAGCCATCTTCAGAGTCTGGCCAGACTCAGAGCAGTCAAGGATAAGCTTCTGGACTGCAAGGCTCCTGTCTTCCTAACCTGCCCCGCTGTCTGAAGACATCTGTGTACACTGCCCAAAAACATTGACTCTGATCGCCTTGACTCCTGCCTGCCAACCTTTGCAGGCTTCCCTGGTGGCTCAGCTGGTAAAGATCTGCCTGCAGTGCAGCAGACCTGGGTTCGATCCCTGGGTTGGGAAGATCCCCTGGAGATGGCAATGGCTGTCCTCTCCAGTATTCTTCCTGGAGAATCATACGGACAGAGGAGCCTGGCGGGCTGCAGTCCATGGGGCTGCAAAAAGCCAGACACAACTGAGCGATCAACACACTAAGCACTTAGGCATTTAATAGGCTGGGAACAGTGTTGTCGCAGGCATGTAGTAGGCCCTCAGTGGATGGCGGACATGGTTTTTTTCTGCTGCTCGAGATAGAAGAGGCCTCATTCTAAAGTCCCGCTGATCAAGATATGAAAGCCTGGGCAAGAGGTAGGTCCTGTGTAGGAAGAGCATCGTTTCACTCTGATTTATCTTGACCATAGACTCAGAAAGTTTTTTGAGACCCTGTGTATAGCTGTTTTCACATTCCAGGTACCTATAGATTATTTCATATGGTTTCTGTGGTCTTCATTAGAATTACTGTGATCACAGAGCCCTGCTTTTCATGAGAAGTTCTGCAAGGTATCTCTGCCTCTCTATGCACTGTGGTGAGCAGCTTTGGAATTAAGTTCTCTCCGCACCCAAGAAGGTTTCCTGTTTTCTTGCTAATGGGGATACTGTGATCGCATGCACTCTGTGCTCCCTTACCTGACTCTCCAGGGTTTTCCTACTTTTAACAGGATATGGTTTTTAATGAGGCTTCTAGAAGCTTCAGAAACCTCTCTAATGATTTTGTTTTGACTCTTTGCTGCTGCCTTTCAGTTCAGTTCCGTTCAGTCACTCAGTCGTGTCCGACTCTTTGCGACCCCATGAATCGCAGCACGCCAGGCCTCCCTATCCATCACCATCCCCCGGTGTTCACTCAGACTCACGTCCATCGAGTCCGTGATGCCATCCAGCCATCTCATCCTCGGTCGTCCCCTTCTNACTTTTCTTTCAAGGATTAAGTGTATAACCAGGATCTGAAGTCAGTGAATATAAATGGCATATTTATGATTCTGAGTAATGAGGGTCTAAAAAGCGATAAGACAGTGACTCTTTGTTGTGTTATCCTGGGCTTGGAAGAAGAATGAAAATACAAGAGAAAGAAAGGATGAATGTTCTCTCTTGTCTGTCTGACTCTATATGGCACATGGTAGCCAGAGAAGTCCTTCTGAATGTGTCCGATTATGACACTGCCAATGAGTTTCCATCTCATTGAGAATAAAAACTGAAGCCCTTGCAATGGTCTGGCCCACTGAACCAGGGATTCCATGACCTCTTTGCCCTCCTTCCAATACTGCTTTCTTTCCTCACTCCATTGGGTCTGTGGACACAGCAGGCCTCAGGGCTCCCTTCTTCCTCTACCTGGAAACTTTTCCCGCAAAGGTCCACATAGTATGTGCCCAAGAATAGATTCCACATGGCTATCTCCCTCAAATCTTTTACATCGTTGCTTAAATGTTACCATAGTTGGGCCTTTCCAGACCCCATATGTGAAACTGAGTCCCCTCCCTTCCCACATTTTCCATGCCTCATCCTGCCTGCTCTTTTCTCCATAGCATTTATTGACCTCTGATAACATTCCATGTTTTATGTATTTGCTCATTATTGATCCTCCTCTCCAGAATGTAAATTGAATAAGGCATGGATTTTTATCTCTTTTGTTCAGTGCATAGCTCCCAAAGAGTATGACACATAGTTGAAAATAAAATATACCATGAAGAAAATATGTGACTGTGCATAATTACAACAACATACAGGAATGAGCAGCCTGTATAGGAGTTTGATGCATCAGTCAGACTTGTTTGGTTTCGATTTTTCACTCATGAATGTGTCTATCAATGATTCTTACTTAGGGGTATTACTCCACCCTTACACCTCCAGGAAGGTGCTTAAGAATGTATACAGGTGATTTGGTTGTCACATTTTGTGAAAACTGGAGAAGATTCTAAAAGGCATTTTGTGTTTTGAGGATTCAGGCATGGTAAATGCCTATTGGGAATGGGAGTCCCTCAGGACAAAATATTTTCCCACCCAAATGTCAACATCATTTCTATTGAGAAGCACTACTGAAAAATCATGTTTCCTTATCCATAAAGATAACAAAGGTTTACCTGTTACTATTATAAGGCTGCTTTTTAATAACTAAGAAAAATATTAAAATACATAGACATTACATTTTATGAATTATTTATAATTTACCTGAAAGCACTATATAAATATTATTTATATCATAATTATACTTTATAATATGATTTGTCATTTTGTTTTCTATCTCTGAAAAGGTATCTCATGTTCTTAGATTTTTCTTTTCTATATGACTGTTTAAATTGGTTTAATGTCTTAAGTTCATGAATCCAGTTGAAATAGAATTCTTACTTCCTCTGTGTTATGTATTCAGCACCTCACTAAAGCTACAGGTAAAAGACCCAGATTTCAAACATAGAAATCAGTTCTATTATTTCCTGATTTGATTCAAATGGAATCACTGAGCAAATGCAGCCCTTCACATACTTCTCACTTGTTCTTCTTTTTTTTTTCCCCTCTCTGGCCTACCCTCATTCTTCAGCACAAATGATGGAGGAAAGGCTGAAGAACTCCTTGCTCTTTTCTCCAAACCTGCATAATTTGCCTCATTCTTCTTCAAATAAAAATGAAGTCTTATCTATTTCTGCAGTGTAGTTGTTGCCACATATGAGGGTGAAATCAGGGGCCAACATAAAAATGTCTCTTCAAGCAATCCATATCTTAAGTTAACCATTTAGACTGCATGGATCTATTCTTCAAAAGACATTAATTTAATTCTGATTTTAGCTTCGGATTTTTTAAAAAGTCATTTAAAGGATCAAAAATACTGCTTTTCTGAGAAAATAGGGTTGTTTAACTGTTTTTGTGGTAAACTATGTTAGCACATACTCTCTAGGGATAGAGGACCCATGGGTCCCTTGTCATGTTTAAGAACACCATGAAAAATTATAGTGAT
Source organism: Oreotragus oreotragus (assembly GCA_006410675.1). NCBI lineage: Eukaryota > Metazoa > Chordata > Mammalia > Artiodactyla > Bovidae > Oreotragus > Oreotragus oreotragus. Next base: position 62,936 of record SJYX01004956.1, read on the forward strand.
GGTAAAAATAATGATTTTTTTTTGTTTAGTCCTTATCAGGAAGAGTGGGCATGCAGGGCTTTACATAATTACTTCATTTAACCTTTAAAACTGCATTCATTCATTGGTCTGCCTAACAGATATTTGTTGGGCACTTAGCTACTCATCGGAAAAGACTCTGATGCTGGGAGGGATTGAGGGCAGGAGGAAAAGGGGACGACAAAGGGTGAGATGGCTGGATGGCATCACTGACTCGATGGATATGAGTCTGAGTGAACTCCGGGAGTTGGTGATGGACAGGGAGGCCTGGCATGCTGCAATTCATGGGGTTGCAAAGAGTCGGACATAACTGAGCGACTGAGCTGAACTGAAATGAACCTAGGGCCTGAACGTACATCAATAAATATAGCAATAAACAAGCAAGTTTCCTTCCTTCAAGAGGCTTACATTCTGGTGGGAGAGATATGGAGGGCAGAAAAGTGTCAGTTGGAAGGGGGCCCATATTGAAGTGAGAGAGAAAGAAACCCTTGTGACTGTCTGGGAGAATAATGTCCCAGTCTGTAGAACAAGAGAAAAGTCTGAGGTGGGGATGAACTTGGCAAAAGGGAAGAAGGGAAGTCGGTGCAGAGTGAGCTGCAGAGAGAATAGGAAAGAAGGATGTTGGAGAATGAGGTAGAAGCCAGCCAAGCCATAAATGGTGATAAAGCATTGTGCTTTATTAAATGTGTGAGGATGTCTTTGGAAGGTGTTGTGTGGGAAAGTCATTCAGTTCAGTTCAGTTCAGTCGCTCAGTCGTGTCCGACTCTTTGTGACCCGATGAATGGCAGCATGCGATTAGATGTGCTTTATTTTTAAAAAGAGCAATGCAGATGCCATATTGTGGTGGGCTATCAGAGAGAAAGCAGAAGCAGAGAAACATGCTGGGAAGCAGCCAGCCTTTAGACCTGTTTCCTCCGAACTGTTTGGTTGTGCACCCTTATTTGTAGAAAGTTCTGGATCTTGCACTCCCACTATATATAATATAAATATACCACATACTAATGGATATTAGACAGTTTTCTATGCACTAGTATGTGTGCACTATGAAATAGAGATAAGTAAAATATTTAAACAAATGTAGGAACCAGAAATCAAATTGCCAACATTCGCTGTATCATGGAGAAAGCAAAGGAATTCCAGAAAAACATCTGCCTTATTGACTACACTAAAGCCTTTGATTGTGTGGATCACAACAAACTGTGGAAAATTCTTAAAGAGATGGGAATGCCCAATCACCTTACCTGTCTCCTGAGAAACCTATATGTGGATCAAGAAGCAACAGTTAGAACTGAACATGGAACAACTGGTTCAAAATTGGGAAAGAGTACAACAAGGTTGTATACCGTCACCCTGTTTATTTATTGATAACTTACATGCAGAGTACATCATGTGAAATGCTGGGCTGGATGAATCATGAGTCACAAGCTGCAATTAAGATTGCTGGGAGAAGTAACCACCTCAGATATGCAGATGATACCACTCTAATGGCAGAAAGTGAAGAGGACCTAAGGAGCCTCTTCATGAGGGTGAAAGAGGGAAGTGGAAAACCTGGCTTAAAATTCATCATTCAAGAAACTAAGATCATGGCATCTGGTCCCACCACTTCAAGGCAAAGAGAAGGGGAAAAAGTAGAATGACTCTGGAATCTCTGTGGATGTTGACTGTGGCCATAAAATTAACACACTTGCTCCTTGGGAGGAAAGCTAGGACAGATCTAGACAGCATATTAAGAGGCAGAGACATCACTTTGCTGACAGAGGTCCAAATAGTCAAAGCTATGGCTTTCCCAGTAGTTATGTATGGATGTGAGTGTTGGACCATAATGAAGGTTGATGCCTTCAAACTGTGGTGCTGGAAAAGACTCCTGAGAGTCCCTTGGACTGCAAGGAGATCAAACCAGTCAATCCTAAAGGAAATCAACCTGAATAATCATTGAAAGGACCGATGCTGAAGCCTAAGCTCAAATACTTTGACCACCTGATGAGAAGAGCCAACTCATTAGAAAAGACTCTGATGCTGGGAAAGATTGAGGGCAAGAGGAGAAGGGGGCCACAGAGGATGAGATGAGTAGGTAGCATCACTGACTCGATGAACCTGAGTTCATCGAGCAAACTCCGGGAGATAGTGAAGGGCAGGGAAGCCTGGCATGCTACAGTTCAGGTTCCAGACTTAGCAACTGAACATCAACGGTGAACTGGCCTGGGAGCTCTCCCATCTCACCAGAGGGAAAATTTGCCTGCTGCAAGGCAGAACCATCTGTAAAACACCAGCCTTCTTGGTCCAGCTAATGACCAGACATGGTGCATCCCCCACAGGAATGCCTGTGGTTTCTCTTCTCGCCCTCAGTAGGAAACATGGAATTATTTATGTTCAACTACTGCAGTTTTTCTCAGCCAGAACTTCTTAACATAGTGTTCTGCTCCTCTTTCTCCATGGAAATGTCTTTTGCATTGGGGTCTCGAAATATTTTGTGGAATTAAATAAAAAAAGAATGGAAGAAGGAAGGAAGGAGGCAGGGAAGGCAAGAAAGTTTTACTATTGTAAAACTATTGAAAATCAGGAAATAAATTCATCATTATGAATTAAAATCTTAAACACAAAACAATTCATTATAATATTTTATTGAAGGAAAAATAATATATTGGGGCTCAAAAAGCTACACTTGTTATGCTTTATAAAGTCAGAGGTTTACACAGGTTTAATGTATGTACACATTCATGACATTATATCACAACATCAAAGGCACCTTTTACTACCACAGTATTAGGTAACGAATAAAAAATATCATAAACTCTAAAATGATACAATCTATTTTAGGATTATGTACATATTTGAAACATTCAGATATTTTTAAACATGTTCTATGTGCATCACAATTATCTCTAATTCTCAAAATATTATGGTACCAAAATTCTGTTTGTCAAATAACAAAGCACAAAATACTGTAATCTATAACCAAGCACCAGTTAAAATCAGTGTTAAATGCTCCATCAATTAGTTTGACTTCTAACACATGCAAAGTGAAGTGGGTACTTAAGAATAGATAACCATTGCAAAACTTTTAGGGTCTCCTTTTTTTTGTCTTTAATTAGTAGATTTCTTTGAGAAAATGGGGAGAACTGGATGACTTTGATCAATGTTTTCCTAGTGGTTTTATGGAATCCTAGGCCTCTTGGAAGAAACTTCCAAGGCACTGGAGAAGGTTTAGTCCATCTTATACATATTATATATTGGAGCTTTGTATAGGATTGAGATCATACAAAGGGTTTGTTGCTTTAAAATAAATTTGAAAATACTAACATGGGAAACTGCTTTAAAATATGTTTCATTTGGTTATGCTAACACAGTTTAAGAAATATCTTTGTTGAAACAGATTATCACACTTAGTCAACTGCACAACTCAAGTGAAAGGTTATCTAAAAATGTTGCTTTCATTAGTTACAGGGGATATAATCCTAAATTTTTATGTATATTTTTAAGTCCAGAAGGAATTTGAATAGAACAATAAAATGTCATCATTAGCTCAATAGTATGACCAAAGAGCATTATCAAATTATAGATCAACAAGTAAAAATGGAGAATCTTTTCATATATGAAATTGTTTCAATATATAAAAAAAATGATCAATTCTGAAAGTGAAACACAGAGTTCTGTTCACTAGTTTTACCTCTTATCGCATTTATGATGTAAACAAAATTAAAAATATATTTTATTAATACCTAGTTCAAAAAAATAACACTGTTAATAAGCACCTCAGGACTAGAATGCCATAAAAAATTATTATTTAGGAAAATGGATGTCAAGATATATGTATTACCCTCCTAGAAAATTATGTAAATAGAATCAAGCATCTTTAATGCCATCAGAGTTACAGAGTATCCAAGAATTTAATATTATGCAACTTAAATTTTTATTGAACTGAAGAAATGGTTTTATTGGCAGGCCAAGTTGCCATCGAGAATTTGTTCTTACAACCACCAGAGGGCGCCAGTGCCTGAAGCACGGTTGGTGTAGGTGTAATCTAACCTTTAGTTGATAACTTGAATTTTACATCCCAAGTTTAAAAATGCTTTTTAAAAAGATGGATAACTTCTAAGAAATATATTTACATTCTGTAACACCCAAATAATGTTGTATTATTATATAAAAATAGAGCGCACTGGCTTATTTCGGTTAAGATTCATTTAACAGGACGTTATTAATATTTCTAAATCAGGAATTGAAAGGACATCATTTGTAACTATGAATAAAAAGAGACTTCTTAACCTACTAACACTAACAATTCTTTTAGCACCACATATATAGCACCAGATTAGATACTGATAGTTCACACTTATTAAAAACTTTAATTGCAAGAAACCAAAATTAAAGCAAGTATATGGTGGTTGTAATGAATTTTCAGCACCATTAACCAGTGAACTGTGTAACTTTCTAAGTTGTTGACTGACCTCTCATAAGTCAAAGTTAGAAGATGAAAGAATTTTAAAAAATCATTTTGCATGTGTTTAAATGTCTTCCTTCACACATATAACAATACAAAAAAATGCAAATATAAAACAGATAATATTAGATGTTGATAGAAATCTGTTTTACTCTCCCTAAACACTTCCGTAGGAAACAGCTTCCTTCTATCCAAGATTGGTGTCCTATGCTACTGCAGAACATTGGGAATGTTGTTATACAAGGGGGAGAAAACAGACCCCAGTTTAAGCATGACTTTTCCTTCCTGAACACATTCAGATGATCTGTTTAACTTATGTATTCACTTAATAAGCAGGATATAAACACAGAACACTTGAACTGGCCTAAATATGTTTTTGATTGCTTATGTAGATGTTATAAGTTGATCTAACACAAGCATATACTAATGAGAAATATTCTGAGTAAATTATACTGATTGAATTTTCCCTACTCTTTGGTCAACTCTGTGCTAAAACTTCATGGAACTTTCAAATGAGTATTTCCACAAAAGTTTCAAATTAACTGCCAAGTGAACTTGGTAGGGAAGTCCTAACGGACCACGGAAGTGATGCTGCTTAGACTACTGGACAGGAAAAAAAAAAAACATGATAACAATGAAAATTGTTTCTGCCACATTTTAAAAGCAAACTTACCTACCATAACCAGGAAGAGTGTGCCTACACAACTCAAATACAATTCTGTAAAGGAATCCATCAGTTTAATAGATCAACTTGTAATTTTTCCAGTCTTTTGATGACATGGAAGCAAAAAAAAAATGATGTTATGACATAATTAAAAAAAATTTTTTCTACTAAATAAAGGATGTAATGAAAAATCCATACCAAAGATAAAATTCAGTGCTGTAGAATATGTATGCCAATCACCGTTTCGAATGAAACCTATTGAAATGAAAACTTCAATACTATTTAAAGCTGCTCTTATGAAATAGCTTATGTCCAGACCCTTTTTCCCTCTGGGAGTTACAGTGAGAAATAGCTATCCTAGCACCATTGTTGCATGCTGTGAAAAGTATGACACTCTGGGTTGATTCAAGCAAATGTTCATTTGGTTTAGCCTAGAAAATAAAACATTTCACATGGCCACTTTATATTACTAACTTTAAGAAACACAGATAGAATAACAAATATACCCGTTACATTTTCAGCTCAGTTGTTAAGTTATAAATAAACTTATATTTGGAAAGGACTGTTGTGTACAAGTTTATGAGTATGTCGTTCCTAGTCTTAATCTGTTATATTTGGTGCTTTATCTGGATTGTTGATGCACTCAAAGCTTTGTATTTAAGACATTTTTGTCTTAATGAAACATGGAAAGGTGAGGTTCCTCTAATTCTAGACTGTTGCGTTAACTTTAAAAACCCATTCATATAAAAACTTTTTACACTATAGCCATTATATAAGAAGCTGGTATAAACACACAAAGATAAGACAGAATTTCTGCCAAAGAGGAGCTCATGAAAGACTTAATTTTATCTCAAATAAAAGCTTCACAAATTAATGATAATTTTAATATTCATGATTTTCTATTAATATGGTAATTTTACCTTCAAATGAACTTCTGTGAATCACGTGGCAAATATCATTATTCTTTTTGAGACCTGAGAAATCAAGCCACACAAGTAAACCAGCAATAGGATAGAACTGATTATAGCCTTTTTTTGGTTTAATAGTTATTTTACTACTTCTGTAGAACTAGTTTAGGAAACTCAAGAAAGACTATCTAGATAAAGCAAACAAATATCCCACTAGTGAGCTTTCTCTCCAATTGCCTGTATATATTAGCTAAAAGTTGATTTGAGATCTGACTCTTCCTGTTATTTCTGTTCTTCATATTAGTCTCCAGAAATACTTATTTTTAATAAAGTCTATATATGTTCCCACAAAAGCAAAGTCGTTTGATAGGAAAACATTTGGTCAGATTCAGTATGTGAAAGAAATCTGGCCAATTATTTGTCATCATGAAAATCTGAACTCCAGATGCTGGATAATCCCCCATTGGATTTAATTTAATTAACTATCTGTCATCTTTCAATGAATCTACACTAAAAAACTGCAAATGTGTAGGGAATTTTAAACAAGTAGCTTCCTTCTGTTATTTGTACTCTGGAACTAACTGTGTTTACTGATTCTGTAATTCTACTGCAGCATTATATAACTTGAACCACACACATACACACACACACACACGTGCGCGTGCACATGCATGCACATGTAAAATGTAATGTGTTAAGTGTCTTGATCCATGTGTTGAATTTCTCCTCTCTGAAAGTGACTTGGAAATAAGCATTTCCAAAATCACATGAGTGAAATTTTCACTGTGATTTGCTTTCCACCATGCTTCACTTTTGGGGCTTCCCAGTTTGTTCGGTGGTAAAGAATCCACCTGCCAATGCAGGAGACACAGGAGATACAAGTTCAATCCCTAATTCAGGAAGATACCCTGGAGAAGGAAATGGCAACCAACTCCAGTATTCTTGCCTGGAGAATGCTATGGACAAAGGAGACTGGTGGGCTATAGTCCACAGGGTTGCAAAGAGTCAGACAGTACTGAAGCAACTGAGCATGCACACACGCAAACTTAATGGAGAACTGAAAGATATACTTAGATATGGTCATACAGTTTGGTAATTAGTGCTTATAAAATCATCTGAAGAGGCCCCTTTTACAAAATCATAGCTGTCTGTGGTGTGTACATGAAATTTTCCACATGATGCTCAGTGACCATCATGCTAAATAGACTGGAGAACAGGAAATATCCTTGGCACCTGCGTGTTTCTTTCTGGTATCCCTCTCCTCCTGCCCACGGGCTTCAAGGTATATTAAACCTTCAGGCTATGCCTTTCTGAGGCTCTCCGTGTGTGTTTGTGTGTGTGTGTGTGCACACGTGCACGGTAACCCTGTTTCCGTGGGTTTGCATTCCTGTTTCCTGAATCTTACTTCTCTTGGACCTTGTCAGTTCACTTAGGTCTTGCTTTCTACCTTCCAGATCAACTGTTTACACTCACAGTTGTTCATTCTTCCCTGCCTCACTTAGTTCCAAGCACTATAGCTACATTTTCGCGCTAACCAGGAGACATACTACACGGAATATCACCTATTCCACCTACATGTGAACATCGTTGGGTTCACGTCCTCAAATGTACATGAAAAATCAATTTGTTAACAAAGAACATTTTTACAGCAAAATATTGAGTTGGCCAAAAAGTTCATTTGTTTCCCCGTAACATCACAGAAAAACCCGAACAAACTTTTTGGACAATCCAATAATTGTGCTGCATTATTTCTTGAATATTTTTGTGAGCTTCTTGAAGACAGGAATTATGTCTTATTATCCTTGCATGACCAGAACATAACTAGCAGAGTGCCTTGCCCATCATAACCACTCCACACATGATTACTGGTTCAATAAAAGAGGTTAAGCAAAATAAATGTGTTCAACCTTACATAAATTGAGAATATCTTTTGGTGGACCCAAATAAAATATTTCCATAATGAAATCTGTGGTTCTTAATTAAATTATTATATCTAGATATTATGGAGTTTTATTGGTAGTTTGCAAATGATAAGTTTTGGGATATTAAAGAAATGGGTGCAGGAGATGTCCTACCACCTAACATATTGTTTCGAGTAGGATTTTTAAAAAATTCCTCCAATTTAATTACAAAATCATATGATCTATGTATTACATCATCTATGTATGTGTATTTATAGGCCAAATATATGTTCTTTTGTTAGGAATATAACATAATTTCTTTGGAAAACAAGCTTTGTAATTGGATGCATCAACTGTGTCAATGCTACATACACAGTATTTTAATTTAGACTTAGAGGTCAGAAAATAGAAAGGGATGTTTGATTACCTCAAAGGATTAAACAAACATATAAGATAAACACTAATCTTTACAATGAATAATAAAAGGAAACAAGATTATGATAAAATATGTATAATATGTGCAAAACTCAATATATATATATGCCTATGATTCCCAGAAACCATTATATTTCCTGGAGGAAAAGATAAGCTTATTTAAACCAATACAGGTAGTTTGACGTTACACCTGGAAAGCAGAGATTGTCAGTACAAGACCCTCCATAACTTGGAGGACAAGCTGAACATGGTACCCCTACTTTATATGGTGCTTCTCCGATCCAGTTGCCCCTAGGAAAAAAAAAAAAAGAAGAGAGCATAAGTGTTAATTGTTCATTTAAAAAAATCTGATTGTCCTTAAGCACATGATCACACATTGATGTGTGATGACATTTTCAGAAGTGTGTCATTTTTAGAAAAGCACTGAAAGTCACATTCATTTCTTATTTCTCTAGCAATTTATTCTATATATCTTACTTTAAAAATTGTTTTTGAGTAAGTTAATATCATGTTAATTTACAATAATTTACAATGAACGGTAACATTATTAGTCAACCCACATCTGACTTGATGTTCTATCCATCACCACAGCTGCCTCTTTCCTACTGCAGCCTTCCAGAACACATATGCTGTGTCCTCTTAAATGTACTTTTTAAAAACTCATGCTAATGCTATTATAAAGATAGTAAAACATATACAATTATATACATATATATATATACACATATATAAGTGTGTATGTGCTCAGTCGCTCAGTTGTGTTCAGTTCTCTAGGACCCCATGGACTGTAGCCCACTTGGCTCCTCAGTCCATGAGATTTTCCAAGCAAGAAAACTGGAATAGAAAACTGGTTGTCATTTCCTTCTTCAGGGGATCTTCCCCCATCCAGGGATCAAACCCTCCTCTCTTATGTTTCTTGCATTGGCAGGTGGCTTTTTTACCACTAGGGCCACCTGGGAAGCCCATATACAGTATATATACAATTTGGGGAGGCTTAGAAATGGTGACATGAGCAAGAAGTAAGAGCTCAAAGGATTTCTTTCTAAAGTTGAATAATTGAGATTCTCAGCATTCATAAAATGAGACACGGAAAACTCAGTAAGAGAATAATGGCTTATAGAAGCAACCATTTAAGATGACTCCAAAACATGTTCCCGTATGTAAACTCGCAGTTATCATTTTTAGCAATACTGTTAATTTTTTGAAATAATGCTGAACACATTTAACTGAATGTTGTCAATATTTTCCTTCATCTTGATGGCCATAATGATACACCAAATTCAGCATTTAAGAGAAAAACAGTCACAACGTCTTACTGTTACTAAGCTCTTTTAGCTATGACGGAGGAAGCAATGACTTTATTTACAGTAGCATGGTGATTATAACTGCAGTACTAACATAACCACAGAGCCAGAAGTGTGAAGGAAACTGAATGGTCAGGAGAAAATGTGGTGTGTTGAAGTCAAGGCTGAAGATAAAACAACAGTGGAAAAGCTGAAATATTGAGCCATTGGGGAAGCCCCATATTCAATAGTAAATCAGTCAATGGAAAAACATATTTTAATTTTTATTCTTTTAAGCTAATTAATTGTCATTCTCTCATTTCTCTCTCTCTTCAACCCCCCACCCCGCCCCCCACTGCCACCCAACCCTGTGTTTCATTTTTCCTTGAAAAACAGGTAGGCCTGTGATAACTTCATGCTGGTATTCAACTATCAGTCAGAATTTTTAAACTTTCTTCACTGCCTGTTTCAAAAAATGGTTCTCTGTCACAGCAAATACACCATACTAACACAATATCTTAATCTCTTAGACATAAAACAATCAGACATCTCATCAGTAATATTGCAAAAATCCCATCACTGGCCAAAAACAGAATAGCCAAATGAATGTAATAAAAGCCTCTTTCACTAGAGAACTGCCTGGCCTATTTATGTCAGAAAGAAGAGTTAGAGTCTTAATAGGAAAATATAAGGTGCATAACTGAAAATATCAAACAAATGCACAGTTTTAATGCTTTTCATGATGCAGTCACATTTTACTTTCCAAATCTTACTATTCTAATGACTGTGGAGAGGGGACCATTGGGAAAATCACTATTTTTCTAACTTTGCAAAAACACTGCCCCTGGCATACGACCATATAAATGAGTAATGCAGTTATTTGTGAAACGTTTTCTCATTCCCTCCCCATACTGGCAAAGCTGGAGAAAAATCTTTGTTTGGGACTTACTTTGGAAGACACCAGGCATGTCATAAATCCTTTGCACATTTTAATATTTACTCCAAAAGGGAAAAGACATGTATAAATACTGGAACACTTTATCCAAAGAGTCATTGTTATCAAAAAAGCATTTTATCAAATGTTAACAAATGTTTGTTTATCCTCATAATACAAAAGAATGCTCATAAATATAAAATACAACTACATTTTACAATATTTGATCAATTTTCACAATATGAAATATACAATTTTATGTGTTCCACAGGATGAAATTACTGAATTTTTTATACTGAAGTTTAAATAATGGCACAGCTTTCATTAAAAAGATGTCATAGCATTTAAATTTTCCCTTCTGAGTCTGAATGCCTCCTTAACCACCTATGGAAAAAATAAACTGTGATTTTAATTCTACCCTTAAAGAAGAAGGGCTTGTTTTCTTTTCTTAGTGAAAAAGTTAAGCCAACGTTCTAGGAATGATTGATGAAAATACTGTGGTGTTGATAAATTCCCTAGAAGATCCTTGCCTGAGACTTTTATATAAGCTATCAAAAGTCTGGAAGCATATGTTTATTTTATAACTACCAGGTCTAAAGAAAGATGAGGAGGACAATTTAGTGAATCTCCAAATCACGAATTGTCCTGCCCAAAATTTTAATCTAGAATCCTTGTGAAAAATCTTTCACCTTTTAACTTTTCTAATATATGAGAAAATGGAAAATTTGAGGATCTGANGCATTTAAATTTTGTTCTGTTCATTCTTTCTCCTTGTGTGAATGTGAATTTCTCTAGGGTATATACATCAGCAGAGACTTGCTGGGTCAACGAGCATTCATATTTCAATTAGAAATTTCAACTAAATTGTTCTCCCAAGGTTCCCCTGTCCCAGATTTTGAAAACTCACTTATTGAGCATCTCCCATGAGCAGACTGAATTCTAAGATGTCTTATCCCTCATGCATGCTCCACTCTGTCTCCAAAGTGCCAAGAGCACTGGCTGCGACATGAATATTTATTGAGTGGCTGAAGATATGATGGCCCAAGGGGTACAGTGACTTGTCCAGGGTTATGGACTATCTTGAGGACAGCGCTGGGATTCAAGCCCAGGCTGCTGACTCCTTGATGCCTGAGAGGAAGTAGTTATTGTAAACACAGTCCCTTGAGCTATGGGTCCAAAGTTTTGTCCCCAGGAAGAAAGTCTGGAGTGACAGCTCGAGGGCTTTCCTTAGTGGCTGAGCTGGTATAAGCCAAACACACATGCCATTGGAGGTGGGCGGTACAGTTCCTGAAGATTCTTCAGAAAGTGAGCCTCTGATCCAAGAGTATAGGAACAGAACTGCCAGGGACCTTGAGGGCTATGGTGATGGGGGGGATCTTGGCCAAGGGGACAGAGCGGGGAGGGGGACAAGCCACGATACTGGCAGAGGGAATGCTGACCCAGCGGAGGCTCCCTGTGAAAGCCCTGAGGTCACATCAGTCTTTAAAAGATGAAGAAGAAACGCCCAGAGTTCTTCCGTCCAGCTCCCCGCAAGTCCTCGCAAGGCAGCCACGGGGCTGCTTCGGGCTGAGCCGCAGAGGCCTTGGGGATGGCTCAGACCCAGGCTCAGCCTTGGAAGCTATTCATTTGAGGTCTTGAAGTTTGTGTTTATTCTGGCCTGTCTTCCTAGTTAGATTTGCATTTGGTTTTCATCCCACACTGTCTTGGATCCAACCTGGATTGTATACATCACTTAGCAAATGAGCGACAGCAGGGCTACCAAAGGGACAGAAAGTGAAACCCCCAAAGCGGGGGTAAAGGGGAGCAATTGGAGAAGGGGAGTGATCACGGGCTGGGGGCCAAGAGGGGTGGGGATGTGAGTCCCAGAGGAAGTAACAGGGTCTTGTAGTCCTTGAGGACCAGCTCTGCCAGAGTCGGATACCTGGAGAGAGAGAGAGAGAGAGAGCGAGAGCAAGCTAGAGTGAGCATTTGGTCAGAATTCATGAAAGAGAATAGCCCAAGAATCCAGCATCGCAGTGTCCTGCTGTCACTCAGACTCCTGCTTAGTCCAACTGGACCATTTTCTGTGCCCCCCGATTCCCCACAGTTGCCCTTCCTAATCAGACCCAGATAACCTTTCCGTATACTACTCACAGTTTTATCTTCCATCCTTTAAGGCCCAACTTGCTGCCACTTTGCTGAGGAAGTCCCCCAGGTTCTCCAATGAGACTTCCAGAGGCAAAGACCAAGGTCAGACCCTCTCCTTTGAGCATCGATGGTGTCCCTTCCTATGGCACTTGCCACCCTCCTTCTCGACCCAAACTGTCCACTAGACCCTCAGCTCTTAGAGAGCAGGAACCAAGCTCGGTGTCCCCTGCGCACCTGGCACACAGCCTGGCCCATGGTAGGTGCTTGGTGATTATTGTCTGATAACGATTCACATTGCAGGGAAGCCCTGCAATTTGATGCTATCACTCGATGATTGGGAGACCTCACCAAAACCTTTTCTGCATTTTCGGTGGGAAATTCTTGGGGGTAAAAAAAGGAAAGCCTGGGTCTCTCAGGTTTACTGGTGAGATTAAACTAGTTACAACAAACCCCACATAATTATGGGCAGAATAGAGGTGGGTGTTTGGAGAGTGGCGTGGTGGGATGAGATGAAACTAAGTGCTGTCTCTTCACTTTTGGCACTCTAAGTTTATAACTTAATTTCCGCTTGCAAACCGGAGTGCTAGGCTTACTAAACTTACATACTAAACACTAAAGAGTTTTGGTCTGAAAAAGGAAGTGAAAGCCCATTTTCTGCCCTTGGAAAGGGTGCATGCCACCCATATAGCTGCCTTCCAAGAAAGGTATTATGGGGTGTATCAGTCAGGTCTGGCCTAAACAGAGATCATTTATTTACATAAGAGGATTTTAAAAAAGAAATTGGTTGCAAAGTTGATGGGAGCACTGCCAAACCAAAGCAGATGTTGAGGCAATGACTCATGAGCCGTTACCCTCCCCTTCCCAGGGGTGATGGTGAAGGTCTCCCCCGAGGGGCTACCTGGAGGAAGCTGGGAACATGGATGGTCTGCCTGGTGGAGACCCCAGAGCTGGGCAGCTCAGGACACGGTCTGAGACACACACACAGAAGTACTCTGACTTCACCCTTCCTCTGATGCTCCAAACTCCCACCAGTATTTCCCATTGACTGAGACTTCCTTCTTTTCTTCCTTCCTCCTCCTGCCTTTCTTCCCTATTTTTAAAAAAATATTTTTTAGAACAGGGAAAATTTTTTTTCTGGTGCTTACTAATATATCTAGAAAAGAAAAGAGCATATGTAAAATTAAACATAAAAAAACTTGATATATGGTCTTCTTTCCTTACCTCTATAGTATTAATTTCTGAAAGAGTAAATATTGAGCTAGTGATCCCAGGAGGCTCTATGATCATAGGCTCAGCCTATTAACTATTGAAACAAAAAAGGACCATATCAAGCATGTGAGTTTCAATAATTCAGTTCATAACATTGAAATGGAGAAACTTTCATCACAAACTCTTCATGTACCTAGAAGCTAGTGGACTTCTGATCTTCAATTAGGTATTTAAATGTAATTAAATAAACACTTCTGCAATTTCCTTAATTAAGGTCTAAGGGAGTGAAGTGATTTAACTTACGCCAGTTTTCATCCACTGTGTGAATAATTATTTTAATGTTGAAGGTCAAACTCAGAGTTTCCTAGCTTAGAGGCAGAAACGAAACCAGAGACAGCGTGGACTCTAGTAGTGACCTATAAAGATATAAAGGTAAAAATTGTGAGGGAGAAGCTGGAGGGAAAATAAAAGAGGCAGATGTCCACTAATTAAAACTAATGTGGGCACGAATATCAAAGCTAATGGATGGTAGCTTTAATTCTTTGTGACTTTGTATCCAAACCCTAGTTTTCATGGCTACATCCATATGTGAGGCATGTGGTTATTTGTTAAGTGCATGAATCTCTTACTTATTGCTTCCCAGGTGGCTCAGTGGTTAAAGAATCCACCAGGCATTGCAGGAGATGCAGGAGACACCAGTTTGACCCCTGGGCCAGGGAGATCCCCTGGAGTGGGAAATGGTAACCCACTCCAGTATTCTTGCCTGGAAAATTCCATGGACAGAGGAGCCTGGTGGGCTACAGTCCATGGGCTTGCAGAGTCAGACATGACTGATCACACATGCACACACGGGTATTTGTTAAATGCATGAATCTCCCTTCCTTATTTTTTAATATATCTACTTTCAATAAAGACTGAAGGCAGCTGACACTACTGCAACTTCTTTTTTCAAAAAGCAAACAGAAAATGGGGAGCAATAGAGGCAATAAGGAAGGCAAATTCTGCGACATTTTGCTTTTCCCACCATTCTTGGGGGCAAATGACCACATTACATTGTTATCTAAACATAAGACCTTTTGACAATAATCTGGATATGGAAAGGCTTTTCTAAAGAACATTTCAGTGTTTTCTCTTCATCACAGACAAGTGCAGTCTTTGACAATTTTAATACGATATATGGCATATTAGTTGTAGAAGAAGCTACAGACCACAGTCATTGAGAAAAATGGTTCACTTCAAAATGATGAGTTATATTGAAGTATTAAACCAACTTTAAGCCTTACATACAAATAGGTATGATTTAAAATTCCATTTTCCTTTTTCTAACCCATATTTCTATGGTTGATCATAAAAAGTAAACTCGAATTCATGCCAGCCAATTACCAGAAGATCTGTCCTTCTCTAAGTCAATGTTAGAAGGAGAGATTCTGAGAAGCTCACTGACATTCTTCTAAAACATATGTGTGAGATTCACTCTTTCTCATTTGGAATTACTAATTTATAAGATGAAGACTTGACAGTGAGGATTCTTTGTCATAGCTGGTAATTAAGAAGCAAATACAGATAGAACTGTTGAGCCAACACAGGCCAGCCAGGATCGTTGGACTGCAGAAAACCAGCCATCTCAGGAGCAGACACTCTCTGCTACCTTGAGCGGTCAGAAGCCACCTATACCAAGAATCAGAAGACAGCAGGCTCAGGAGCCACTGGGCTCTTCCTCTTTAGGAGGTGGTTAATGAGAGTCCCATGGACCAAGGAGATCCAACCAGTCCATTCTAAAGGAGATCAGTTCTGGGTGTTCTTTGGAAGGAATGATGCTAAAGCTGAAACTCCAGTACTTTGGTTACCTCATGCGAAGAGCTGACTCATTGGAAGAGACTCTGATGCTGGGAGGGATTGGGGGCAGGAGGAAAAGGGGACGACAGAGGATGGGATGGCTGGATGGCATCACGGACTCGATGGACATGAGTGTGAGTGAACTCCAGGAGTTGGTGATGGACAGGGAGGCCTGGCATGCTGCAATTCATGGGGTCGCAAAGAGTTGGACACGACTGAGCAACTGAACTGAACTGAACTGAACTGAATCACTCCTACTGTTTGGTGTTAGAATCAACTGAGATGATTTATATTTTGAGGCTATAAAGTATCATGTATATATTAGATGCAATAGTCACAGTGAAGACAGAAATGATGGAGATTCATTGCAAACTATTCCTACTCCTAAAGAATAACCCAAAGTATATTCCTGTGAAACGGATCCATTTATCATTGGTCTCTATTTTGAAGGACAGCAAGTCAAATAAACACTTTATAGTGGAGTCAAAACGGTTCCCTAATCTCTGAAAATCAAACCTTTTTCCAATGATCTGCAGTCTCAAAACACAATAGATCCAATCATGAGCTTCTTGGGGGAAATACAAACAAATGTATAAAATGTATTTTAAACACTCAACAACTACAATGATAATATATTAAAATGGTACTTTTCAAAAATCAATCTATAATGTCTAATATCATAGCTTAATCCCAGGGCATAAATTGTTAAGTGGACTTGCTCCAAATAAAATGTACTAGATTAAAAAAAATCAGAAGGTTGACATTCTTCATCTAATAAAGAATAAAAATAGAAAAAAGTTTGCAATGTCTTCATAAAGCTCATGTGTCTTTGCTTTGATTTCAAAACACTATTTTCAGCAGCAAGCAGCTAACTTCTTCCACACACTCTAAAGGTAAAAAGGAGATGTGTGTAGAGTTTATACATCTTTCCTGGTGGCTCAGTGGTAAAGAATCCGCCTGCCGATGGAAGAGACTCCGGTTCAATCCCTGGGTTGGAAGCTCCCCTGAAGAAGGTAATGGCAACCCACTCCAGTATTCTTGCCTGGAGAATCCCATGGACAGAGGAGCCCTGAGGGTTACAGTCCACGGGTCTCTAAGAGTCGGACACGACTTAGCGACTAAACGACAACAAAAAAATAGAGTTTATATCAAGTACGGAAATGATTCACTTGACAGATGTTTGGATTTATAAAAAGTCTCAATCCTCTGGTTCACAAGTTGCAATGCAGAGGGCAACATTTCCCACCTCTAAAGGCCTTCACCTGCTGTCACAAACCCACCCTAAAGATCCAGAGCAGTCCTCCACAACAAAGGTCTTCAGACCTTTACTCAGGTCTATTTACTCTACAAACAGGTCTAAAAAGCATATGCATTTAATTCCCTAGGATACAGTGAATGAAACAGGAACTTGGAAGGTGACAAAAAACCGAAGAAGCAACGTTAAGAAAGATGTGACAGTTTACCAGGGAAGCAACAGACAGATAGGAGCCTCAACGCGCTAAGCTGCCAGCAACCTGGGGACAGTTAATTATCTAAAGGGCTTGCAACTTCAGTAGTGTTTAACAATATCACTGTTTCAGGGCATATAAACCCCTAGATGAACATTAAAACATTGGAGGACAAAAGAGAATACATTAAAGCTTTATTTTTTCCTGTGGAAAATTTGGAATGTGTGTAAAGAATATGAAAAAAAATCTTCCATTCATCTTATGACTTAGAAACAATCTTTGAGAACCTTTTATTTCTTCCTAGTTGCCAACGCATGCAGTGAATTTGCAGCAGTAAGAATGCATATTAGTTCATTTTCTAATGGCCTAGCCTAGCTCTTCAAACAGAAGCTTAATTGTTGGCGCTCCAGCAAGAAGTCCACAGAGCCAAGAGGATTCTGGGTATTCCCTCTCTCCTCTAGTGCTGGGAGCTGAATTGCTCTTCTAGAAGAAATTATATACATTCAGCTAAACAGCCTGAAGTGATTTTTAAATTATGATTTTACTGACGTACATTAAACTTGTTGTGATGAAACAGGAAAATCTGTGACCCATCTCATTTAGCCACATCAAAAGGAACTGTGGCATCAGCAGTTTCACATGTATCCAAATTTCCACATATCTATAGATTTTTGTTTTGAAATATGATTTTGGTAATTTGAAAAATGCAGGCAAGGATTGAGAACATAAAAACACACATGAGTCCAGCACTTTGTACTAGTGAGTATTTGCAGTGTGTAATTTTGTATTCTTTATTTTAAAATGCAAGAAACAAAGCACGAGAAATGCATGTTAAGATCTCATTAGACCCTCTGTGGTCTCAAGGTCTCACGTTTTTCCTTCCTTTTTCCGAGGCAACCATTCTCTGTGGGTCACTTTGAATGTATTAATCACCAGCAGGAATCTGTGGATACCGATAAGGAAATGGATGCTCTCAGTGACACGTTATAGTAGCATTTCATCTCTTTTCTGGGTGAAAGTCATGACTTCATAAAAGGTGACAGGGTACATAGTGATTGGCTTTCTGGCTCCATATTAGACTTGACTTGAGTTTTGATGCTTGCATGGCTAGTTATTGGACACGTGACCCTGAATGATTTACTTAAATTACCCCTGTGCCACAGCTTCCTCATCTCTAGATTGGGAAATAATTGTACCTGATAGGTTTCCTTTAAGGATGAGATGAGATAACATATGCAAAATGCTTAGTACAGATCCTAGCACATATCATTACAAGAACTTAGCAGATGAAGGATGATGTATTAGGAAATGAGTTACTAACTAAGCAGAAGGTATAAATGAACAGCTTTTTCCTCCCCCTTGACCATAGTTTAACATAACTAATTAGTGAGATTTTAGCAAGACAGGAGATGTTCTCACATGTTTGGCAAGTGGTCTTGCCAAAAAAACTCTAAGCTGGCATTTGAAAAGGAGATTCAGTCCAACTCGATTCAGAAAACTTACTGAGTGACTAGTACTTGAACGAACAATGAGAGTCCAATCTAATAGAGAGACAGACACTTGAACAGGTGTTTGAACTGCATAGTGGTGCTGTCTGTGAGAACAGATGCCATCCAGGAGAGCAGGCTGGATATGTGGTTCATAACCATGAATCGATCAAAGACCAATAAAATGTCTTTCTAACTTGTGATGGGCACAAAGCCTGAGAGAAGTAGTTAGTGAAGTGGAAACCCCCCAGGAGGCAGGCCCACAGTATAGAGCCGCTGCGCGGGCTGGACCCGAGTGTCACCACATCAGGCTTATCCGCCCGGTTGATCAATGACTGAGTCGCTCCCGCCGGGATCGAGGGCAGAGGAGAGACGTGTTTCCAGGCAGACCGTCCCCTGTCTCAGGAGGGACACCCCGGCCCCTCTCTCTCTCAGGAGCCACCCTCTCAGGTGAGTTTCTGGAGGCTGGAGTCACAGGGGCCTTCTTTTCTTGGCCGTGTCTGCGGCTCCCCACGCGGGCTCCTCGGCTTATTTGGCTGTGCTGGGTTTTCGTTGCTGTGCAGGCTTTTCTCTGGTCGTGGCGAGCAGGGCCCCATGTTCCTCCCAAAGGGTGAGGAGCCGGCAGGGCGAGGCGAAGGTCTCTGGTGCGGCGAAACAGACCTCCAGTCTTTCTTTTTAAAGATTTTTTTTTCATGTGGACATTATTTTTTTAGTCTTTATTGAGTTTGTTGTAATATTGCTTCTGTTTTATGCTGGGATTTTTCTGGCCTTGACTCATGTGGAAGCTTAACTCCCTGAGAGAGACTGAACCCATGTTTCCTATAATGTGGAAAGTGGAGTCTTAACCACTGGACTGCCAGGAAAGTCCCTTTCTTATAGTCTTGTCTAAAATATCAGAACTGCATAGCACAAATAATACTGAAAAAGTAAATATTCTGCATTCTAAGTCTACTGTTAAGACCAACTGCAACTGAGGACATATCAGTTATTCTGTCTCCCAGTTAGTTATAGGCATGTAACTGTCTCCCAGTTAACTCATCTATAAATAAGGAGAGTAGATGAAGCCATCTCTACAGTCTCTTTCCTCTTCAGCATCTTACGATTTAATATACCTGAGTAGCCCCAGCATCAGGACCAAGAAGATCTATTATATTGGCTTATGAATTGTTCAGTTCTAGCCTTTTCCACCCCACAGAGGGAATAAAGCTAGATTCTTCACAAAATAACTTAAAATATTTAAGGTAATGAACAAATTTAATTTAGCATATAATAATTCTATGTGCTTACTTCACATACTTAAAATGTATTGTGTATATCAAAGAGATAAACCAAAGAGTTCATGCCTCAAAAGTATCTTACATGAGCACCATTTTAAAATTATTATAAAGGATTTTAATAGGAAGACCATGTATTTGGCATTACTGATGCCTACATTTTTATATATTTATATGTACAAATATCATAATTAAAATTTTTGAGATGACAGTTGTGAGGGAAGAGGGTTAACCATGTTTTTTCATGTTTGCTTTTAGGTAACTGATGGGAGGGATTTCTGTCTGCCCCTAAAGGAATATGCTGAAGAGCCTGGCAGACTGAACAGGTCCCACACAGAAAATGGGGTCATTTTGCCTTCCCATGGGAGATCAATCATCTATCTGAGGCCCACTGCAGAGATGCCTACCTCTCACATTCATCCTGTAGAGAAATGAAGATCCAGGTCTTCAACTTAGGAACTATTTATCAACTGTATTTTGCTGTCTCTTTGTCCATTGGTTACAACTCCCAGGAGAATATGGGTAAGCGATGTATCCCTTCAATCTACATTGGCAGTTAAATTTATTGATATGATGAGTGGTCTTTGAGTTTTGAAAACAGCAAATCAAGATAGCCTCTTTCCTGTTCAGAGGCTCTAAACTGCAATTAATGTTGTCGGTTTAATCATGTGAAAGAATTCTAACAACTTATACAAGTTTCAGGAATGAAGTTGTAATCATCTAAGCATTTGAGTAATATGTACATTTCTGGATGCTAAATGGGTAATCAATCTGCTGAATTTCATTAAGCATCTGTGATATTTATTTGAAATAATTTTAGTATCATGCCCTACAAATGTTGCAAAAGTAAAAAAAAGGTCACAAGTGCTCACTTTTTTAACATTCTATGAAATAACTAGCAAATATGCAACATGTGATTATCAGGTGTTAAACTAAACCCCTGATATCTGTTTAGCTTTTATGGAGCCAGCCTCAAATTCTGTATTTCTAGGTCTTGTCCCTCTGAAAGTAAATGTGTCAGTCTCTTGGCATTGTCTGACTCTTGTGACCCATGGACTGTAGACCACCAGGCTCCTCTGTCCATGGAATTCTCCAGCAAGAATACTGAAGTGGGTTGCCATGCCCTCCTCTGGGGGATCTTCCTGACCCAGGGATTAAACTTGGGTCTTCCACATTGTGGACTTCCCTGGTGGCTCAGAGGTTAAAGCGTCTGCCTCCAATGTGGGAGACCTGGGTTCGATCCCTGGGTTGGGAAGATCCCTGGAGAAGGAAATGGCAACCCACTCCAGTATTCTTTCTTGGAGAATCCCATGGACTGAGGAGCTTCGTGGGCTGCAGTCCACGGGGTCACAAAGAGTCGGACACGACTGAGTGACTTTACTTCTTTACTTACTTACTTACTCCCACATTGCAGGCATTTTCTTTACCATCTGTGCCACCAGGGGAGCCCTTTGTCCCTCTAAATGGATAAAATAATGTCATAGATAACTGAGTTGCCAACACTTAACCTGTAATCTTGCCTTCTAAAAATGAGGCAAAATTAAGAAAATTATGCATGGAGACACAAAAACATTTATAGGAGCTAGTAGAAGTTAGATATTATGATTAAATAATTCACAAAGTAAAGATGGTTTGAAACTGTGTCAGAACATGCACAAGCCTTTATATACGGGCACTACTGCCCTGCATGGCTTTCTTCCATTCTTTATGTTACAAGCTATTTAGTTGGTCAGCTTGTAAACTGATTGATATAGCTTTGAACTAAAATGTTTATCATAAGCTACTGTCTTTATAAATAAATTTAGCACCTTGTCTGTGGAAACCACATAACCTGATTAAGCCATGAGAGACATCCAGAATTCAAACTGATGTTATTTAATTGCTAGAAGAGATAGGAGAGACGTGAAAAGAATGCAGATCCTCATCAGTCCAGGGGGTCTTCAGAGCTTGGGTCAAAGAAATACAAAATTGAGTCAAAGAATATCTCAGCATGAGACACTGACTTTCATAAACAGGAGAATTAGAGAATGATGTGATCCAGCCCAAAGATGGGGTTGTTTTATAAGCCATTTCCTTAAGTTTCGGTACTCATGACACAGCGGCCACCAGGACATCCAGAGCTCCCTCCTTAAACCCCAGTCATTATTGCTGTATAGTAAGAAATGTAGACCCACTGAAGGACAACCCTAAAAATTACTTGAGAATGTATAGCCAACATTGTTTGAGATGACATACTATTTTTTTTCAAGTGGGTAACATATTTTAATTCCAAGCATAAAAATTAAATGTAGAAGCATTTGAAAGAATTAAATATAAGTTGCTAAAAAGAGTAACTATTTCTGGATAAGGAACCTATATATATTTGATATTATTTATAGTGGTTAAAAGAATGTGGCAACAGGTTATTAAAGCAACTAGTTAGCCTTGTAATTGCAATATAAAATGTATTCATGAATAATTATTTATATTTGTGGTTTTAAGTTAAAAATTGTAAGACTATCTTGATATAATTTTTGAACAATATTGCAAATTTCGAACTTAAAAGTCATTGAATGTTCTAGCCTCTTAAGACTTTTAAATATATGGAAATGATTTTCAATAAACCAAGTGAAATACTAAAGGTCAAATATGTTAAATCTATAAATGTAGCTTAAATTTTAAATTAATTAGATTTGTAAATAGTAACAAACATTAAACAAGTGTGGTTGCCAAAACTTGCTAGATTTATGCATAGAACAAAAATATATATAAGTGAAGCTAAAGTAGAAAACCATAAATATTAAATTTGAAAATGACCTCTTAAAAAATCTGTTCTGCACATGGAAACCATCTTCAAAGATGTAAAATACTAAAAATAAAAATATCACACTGAAATTTTGAAGACATATTTCTAAATCAGTTATTGTCAAGGATACTACGATAGCAACAACACTGGAAACTATGGCATGTCCTACAGATACTTGTTTTCTTGGACTTTTAGGCGGTCATTTCTCATATATTTAGATAAAACATAAAGGCAGTTTAGATAGACAAGCTTTTGGTGTTTAAAAATAATTCAGCTGGGGTTCTTTGTTCTTTTCCTGGGTTAGATTGGAATAGGAGAGGTGACTTACAGAAGTGAGGAAGAGCCATTGAAAAGATATTAAGTGATGAAAAAATTATTTCCCCTGAGGGCAGCCAAAAGCTTTTAAAAAACACTTCATGGGCATGGTTGCGGTTCTGTTTTGAGTTGATGGGTTTATTCCCCTTAGGTGGAAATGCTTGTGAAGCGGCCAGTAAAGGAAACTGCGACCCAGTGTTATGAGCCTTGGTATACCTGGAGGGGGTGAAGTGGGCAGAGGAAGAGAAAAGGCTTTCACATGGGGAATTTTTGGCACTAGTTAGATTAATTAAATGCTATTAAACTGATTGAACTTTAAAAGAGAAGTAGTTAAAGGAACTTGATTTAAAAAAAATTCCCTCAAGCCTCAAAAATGAACACAGATATGGGATGGCATTATAACATAAAATATCAAAGTGGGATCCTGAGTGTTTTTTAAGTGTTTACACAAAGAAAATAAGGACTTTCCTCAGGTAAGATGAGTGCTACCTTTCACATAGGTTGGGAAGGTAAATTTCTATAAAGAGATGATATAAAAGTATACTTTTATAGAAGGACTCTGAGGTGATCATTGGCAGCAGCATAAATTTCCTAAAAACTAACAAAAAAGGCCTTTTCTTGACCCCTTCATCTTCATATTCCAATGTATCATTCCTCTTCTTCCTCTTACAATGAAGTTTCTTGAGTGTTGTCTTAACAGAGAATTCTTTTGCTCTCCCACACTCAGGCCCACACCCAAAGGCAGGTTTCCCTCTGTGTCCACTCTACTCAAACTTATCTCATCAATATCATCAATGTCATTTCCCAGTCACCATCTTATATGGTTAATCAGCAGCTTTTTAGACTAGTCACCTGCTCCTTCTGCACTCACTTCCGTTCCTTGGTTTCATGACCCCACACTTGCCTTGTTTTTCTCTGACTGCTGTGTCTCCATGTCTTTGCTGCTTCTTCCTCATCTCCCTCACCTCTACATGCTGAAGGATTCCCAGGGCTCAAGCCATATCCCTCTCTGTCTCTCTGTCTCTGTCTCTCTCCACCTCTCTTCCCTGTTTCATCTACATTCACTGCTTAGCTGATCATATCCAGTCTCATGCATTGAAATACTATTTATAAGCTAGTGGTATTATCCCAAATTATATCTTTATCCTTCTCCACTGAATTCCAAACTAATCTATCCATCTACCCACTTTAAATCTTTACTTAAGTCCAAAATTGAGTTCCAATATTCTCAATCCTACCCCTACTCCCTACTCCCTAACCAACCCAGGCAGTCTTCCTCCCATCAGTGAATGGCGTAATCCTATTTCTTCCAGTTCAGGGGCCACCAAATCTGAACCATTGCTTGCTTATATATTATCTATGCTGTTTCTATGTTATAGTGGCAGCATAGACCATAAGGCCTACAAAGTTAAACATGTTTATATTCCAGTCCTTTACAGAAAAAGTTTACCAACTGCTGTTATAGTTGCTCAGGCCGAAAAATCCATAGCTGTCTTTACTCTTTGTTTGCTTAATAATCTTTATATGCTCTGTCAGCAAATCTTGTTGATCTTACCATCAAGATCCTGTCTATCCAGATTATATCCACTGATCATTACCATTATTGGCACCACCTTGAGTGAAGCCACCATCATTTTGTTATCTGAATTATTGAAAAAGACTCCTAGCTTAGAGAATGTTTCATACACATAAAGCCTTAATATATAAATTAATGAAGGCATGGATAAAATAAAAATATTCAGAATTTGTGGTAAGACTACTTAAACAGGATTGGTGATTAGGAAATAAAGGAAGGAATTTTTCAGTGCTTTAATTTATGCATGGTTAATTCTACTTCAGTCAAGTGCTTTGAAAATGCCAAAGTGCTGTTTAAATGTAATCAACCTCAATGATTGGTTTCAGGGTTGTTCTAATGAAAATGAGTAAAGAAATATTGGGTATAAGATGAAAAAGTACAACTGTTGCCTGACGTCTGGACGATTATTTGAAAGAGAAAGAGACTCGGAAATGAGTGAATTTTCCTATACCCAAAGATGCTATTCTTTCTCACCGAATGCTGACACGTAGAGAGAGGGCATAATGGCTGTAAATGTTGCAGCTTTCCAGGATAATGTAGAAATCCTGATGTGTATGTGAAATGTACCCACCTCTGTGCTGCGCTTAGTCACCAAGTTGTGTTCAACTCTGGGATCCCGTGGACTGTTGCCCGACAGGCTTCTCTGTCCATGGGGATTTTCCAGGCAAGAATAACAGAGTGGGTTGCCATGCCCTCCTTCAGGTGACCTTCCCAACCCAGGGATTAAATCCAGGCCTCCCACATTGCAGGTGGATTCTTGTTCCCAAATAGCTTTTTTAAATGTAAAATTCTCTACAGTTCAACAGTTGCAGAGCAAGTTAAACATGACTACTAATTGGAATGGTTGATGGACCTATGGTTTGTGAACTCCAGTGGGAATTATCATTGTCACCAACACACCTCTGTAGATAAGTGATATTAGTACACATGAATGGTGGCAAGAAACAATGACCTTGGAGATACCCTGGCCCTGAACCTCCTTATACCAGACTTCCCAGATGGGGATGCTGTTTTTTTTATCAACAGTGGAAAATGTAAGAAATGCAAATTTCCAGATCAACCAATAGTATTAGTTGCTCAGTCATATCCAACTCTTTGCAACTTCATGGACTGTAGCCCACCAGGCTCCTCTGTCCATGGGATTTCCCAGGCAAGAATACTGGAGTGGGTTGCCATTTCCTTCTCCAGGGAATCTTCCCAACCCAGGGAATGAAACCAGATCTCCCACATTGCAGGCGCACACTGTACTGTCTGAGCCAAGATTCATTAATCTAGGCAGCTAGTAACTGAGTATTTATTGGGAGGCACTGGGTATTGTGAATTCAACAGTCAGCAAGACTGATATGGACTCTGCCTTATAGTTTAGGGAAGAGATAGACAAGTTAAAGAATTACTTGTTGTTTAGTTTCTAAGTTGTGTCCAACTCTTTGTAACCCCATGGACTGTAGCCTGCCAGGCTCCTCTGTCCATGGGATTCTCCAGGCAAGAATACTAGAGTGGGTTGCCATTTCCTATTACAGAGGATCTTCCCGACCAGAGATTGAATCTACATCTCCTGTGTCTCCTGCATTGACAGACAGATTCTTTACCACTACATTCTGAGAGTCCGAAATCTTAGAGAAAGAACAGATAAAAAAATTTAAAGGTAAGGCGATCCTTTTCCATGATAATAATGTTGACTCTGTATTTAAGCCACCTGGGAAGCCCTACCAAACAAATAGATGAAAAATCATAAATTACAATACATTATATAAATTAATTAGTATGTAATATAATACATTACCCATTATCCATATATAACGTATGTTATAAAGCCACTTTCAAAAAATGTGCTACTTAAAAGTCTGCTTCTTTAGAAGCATCCTTAGTCAATCATGTATATTCCCAAATAAGTGTCATTCCACACTGCAGACATCTGTAGCTCACCCACAGTGACCGCAGGATGTCTTATGAAAATGAGTACGGAGTGAGTATTCAAGTGAAATTTTATGATAATATAGAAATTATTACTGGAATAATTCTTTCAGTTTAACATATTCATTCTTCTAGTATATAGTCTCTTGATAAATAAATGGATATTTGAGCCACAAAATATTTTTCTCAGCTCAATTTTATGCCCTAAATCATGATCTCAGATATTCTCTCCCTCCTGGCAAATCACTCCAGGGTCTCCAATGGAAACTTTTTGAAAAAGCAGATCCCCAGCCCAATCCTGGACCCAGTGAATCAACATTTCCGAGTTGGAGACCTTGAATGTGTGCTTACAGAGTTGTTCTGTGTTCTTCCAGTTAGAAATGATAGTTTAAAGCGTATTCAGTGGAGTGTCATTCTGACTGCCGAAGACTTTGGGCCTCCTCTCTTCTATCCCACTCCTACTCACCGCACCCTACTCCTGCACCCCCATACACACACCACAGAAGAGGTGTGGGAAAAGGGGGACATTTCTAGAAGTTAGTTTTCACTTAAAAGGACTTAGAACAGTGTCCTTCCTCTCTTTGCAACTCCATGGACTATGCAGTTCATGCAATTTTCCTGGCCAGAATACTAGAGTGGATAGCCTTGCCTTTCTCCAGGGGATCTTCCCAACCCAGGGATCGAACCCAGGTCTCCCGCATTGCAGGTGGACTCTTTACCAACTGAGCCACAAGGGAAGCCCAAGGATACTGGAGTGAGTATCCTATCCCTTCTCCAGCAGATCTTCCTCACCCAGGAATTGAACTGGGGTCTCTCGCACTGCAGGTGGATTCTTTACCAACTGAGCTATGAGGGAGGCCCTCCTTCTACTCAGCTCTTGGACGTTATTAATCCAATATTTGATAAAAAATAAACATAGCCTTTCATCAGGAAAATGACCAGTTGTCACTGATACTGACTGCTAAGCTCTGTGAGGTGGTTTGCTCTGTACCTTCATGAAAAACAGAATGAGAGAGGTAATGAAACTATCCTGTTTGTTGCTATGCAAATAAGACAACATCATTCATTCTGAATCTCCAGGGGATCTTCCCAACCCAGGGATCGAACCCAGGTCTCCCGCATTGCAGGTGGACTCTTTACCAACTGAGCCACAAGGGAAGCCCAAGGATACTGGAGTGAGTATCCTATCCCTTCTCCAGCAGATCTTCCTCACCCAGGAATTGAACTGGGGTCTCTCGCACTGCAGGTGGATTCTTTACCAACTGAGCTATGAGGGAGGCCCTCCTTCTACTCAGCTCTTGGACGTTATTAATCCAATATTTGATAAAAAATAAACATAGCCTTTCATCAGGAAAATGACCAGTTGTCACTGATACTGACTGCTAAGCTCTGTGAGGTGGTTTGCTCTGTACCTTCATGAAAAACAGAATGAGAGAGGTAATGAAACTATCCTGTTTGTTGCTATGCAAATAAGACAACATCATTCATTCTGAGCATGACAGTTCCAGGAGGAGGGAACATAGTCTGTGGTGACACAGATATGAACAGAGAGAACAGATGAGGCTCATGTGGCTTATTCGGAATCAAAGGGAACTCTAAATGCCTTTATTAAGTGATATATCAGAAGTGACACACACATAACATTCTGAGAGTCCGAAATCTTAGAGAAAGAACAGATAAAAAAATTTAAAGGTAAGGCGATCCTTTTCCATGATAATAATGTTGACTCTATATTTAAAAGACACATTTAATCTGTAAGCGGTTTGGTTCGTGAGAATATGGGATGACTCAGCANACATTCTGAGAGTCCGAAATCTTAGAGAAAGAACAGATAAAAAAATTTAAAGGTAAGGCGATCCTTTTCCATGATAATAATGTTGACTCTATATTTAAAAGACACATTTAATCTGTAAGCGGTTTGGTTCGTGAGAATATGGGATGACTCAGCAGGAGCCTGTTTACCTCATCTGCCAGCCTAATGTGAAAGGATGCAGCCACAGAAGTAGAATGAATGAAGACTAGCTTGTCATCGCTGCTCTGTGCAGGTTGGGTCAGGTCACTTCTAGGCACCTCACTGCCAGAAGAGCACACAGCATTGAAAAGCAACTATACTCCAATAAAAACTCACTTAAAATAAGTAAACAAAAAGAAAGTCGACCGTCATGAAAAAGGCCAACTATTTATTCAGACATGTTTATTATGCAAACAGATACATCTCTTACAGAAAAAATAGAGAACACACATGTTGGAACCCAACCAAGGACAACAGCCTAGTAAAAGGCATTCCTTGCTCAGAGCCAAGCTGCTTGCAGACCCCAAGATGATCTAACTGGCAGCATTCCTGTCTGTATGTGTAACGTAAGGGGTGGAGGGGAGCGGGGGAGACTTGATTTTCCATTTCCTTAATGGCACAACTTTTTACCTTTTCCAGGATTTTCAAAAGGCAAATACCTTTATGCCACCTTCCCTATGCTGCGCATACTCTGGGTGAAAGAGGTAGTGTGTATAGGTATTTAGCACAAAAAGGCTGGAGGGTTAGAAAGAGCTGGGTGATTGGGGGTCAAGGTCTAATGCATGGATGCTCATAGCCTTCAAAGACTTGAAACACTATCATAATACAGAGTTTCCTATGTGGCTGCCAAGGTTAGAAAGAGTACAGGAAGCAAGATTTGATTGCACATGAAGAAATACTTTCTAATATTCAGTGATGTCCTCAGATAAAACGCATGTGGAGACATTCCCGAGCCAGTGGGCTCAAGAGCAGGAGATGAACACATGGAGGGGAGTGTGTACTGTATAGTCTCTTAAAGCGTGGGCTTTGCCGTCAGACAGAACTGCGCTCTCATCATTTTGATTTACTTGCTCTGTGACCTTGGGGAAGCTACTTACGCTGTCCAAACTTCAAATTTCCTGTCTCTAAATGAAGAAAATTGTTCCCATTTCACAAGACTGCTCTGAAGGTTAGGTGAGATAGTGACTAAAAAGAATTTAGCACAGTTTTAGCAGGGCAGGTTGTACAGAATGGTAAATATTATTATCGGAAGACCGGGCACTGGAAGAGTTGTGGTCTGTGAGCTAGAAAGCTGCCTAAAATGGGAGACAAGGTGAGGTGCATTTTCAATCACGATATCTGGCAGCCTGAAGTTAAAGAGACATCAAACTTTAAATTTAGCAAGCAATCAGATAAGGTGAAAACAGATAAACCCTGAAGCAACTAACTAATCAGAAACAGAATTGTGTATAGATAATAAGGACCTTCCTTCCAGGAAAATAACATCAACCAGTGGAAGATAAAAATTAGAGAACGTTTCAGAGTTTTAAAATGTAATGACTCCCTTCCTCAAATCCCCCTTTAACATATGATTTATCTTTAAATTTTAAGACCACTTATTGATGGATTCTAGTAATAGTCCTCCTTTTGCAGGAAGTTAATACCTACCAGCTACCATTTAATACTGTACTTATATGCCAGGAAGACATTTTCATATGTGGTTAATTTTTTTTTTTTTTTTACCAACTCAGTGTTACAGTCATCTAAAACCTGGCTTCTTCATTGTTAAACTGTCTTATGATACTCACGTAAACCCTGTATCTTGCTATTGCCCACTTAGTTAGAATAATTCAAATGCCTTTCTGCCTACCTACTGCTTGCTGAAAACATGCTCTCCCTGGAATGCAGAGGCAGATTGGGTAGAACGCTCATATTTAATGAAATCATGAAATGTGAATTTGATGCACTTTGTAGGATATAAAAAAAGATTGTGCCCTTAAGCAACATTTCTGGACTGTTTCAGTTGGGAGTATGTGATGTGAAATTTTAAGAATCATGAAAAGTCTAGTCTAAACACACAACTTTGGGGGCATTCTTCCATATTTGTGTCAAAAAATATGCTTTTGGACGCTAAAATCTATCTGATTTTAGACACTATGGGTAACATGGACTGGAAACATTCAAACCATATCCCTCCAAACCTCAGTCCATGATGTATTTTATGCCAGATGTTTCTCTTGACCACTTTAAACTGTTAGTCTTTATCTTCCCTAACTTCCTCCCACACCATTCTTTAGAAATTCTCATAGACAATTAAACATCTCAACTCCACAACTATTTAATGGTCATTGACTGACTATCAAATTGTTTTCAGCACACCAGACTGAAAACATTTAATTTAATACATTAAATTCAGCACACCAGACTAGCCAGACTAGTCAACTTTTATTTTTCTGAAGTCCTTTGATTAATTTTCCCCCAAAACCTTATGCTGAGTAAGTCAGAAAGACTAGATGGACCTGGTGCTATTCAGCCCTCTGAAATAGATTTGTATTCATGTTGATTTAAGGCTCAGCACGGATTCTAAAAAATAAAATAAATAAATAAATAAAGATACATGAAACTTCTTGCAAAAATTCTTGAGTAGATTCCCAGACATAAAATCATCCATCCATGCTGTCTCCATGACACTACCCTACCCCCATTATGTAAAGTGGTCCATTCTGATTACCAAAGCATAACTCCCATCCCAAATTCTTTGTTTTGAAAGAATGTTCCCTCCCACACACTAGCTACTATTTTCAACCTCTTTAGATGTGCACCCTGGATGACAAACCCTCAGCTACCTAATGGCTACCAGAAACCTGCACTTTATTTTGTTTTTTCCAACTCAGGGAAACTTAATTGTCTTAGTCAAAAACAGAGGTATCCTCCGTGGCTGCCCCCCAATATAAACCCTCATGCCACTTCTTCATATAAATCCCTCACCCCTACTGATTCAAGGCCCAAATTCATTTTGTCCCTATGCCCTTAAGCATCACTAAGGCCAATTCTCCCTCCCCCAGGTGATTATAATGGTCTCTTGAGTATGCTGTTACTTCTGCCTCTCTCCAATCCCTCTCTCACTCAACCTAAAGCCAGAATGACCCTTCTGAAAGGCAAATTAATTCTACAACTTAAAACCCTCAACCACTTGCCTTGATCTTTGAATAAAATTCAAATTTCTGCTTACCTTCCCAGCCCCATCAAATATCACTTTTTCTTTTATCCTCTGTGTCCAGACCACACTGAACTTTATCCTTCAGTGTATGTTCACCTTCTCAGAACACCCTTCCTCACCTACCACCCATTGCCTTTTTCCAACTCCTGCCTGCACAACTTTTATTTATTTTCATATTTAATATTTGAAATCATATCCTCTTGGAAGTCATCCCTGCCTCTAGCCCAGTCCAAGTTTGGGCTAGGTATGTGCCCTGTGATCCCAAAGCACCCTTTATTTATTCTGCTTTAGCCCTCAGCTCGCTGCTTTGCCCACTTGTTTGTCTCTTTTCACAATAAAGTGTCTTTTTGCTCCCCATTGAATCCCTCAGCCTGTCAGGCACATAAATACATATTGCGGATGAGGGACTGGATACTGAGTGACTCCTGCCCAGCAGAGTGGAGCACCATACTTACATGCTCTTTACATGGAATGCCCAGCAAAAGTTAGAAGATGTCATTCAGTTGTTCCACAGGTTTTGACTGAGTGTTCTCTGTGGGACAGAAATGATTCTAGGGTCTACAAATAGTCAAAAGGCAAAAGGAGAAGGAAGCAGCAGAGGAGGAAGTGTTTAGATAGAATCACTGACTCCATGGACATGAACCTGAGCAAACCTCAGGAGGTAGTGAAGGGCAGAGGAGGCTGGCATGCTATAGTCATGGGGTCGCAAAGAGTCAGACACAACTTAGTGACTGAACAACACCAACGAATAGCAGAAATATAATAAAATTATTTCCCATACATGGCATGTGGTCAAATTTGCCACCAGAAAAAGCAATGTTGAGTACTAGGAAATATGGTCCACACATATGTAGCCTATGTGTGATTCTAAGCTCTTCTACCAAGCATGGTGAGGCTCTGAATCACATCATGATAATGTTTTCACATTTGCACTTTTTGGAGCCTGTATTTAAAACAATCACAAACGAAAATGTCCTTGCCTGGCTACACAAGTGGAGAGCTGAACATTTATATATAAGCAATATTAACTTAGAAATGCTACACAACATTCACCTGGGGAGAAAATTCCTGTAAAATGTGCCTGGTCTCCACTTGAAGCCAAGACACGTAAAAGGTTCTACATGTAGGAGAACAGAAATGTGGAGTTTCAAATGTGCTGGAGAAATGCCTTCCTGTCAGCAGTCTTTCTCACTTCCCTGTTGGCTGGCAACATTCTCAGGAGGCTTTCTAGTGGTCAGAAAAGCATTCATTGAAAAAAAAAAATTGGTTAGACACATTAAGTTACTCATGTTTATAAAAGGGAAATTGAGTTATCCTTCCCAAATGAGAGGAAATGTGCCATCTAGTACAGTATATGATTTCATTAAAAAAAAAAAAAAGATAAGGATAGACATCACAGATGTTTAGTCAACTATTGAATAAAGGGAAAAAAGTCATTTATATTATCTACATTTTCTTCCACATGAAGCCCAAATAAACAAAACTTGAGTTTTTCCTTATTCTCAAGACATAAATTACTGTAGGCCAATACTTTATTGTGCTGTTTCTGAGGACAGATTAATCTCTTCTCCATTCACTCATTTGAGTCATGCTTTCTGTAACTTTACCACCTGCTGTGACTTGGAAACTAGTATTTTTCTCTTCTCCAAAAAAATATAGGAAGACTTATTCCCTTAGCTCTGCAAGTAATATTTACAGGCACCAAACAAACAAAATTGGCTATATTATCGATTTAGCAACTTTGGCTTCTTGAAATTACGTTATGCTTTTTTAGCTTTAAGGTTTTAGCTCATATCCATCATTATCTTCACGCTGTCCCCTACCTGTCTTTCCACCATTCTCTACCATCTAGGAAGACTGCTCCCTGGTGGCTCAGTGGTAAAGAATTCACCTGCTAAGGCAGGATACACAGGTTCGATCCCTGGGTCAGGAAAATCCCCTGGAGAAGGAGACGGTAGCCCACTCCAGTATTCTTCTTGCTTGGGAAATCCCAGGGACAGAAGAGCCTGGCAGACTACAGACCATGGGGTTGCAAAAGAATCCTACACCACTTAGTGACTAAAATAACAACAAAGGAGAAGCCTGACACCTACATCTACACACTTTGACAGGTATGAACAGCTAATGGAAGTAGTTCATAGGCACAGCTCCTCCTTATGTTTGCTAAAAGAATGGCCCCACTGATTCAATGGTTGCTAATTCTTGGCTGATCTTCACAGCCAATCTAAACTCCCTCAATTGCCAGGTGCCACTTTTCTCTGCACCTTTGACTGGATATAAGGCCTCCATGGCCTCCTTAATTGCTCTTGTATTAAGTGATCCTCAATCTGTTCTCGAAATCCTTGACAACATGGATAATGTGCTATGCTTTCTCTCTCCTGGTGATTTTGTTCATGTATTGATTTACTTACTGTAACAGTCAATCCTGCCCCTTCCTGAGCATCTATTTCAAATACCCTTCCTCCAAAGAGCCTTTCATGATTTTGTAACTTCAGATTACCTCATCTTTCTGTGACTTCTCCATGGTATTTTGGTATTTGTCTGTACTGTTTTATTACATCAATCTTACACAGCAGTGTCTTGCACTGGTGGCTCAGAGGTTAAAGTGTCTGCCTGGAATGCAGGAGACCTGGGTTCGGTCACTGGGTCGGGAAGATTCCCTGGAGAAGGAAATGGCAACCCATTCCAGTACTCTTGCCTTGAGAATCCCATGGAGGGAGGAGCCTGGTAGGCTACAGTCCACTGGGTCACAAACAGTCGGACACGACTGAGCGACTTCACTTCACTTCATATTGCATCTTACAGTGTGCTTAGGGTTTTCTTTTTTTTCTCTCCCTGCTTGTTTTTCCTGTTTTGTTTACACTTTAAATACAAAGATTTCTGTCATCTTTGGCTCTTATCCTCTCACAAAAGGACTTCACATTTTAAAAAATTCATTCAATTGACTTAAATTCAAAAAATATCCTACAAATTTTGCTCCATGTGTGAGTCTTGTAATCTTATTCTTTTAAGGATGATTCGTATTCTGAGAAACTAGTGTGGTTTGTGGTTTAGAGTCATAGTTTAAGTTGCCCTTAGGAAGAATGAGAAACAGCTGGTGTCCAAGAAGCTCTGGAAATTTGTCAAGAAACTAATTGTAGAATAGAAGCCAAGAGTCTGACTTGCATATCTTAAACTCTATCTATTATTTTTTGACAGGATACAGTGTTTGGAAAATTAAATATTTCTAAATACGTGCTTTCCACTAAAATCATGGCCAATATACCCAAAGAAAATATTATACCCTATAATATGAATGTCACCAATCTCATGTTCAAATTATGTCCACTTAATTGACTCAAGTATATATGAACAGAATCAAGTACTTGAAGAAGATAAAATCAGTTAATTTAAGGGGATTTCTTTTTTCAAATTTTGAAAAACTTTTATATTTTAGGTGCACAAGATAAAATATTATTATAAATGATGAGTGAACTTTAATTATAAATAATATCAAAATTGATCCAAGTTATAAACATATAACAATTCATCCCGATTTCAAATAAATTCACCAAATAATGCTTGATTACTGTTTGTACACAAGAAATTTCCCAAGAAAATAAAAGCTTAAAATTAGGAAGTTTTCAGGAAATACACAAATAACTATAAATTGGATCTGATTTTGATGAGAGCAGTATGATAGACATAATAGGTTACAGTGACTCAAAGGAGAGATCAAATACGGCTGTGAATATAGGAAGTGTCAATAAAGAACAAATCATTCCTAAAGAAGACAGGAGATTTGGGTTTGATCCCTGGGTCAGTAAGATCCCCTGAAGAAGGAAATGGCAACCCACTCCAGTATTCTTATCTGGGAAACCCCATGGACAGAGGAGCCTGGTAAGCTACAGTGTATGGGGTCACAAAGAGAAGGACACAGCTGAGCACACACAAGTTAAGGAGAAGACAGTAGAAGGTGAGGAAATAGCACGGGAAAAGTCTTAGAAAAGTTGTGAATGAAGGTGATTTCAGATCAGGCTGGTGCAATTAGAAAGAGACTTGAGCTGAAGAACATCCTCTGTGAGGGTACCACAGTGCTATCACCCACCGAGGAGGACAGTTGGAACACAGAGTTTGGAGCAACAGTGAGATAAGTATCCTCAGTTTCTGAGGCCTATATTTGAGGTTAGGAATGGAACGTACTTCCAAACTGTTCACAATCCAAGCAATGTTAAACAAATTAAAAGTAGCTGTGTTCAACTGAGATTTGTATTTTTCACCTGATGTGGGGGTTAAAGTCGCTTACATTCCTGCTCTGACCTCAAAGTTTCTCTGAGTGTGCATGAGGGATCCAGTGAATTATTGCAGCTGGTCTGTTTATTCATAGAGACTTTTGTTGTTATTTAGTTGCTAAGTCATGTCTGATTGTTTTGTGACTCCATGGACTGTAGCCCACCAGGCTCCTCTGCTCATGGGATTTTCCAGGCAAGAGTACTGGAGTGGGTTGCCATTTCCTTCTCCAGGGAATCTTCCCAACCCAAGGATCAAGCCCACGTCCCCTGTGTTGGCAGTGGATTCTTTAACACTGAGCCACCTGGGTAGCCCCACAGAGACAGGAATTCACCAAACTGACCATGTTTTTCTAACTGAACTAATCTGCTTCCCCTACCCCGCTATCTTAGGGGCTTCACTCAGGCTCTTCCCTCTGTCTGGAAGAGTCTTCCCTCATCTATCCATGTGGCCCCCTCCCTCCCCTTACTCTAGGACATTCTAAGGGAGCCCTTCATGATTACAGTATGAAATATCCAAACCTCAACCTGCTTTACTTTTCTTCATAAACTTATCACTTTCTGACATACTATGTAATTTGTTGATCTTGTTATTGTCTGAATCCTCACCCAGGGGCCGAGGAGTATCTATTTTATTCACGAATTTATCCTGGGTGTTTAGAATAGTGTCTCACATATAGTAAGTGCTCAATAAACAGTAAGTGAATAAATATATGTGTGGTGAACTATATGGAGTATTTACATGACAACTTGAGACAATGTTACTTTACTTTATAGTATAGTACTATACTACTGTTTTTCATTCTTTACTAAATGAAGAGGAAGTGGAAGTGTTAGTCTCCCATTTGTGTCTGACTCTTTGTACCCTTTTGGTAGACTATAGCCCACCCGGCTCCTTTGTCCATGGAATTCTTCAGGCAAGAATACTGGAGTGGGTTGCCATGCCCTTCTCCAGAGGATCTTCCCAGTCCAGGGATCGAACCTGGGTCTCCTGCATTGTAGGCAGATTCTTTACCATCTGAGGCACCAGGGGCGCCCTTACTAAGTGGAGGAAGATTTATAAAGCATTTACCATACAACTAGCATTGTATCTGGTTCTTACAAAATAAATCATATATGGTGGCTCCCATAGTTCAAAAGCAAATGATAATAAAGGGATGTCAAACAGAATACAAAAACTATATGATTTCAGCTGGCACCATAAAGGAGGAAACAGATATCCTAGCACCTCCAGCAGTTCCCCCAATGTAGTATTTGCTCGATCTAACAAATGGAAAGATGCCCCCCCAATACAAGCATAGGCTTTGAAATTGCACAGACCTAAATTATAATTCTGGTGATACTATTCATTTTCTAAACCACCTTTGCCTAGTCATTAACTTTTCTGGGCCTAAATGATCTCATTTGTAAAATGAGGGACTGTGAGCTATCAAATGAGATCATCTATGGAAACAACCAAATCTTCGGCTTATAGAAGCAATTTAATAATTGCATGTGGAATCAATTTGTGATCAGTGGGGGAAAACATAACTGGAAAAATATGGCTTTTTAAAATGCATTTCCACTGTGTTGTACCCTACACATTATTCATGATCATCCTTCTTCCCTCCATATTATTGAAATAATAAATTACACTACGTATTGATTGGCTATTGTATAAATTGCTGTTCCCGTTTTACAGAGAAGGAAGTTCAGTCTTATGTATTTTAAGCAACTTGCACAAGGCCACAAAACAAGCAGCACAGTTAGGATTTCAACCATGATGAGTTTCTCTCCAAAGCCAGTTCATTTGTCTTGATCCTCACCTTAGTCTGCATAGTGATGTGATCACCATCAAATAGTACTCCCTAAACCTGCAATCTGGAGAGCATACCTTTTTGAGCTTGCACAGAATCTTATGTATCATAAAATCTACGATGCTTGAAAACACGTTTATTCTTCTCCTTTCTATATCTGGACATCACTTCTAGAAACACCTGTTCAATGTGAGTAACTGCTCCTATTTTTAGATCTTGAACAGGTTTTCACTGGGCACATTTCTCAGTAAGTTCGCAGGCACCCATAAAAACTAATGTTTCTTGAACATTTTTCTGACCCTATTTCTTGATCTAGTCTAGTCTAATTGTTCTACCCCTCAGCTCATACATTCCTCATAATAACCCCTTGTGGCAGATAATACTTTTATCTTCACATTAGAGATGATGAAAATAAAACAGAATTAGGTAATTAACTCATTCAACTTATAATTCCAGGACTGAGGTTCGAACCCAAGCATTTAGATTTCAGGCTCCACAGTCTTAATTATGAGACTATATTGCCCCTCACACACAAGGAATGATATCTTCTTTTCCACTTGCATTAAGAAATCCTAGAAAAATGCCTTTGAGTAAAGTCTGAATCGTACTTCTATGAACCATGACTCTCTTACATTTGGCAAGTCTTTATTTTTCTTGTGACAATGATATCTACAATTAAAAAGCTTAATTAAATAAAAGAAAGAAATTTAAAAACTGACAGAAATCCCTAAATTTAGGTCAGCACTTATAAAAAGTTGTTAGTGATACCACCTCCCCCACCCCAGCTTAGAAATACCATATTGGTGGTCTTCATTGCCTTAAACAGGATCCAAGCTGTACTCTTGGGAGGTGCTGGAAGTTTAACCATAACCTTGTATAAATTCAGAACCAAATATTAAGAAACTTTAAAAAGACATCTACTCTTTTAATATCAACTTAAAAAAGCTTTCTAAGTAAAACAATTTAAACACAGAGAGCCTATTTTTTGTTTTGTGTTTTGTTTTGTTTTTAAGAGAGAGCAAAAAATGTGTTCAAGGCAAGTTGGAACAGTGCACAAATGTGCTGGCTTCGCTGTTATCTGAACGACAAAGCATTAAATCACAGGGAGGAAAAAGTCAGCATGTTCTCTGAGAATACAAATAGATTAGTGTCAGAAGCAGCTTTGTCCAAGAAAGGGAAGAGACACCTACCCAGAGAATAAATCATGCACACAAAACCTATAATTTAAAAAAATTATTTTCAAGAAATATTTTAGTTGATAAATATGACTATTAGACCAACAAAGCACAGAAAAAGTTCCCTGTGACTTTTTTTTTTTTAAGGAGGACCTTCCAAATGTGATCAGTCATCATACCCCACTCTTTATCTCTTTCTCATATAAGCCCTGTTTGATCAAGGGTTATGGAACTCACACAAAAATATTAGAGACTTTCCCTCCCTTTTAATTCTATGATAGAACAGTCTTTAATTTACCAGGCACTTCAGAACCTTCCCTAAAATAAAAGGTACAAAAAGCCCCATATCCTTCAACACACGAACTTTAAATCCTCTCAACGTACACCTTAAACAAAGGTCCTCCCTCAGAATTCAAAGAAAACACATTTCTCTTACCATATATTCCATGTTTGCTGCTGGTGGGAACACTTTGCCCCGAACTTGGTTATGATAATCAAGAATGGCGATCATGTCATTCTGCGAAATGTAGCGCTTCCGCCTGGTTTTGGGGATATCCGCAGAGTCTAGTTGTGCTTCCAGGGCTGCTTCAATATCAGTGAAATTATTGGTTGGCGGGGATGAGTCAGTGGAATTGAGTAAGACGACGGCACTGGCTTCACAGAGAAGGGAGAACAGGAGTGCACTGCTGACGGCAGAGATTGCTATCATTTTGAGAGGTGGAGAGGAAGAGGCCACGAGTTTACTTTGCCTTAAAGCAGAAAAGTAGAGTTAGGCTCTATGAAAGGAAAACAAAACAAAACAAAACAACAATAGGGCCATAGGGTATGAATTTACAAAATCAGTGCTTGATTTGACTGTCTTCAAAAAATCCAAACAAATGTTGAAGTCAAGCCTAGGAGACAACCTGTAGTGGTCTCTATACATTTTACTTGGTGTTGTGATGCAACCCCCTAAGAGGACCTTCCTATAGCTAGAGAAAAATAAACGGCATGGCTACTCACCCTAAACTGAATGTGAGCCATTTACCCCAAATGCCTGAGTCACAGAATGCATTACTGCATATTTATTTTCAGAGGGGAAACTTAAGGAATTGAAACTCATCTTGAGAGTGAAAGGAAAACTGCATCACAGGTAATAACAAAGAATGTGCTGATAATGTCCCCCAAACATATATGGACAGCAAGTAATAGAATAGATACAAAAAAAAGTTATGATAACCCAATCTCACTTCTAAAAAAGTAAAAATGTGAGCTACTTTAAAAGCAATGCATGCAAAATAAACTTGTTGAGCTAAATAGCTTACCTCTGCACAAAGCCAAAATGAATATAGTATTCTTCCAAAAATGTAAAGTTCTTTGCTAGGTTGTAGCATGAACTCTTGTGAGAGGAGTGTGTCTTATTACAAATCTCAGAGAGCAAAACTCTACAAGGTTTGAGTGCTGCTGGCTACAGGAGCAGCTAACAGCTTTTATATGTCACAGTCTGCAGCAGTCCAGAAAGGGCAGTCTTTCTTAGGGTCTCTCCTAGCCAAAATCAAAGGGGAGGGGTTTTGGACAGAAAAAACAGTGATTGGGTGGCAACCTTTTTATGTGGGTGGTGAGGAAATTGAGTCACACCCACAGCTTACCAAGTACAAACCATAAAAGACAAGCCTTTTTTTCTCTGGGCTTCCACCTTTTCTGAGTGGTTAATTTTCCTCATTTAATGCTTTCTAGTTCCTGGTTCCCATAGAAAAAGGAGAAAAAAAAGGGGACTGTGAGTTCTTGAAAACACAGAAGGTTGAGTAACAAGCAGTACATTTCTTTTAAAAACAGTAAATGACATGGGAGCTGAAAAGAGCAAGCTGATATTAAATCAAAAGAACAGCTAACAGAGTTAATCTGGGTGGCCACAAATATGATTCAAAAGAGATGCCAGGCAAGTTGGTAGTAGCCAAACTATAGCATATGATATTAGGATAATAGATGCTCAAGTGGTTGTACTTTTCTGTCTCCATGTGGCTTTATTCCTCTAATTTATATATTTAGTCTCTCTTTATCTCTTTCTCTTGTTTCATTCTCTCCCCCTTTTTTCATTTCTCTATACAGTGAGGCAACAAATTACCTGCCTTTTATCTATCTTGTATATAATACAAAGAGAGACGCTCATGACAAATGACAGCAGCCAAGATAACATCTGTTTCAGGTTTAGAAGCATATAGTTGAAATTTTAAGCTAAGAGTAGCTTAGCTTCTCAGGAAACATATTGGAGCGCACAGCTTACAGGCCATGAAGAATTTAAATGCAGCAGTAGCTGCTGCCAACAGTCGGTAGTGCCTTCTTAGAAAGATGCCATTGGAGCAAAATCTATGTCTGGCAAGACAAGAGCCAAGAATGTGACTATTAAGGCAATTTGTTTTAAAAAGACCCTCACAAATACCCTGTGTCATGATAACATTAACAAAATGTGGACCATTCAGTCCATGGCAACAGGAATCTTGTAAACTGCACATTATTCAGTTAAGAAATCTGCTTAACATACACTGACTAGTCTACTTTGCCAATGTGTGTTGTCTCCTGCATGTTTCAGCAGGAGGAGTACTATGTGAACTTATATTTGTCAGAAATGATGGTCATGGGGTAAGAAGCACACCAAGACTGCGAGCCAAGTTTCCTGGGCTATACTCCCAGTTGGGTCTCTAACAGTATGTGTGGCCTGATGCACATAGTTTAACTCTTCATGGGTGCATCTAAAACTGGGAGAGCAAAGGTGTGCATCCAATGGTGAGATGAGCTTCATTACATTCCTTATGAGAGCAGTACAGTGTTAGAAACTGGAAGTTCTTCTGAAGTTCAAAATTCAGTGGTGAGATAGAGTCTTTGATGTTGATAGCATGAGTCAAAGTTCAGGTTTTGCTCTATGTTGGTATTAAGTTCCTAACTAAATTTGAGTAATTTGAGAAGACTTTAAGATGCAATACTAACAGCAGTAAATAGGAATTAATATGACAAAATTGAAAAGATGAGACCATCTAAAACGAGCACAGAAGGTGAGAGCAGGAATAATATGAAACATCAGAGCAGCTTCAGGAAATGCTCATGACTGCTTCCAGCTGCAGAAGTTTAATAACCGGAGCTGTCCAGCTAGGATCTCACCCCTACAGAAAGTACTCGTGGCACCTTGTCTGAATCTCAAAGATGCCGTGTTAAGGATTCCTAAATCAAATAGAAGGTTAAGCAACATATTTTCTGTGGGCCATCCAGCTCAAAGATTCCCAAGACCTTTTCAGAAATTAGTACCACCAATGATTAGCCTATCCTTTTCAACATATCTCTTATAGCTATCTGGCAAAGAGGAAGATAAAGGACTTTCAATGCCTAAGTCCCCCGATGGCTCATTGGTAACCAATCCACCTGCAGTGCAGGAGATATAGGAGTCATGGGTTCCTTCCTCGGGGATATAGGAGTCATGGGTTCCTTCCTCGGTGGAGAAGACCCCTGGAGGAGGAAACGGCAGCCCATTCCAGTATTCTTGCCTGGAAAATCCTATGGACAGAGGAGCCTGGTGGGCTACAGAAAATAGGGTCACAAAGAGTCAGACATGACTGAGCATGCATGTACCCACACAATGCCTAAGTAGCAGACAGATTTTCTTTCTCCAGGGTGACTGAGTTCTTGCTTAGAATCTCATAAAAATCAATCATTGCTTTCAAGGTTACTTCTTTGTCATGTATACAAAGAGCTATTGTTCATCCATTGAAGTTTGACTTAAGGTACTTCTACAGGGATATAAATGTGTCCTTTGAAAAACTTGTCTGAACCATACATGGGTTTCCTATAAGAGAATGCAGAAGGAGAAAGAGAAAGAAGGAATTTCTGAGATGGACCTAAGCATGCCCAATTACATGAGGACAGAGCTGATAGTTGCTTAATTCTGAGACCCTGAGGCATGTCAGTGATTTCAGATGTCTTTCAACACACATGAATTATATTGTGGAATTCAGACTATTAAGAGAACCCACAAGGCTATGGAATCATAAAAGAAGAGACCTGTGGGAAGAGAGTTAGAATTCTGCTTCCAAGCAGATGTTATTGCCAGAAGTATTTGAAATGCTTTGGAAGTAATTTTAATTTTAAAATGCTTGCAAAATTAAGAGGCATATGTCCAAGTTGTCAGTAAAAGAACTCCTAATGAACAACTAACAATGAGGTGGTTCTTTATGGAGCTCTTCTTGAAAAAAGATCATTGATGTGTTTAGAACCCTTTAGGGGAATGCTTGCCAACAAAGACAGAAATGGAATGCACTTATATTACTGAGAATAAACACATATACAATTGGCAGCAACTATTGTCTACCTTGAAATCTGTGCAAAAATGGTTACTGTTTTAAAATTGAAATCAGATATATTATGTGTCCCCAAATGGCACAACTGCTTAAGCACTTTGAGTAAGTGTGTGGGGGTACAGGTACACATATGGCTTTAGTATAAAACATTTCTAATTAAAATGTATTCCATGGACTAGTAGCATTGACATCACAGGGAGCTTGTTAGAAATGCAGGATTTGGGGCTCAATCCAAGACCTGAGTTAGAATCTGCACTTTATCAGGATCCTCAGGTGACTTGTATACTCTAAGTCTCAGAAGTACTATCTAAATTACTTTTTTCAGACACACAGAGGCTCAACCCACTATACACATAACCCACTGAATAATCTGTTTTAAAAATCCATTTATGCAAACTGAATAAACTGTTTTAAAAATCCATGTATGTATAATAGTAACATGGGGAGAATCAAAGATAGATATAGACAAGTATGTTTAAAAAGGCGAACACAAGTCAGCTTCTACTTTATCAGGAGAAAAAGTTGACTGGGAAAAACTAAGTAGAGTGTCTTCACAAAGAAATTATTTAGTAGTGGGCTTCCCTGGTAGCTCAGAGGTTAAAGCGGCTGCCTGCAATGTGGGAGATCCAGGTTCGATCCCTGGGTTGGGAAGATCCCCTGGAGAAGGAAATGGTAACCCACTCCAGTATTCTTGCCTGGAAAATCCCGTGGACAGAGGAGCCTGGTGGGCTACAGTCCACGGGGTCACAATGAGTCGGACACAACTGAGTGACTTCAGTCACTCACTCATTCACTCAGGGTCTTTTTAACATTCCTATACTAACTCTATTTGTTGTTTAATACATTTATCACAAGGTAGTTGAAATAACTGACTGCACTATTCACGAGTTTTGTAAATTGTGACATACCATATAAATAGAAATCATAGCTTTATTCTGTCATCCCCAGGACAGAACCCCAGATCATCCTTTCCTTATTCATTCTCACCTTGCATCGTACATCCACTAGCTTTACAAAGCATGTAGATTTTTTTATCCCTGAAAGGTCTTGCCAATATATTCCCCTTTTATCATTATTATGTCTGCTTGAAGTTAAATCCACAGCCTTTCCCTAGTATTATTCTAGTGTCACTCCTGTTGTTCATTATCAACTTCGCTTTCTTAAAAATTGAACTGAATCATTTCACCCATTTGTGTGCAACTCTCTCTTTGTTCTCATTGCCCACAGAATCAAGTTTAAGTGACTTGATCTGCCTCACCAGGGTCTTGAGAATATAAATCAGTTTACCTTTTAAGCTTTATTTTCTTCAACCAATGGTTTCTATTTCTGTACCCTGGCCACACTTTATGTCCCAACTACACTTAACCACTGTTTTTTTTTTTTTCCTGTTGGCTTCAGTAAGTTAATGCTGTGTGACTCTGCCATGAATAATTATATATACATAATATGGACAACAAATAGTGTTATCAAAAGGAAGAAGAAAGAAGTGTGAATTTGTATGTTTATAGGGAAGGAG
The DNA here is from genome assembly GCA_006410675.1 of Oreotragus oreotragus. Lineage (NCBI taxonomy): Eukaryota > Metazoa > Chordata > Mammalia > Artiodactyla > Bovidae > Oreotragus > Oreotragus oreotragus. Next base: position 107,562 of record SJYX01004956.1, read on the forward strand.
GTTGGGGCTTGAAGGAGAGCTAAACATTCACTTTCTATTACAGTAAATATATAACATCAACTACTGCAAAACAAGTTATTCCAAAGCTTAGATATTAAAACAACAGTAAATATTTATGGTCTCATACAGTTTCCGTGGGTCAGGAATTTGAGAATAGCTTAGTTATTGTTCTAGCTCAGGGTGTCTCATAAAGTTTTAGTCAAAATGTTGGGACTAAATGTAGTCAAATGTGGCTGGAAGACTTAAATGGGGCTGGAGGATTAACATCCAAAGGGGCTCATTCACTTGGCTGGCAGGTTGGTGCTGTTGGCAGGAGGCCAGCATGTATGGACCTCACCACATGGACCACTGCACAGAGCTGTCTGAATGTCCTCACAGCATTGAAGCTGGTTTCTGCATAATGAATGATTCATGAGTGAGCAAGGTAGAAGATCCAGTGTATTTTACAACCTATCTGTGGCACTCCCACACCAACATTTCCATGATGCCCTGCTGGTTACATGAGCCACTCAGACCTCTTCAAGGATGAAGGAGACTATCTATACAAGACCCTGACCCAGTAGCTGAGAATTATTGAGGGTTTTCTTGAAGGCTAGCTACCACAGGAAAACTTTGGAAAATATCTATTTATTTTAATCAAGGAGTATGTATATTAATTGAAAATATGGAGCAAACTATCAAGAAGAAACTATTAAAAATGGTGAATGTGGGAAGCAACCTAAATGTCCATCAACAGATGAATGGAGAAATAAGTGATTCATATATACAATAGAATATTGCTCGGCCATAAAAAAAATGAAATAGTGCTATTTGCAGCAGCATAAACATGCAGATCATCATACTAAATGAAGCAAGTCAGAGAGAGAAAGACAAATATCACATTTTATCATTTATATGTGGAATCTAAAACAATGGAACAGATGAATTTATTTAAAAAACAAACAGACCCACAGACATAGAAAACTTACAGTTTTCAAACTTATGGTTACTAAAGGTGAAAGGTAGGGGGGCGGGGAGGGATAAATTAGGAGTTTGAGATTAACATATGAAAAGTGAGAGTGTTAGTTGCTCGGTCATGTCCAGCTCTTTGGGATCCCATGGACGATAATAGCCCATTGGGCTCCTCTGTCCATGGAATTCACCAGGCAAGAATACTGGAGTGGGTAGCCATTCCCTTCTCCAGGGAATCTTTACAACCCAGGGACTGAACCCAGGTCTCTTACTTTGCAGGCAGATTGTTTACTGTCTAAGCCACTAGGGAAGNGCTCCTCTGTCCATGGAATTCACCAGGCAAGAATACTGGAGTGGGTAGCCATTCCCTTCTCCAGGGAATCTTTACAACCCAGGGACTGAACCCAGGTCTCTTACTTTGCAGGCAGATTGTTTACTGTCTAAGCCACTAGGGAAGTCCACTATATATTAAATAGATCATCAAAAAGGACCTACCATACAGCAGAGGGAACTCCACTCAATATTTTGTAGTAATGGATATGGGAAAAGAATATAAAAAAGATTGGATATATGTGTAACAGAACTACTTTGCTATGTGCCTAGAACTAACATGACATTATAAATCACTATACCACAATATAAAAGAAAAATTAAATTAAAAAATAATAAGAGAGGTGAAAGTTGTTGCTTCTGGGGAGCAGAAATATAGCAGAAGTGAGGTACTGAGACTAATGTATTTTTATTTTAACTTTATAGAACTATTAGACTTTTTAAAAGTATATACATTTATAACCTAAAGTAAACATTAATTGATTAATACAAATTAATTTGGTAAAGAGTGTAGATTAAAGTATATCTGTTGAGCAAATAAACAGATAACAAAAGTGAAGATGGGATCAAATGTCCCACATTTGGGTTTGTTGGGCTCTCTCTCTGGATTTGGTTACGTTACAGGAGCTTCTAACTTACTGAACCTCTTTATCTTGATAACTTAGTAGTGCCACTCCTCAAATACCTTGCCTGTAGGTCATTGTCTACCTTCTTGTTTGAGTTTGAGGCCTTGTTTTTGTCTTTCTTTGTTTTAATGCCAAAAATGAGGCCCTGAAAAAACATATATGTAGTAGTTGCTGCTGTGCATGTTTCATGGCCCTGGATAAAGAGGAGGCAACAGTAACTCTCATCTCAGGGGTTGTGGTGTCATTTTAAAACAAAGTGTGTGAACACTAGTCCTTGGTTTCTCTAGTTAGTTAGTTCAGTCGCTCAGTCGTATCTGACTCTTTGTGACCCCATGAATTGCAGCAAGCCAGGTCTCCCTGTCAATCACCGTCTCCTGGAGTTCACTCAGACTCATGTCCATTGAGTCAGTGATGCCATCCAGCCATCTCATTCTCTGCCGTCCCCTTCTCCTCCTGCCCCCAATCCCTCCCAACATCAGAGTCTTTTCAGTGAGTCAACTCTTCGCATGAAGTGGCCAAAGTACTGGAGTTTCAGCTTTAGCATCATTCCTTCCAAAGATATCCCAGGGCTGATCTCCTTCAGAATGGACTGGTTAAATCTCCTTGCAGTCCAAGGGGCTCTCAAGAGTCTTCTCCAACACCACAGTTCAAAAGCATCAATTCTTCTGTGCTCAGCTTTCTTCACAGTCTAATTCTCACATCCATACATGACCACTGGAAAAACCATAGCCTGGACTAAACGGACCTTTGTTGGCAAAGTAATGTCTCTGCTTTTGAATATGCTGTCTAGGTTGGTCATAACTTTTCTTCCAAGGAGTAAGCGTCTTTTAATTTCATGGCTGCAGTCACCATCTGCAGTGATTTTGGAGCCCAAAAAGATAAAGTCTGACACTGTTTCCACTGTTTCCCCATCTCTTTCCCATGAAGTGATGGTTTCTCTAGGGTCAGTACAAAAGGAAGGCACCCCTTCATTTTCTAAGCAATCCTTGAAATGGGTGCATATTTTTCTCTACCTTCTCTAGATATCCTTCAGAAATCTTGAGTAATAATCTCAAGATTCTTAAGCCCAAAGTGTCTGGTGAATCAAGAAGAATATCATAGCTTAGCTATACTACATCAGTTTAGAGACTTGGAAAGCCACATGGGAAGCCCTAGGGTATGAGCACTGGTTATTTAATGAAAGAAAAAATGACTTGAATATTTGGATCATCCAGAAATTGTGTGCTTATCATATACAGATGAAAAACTCTTAAACTTCTATTCTATTCTCTCTCTCTCTCTCTCTCTCTCTCTCTCTCTCTATATATATATATATATATATATATATATATATTTCTCCCTAATGTTTGAGATAAAGTTGATTCCAGAAAAAAAGAACAGCACAGTGACTCAATGGCAGGCCATTTATTTCCATGTGCCAAGAATATATCAAAATAAAGGCCAGAAGGTCTGTCTGTGCTGTGGGTCAAGTACACTGAGAGATTTTAATGTACTTATTCATGCCATCCTTTCAGACTTTGCCTATAGTTGGCATTCGAAAGATGTTTGTTAAACTTGATAAACAAATGCTATATCAGCATGGTCTTTTTCTAATCCAGGACCTCAGCACACAGCCAGAAAAAACTTGCACTCTCCAAAAGCCATCTGCACTCTCGCCAGAGTCATCAATTCTGTTTGGTCCTTTCACAGTCTCATTAGTTTCCCAGTAAAAATTTAGAAATGGGCATATGAGATGGTGGCATTAGGATGCCTTGAGTCATTAGGCAGATTATATATCACAAAGCCCATCATTTGTCATTCACAATGACCATGATTAGAGGTGTGCATGATTAGAAGCCCTTGTGAAGGGCAATGGTAAGAGCATTTAAATTATGTCTTGAGTATGTGCCATTCCAGACATTTGATAGTAACCTTCTCAGACTATTTGGTAATCAACAGTCATGAAAAATTCTATTGAGTAAAATTATGGATAATGGGTTAATATTCTGAAAACAAACTGAAATCATTATTATGCTTCTCATACATCATGTTCTCACAAGAAAAACAAATACTGTATATTAACAGATATATGTGGAATCTAGAAAAATGGTACAGATGAACCTGTTTCCAGGGCAGAAATAGAGATGTAGACATAGAGAACAGATATGTGGACACAGCAGTGAAGGGATGGAGGGGGTGGGGTGAATTGGGAGATTGGGATTAATACATTGCCATGTGTTAAACAGAGAGCGAGTGGGAACCTGCTATATAACACAGGGAGCTCAGCTCATTCCTCTGCGATTACTTAGAGGGGTGGGATGGGGGAGTGGAGGAAGGTGCAAGAGAGAGGGGATATATGTATACATGTAGCTGATTCACTCTATTGTACAGCAGAAAGTAACACAACATTGTAAAGCAATTACATTCCAATAAAAATAAATAAATCATATCCTCACAAAGTCCAATTGCCACAATGGCCCCAAGGAAGGGAATGGGTTAATGATACCTCAGGGATGAAGATCTTATCACATAGCACAAGTCCCTTCTTGACAGAAGAGGAAGAAAAAGAAAGGATTCCTTGTTCCAGAGAATATAATAAGAGAAACAGGAAGATGGATACAATAGCAGTAACTCATCATTGCAGGTGACAATCAGAAAATGAAGCATGAATGGCAAAGGCTGGATAGTTCATGTATACAAATCAGAGACAATCAAAAGTAGAAGGTCTTTAACTTACTTCTGAACAAGGTTTCTAGGAGGAAAACCACTGCGGGGTACTCCATACCATTATGCCATTCCCACAGCTGAATGGAGTAGTGGCATTGGCAACATGGCATATTTGAGCAGAGAAAAGAGCAGATATGATATCGATCGAATCTCTCCCTGATCACAGGTATCTCAGAAAGCAATCTTCAGCATGCTTCAGTGGAGGAGAGGATTGGGGACAGAAAGGCAATAACAAAGAGTTGAGGTAACCTTTGTAATAGAGGCTGCAGATGGAGGGTGGGCCCAAAAAAAGATTGGGGAAGAACACCCTGATTGAAAGTCAGAAGCCCTGGAGTGCCAGGGAGAGTGGAAGCAGGGCATGCCAGCAAGGGAGGGCCACTAGATTCTCACTATCCTAAGTGAGAGACTCTGAGTTTCAGCACCACAATTTCAAGAGCAGATATTAACATAATGCCTACCTACAAGACACTACAGAAAGTGTTGACACTTGAGCAAATTAACATCCAGGGGTGATAGGCACAATTAAAAAGCTCTATCCTCATGCAACTAGCCAAGATTTTCTTTACCTTCTAGTGTCATCTTGAGAAGGAGGGTGAAGGTGAAATCTGAACTACTGGATATTTGCTGTAGACAGCTTGAGTTGAGATTCCCTCTTTTGGAATTTCTTTTGTTCTTGGAATGTTTTATTCCTTTATTAATTAAAAAAATTGAACTAAGTTCATTTACAATATTGTGTTAGTTTCAGTGTACAACAGTGACTCAGATAAGAATATGTTTACCTCCAAATCCTGGCTCCCAGGTGGTGCTAGTGGTAAAGAAACTGCCTGCAGGAGACCCAAGAGATTCCGGTTTGATCCCTGGGTTGGCAAGAGCCCCAGGAGGAGGAAATGGCAGCCCACTCCAGTGTTCCAGAAAATTCCATGGACAGAGGAGCATAGCAGGCTATAGTCCCTTTTGGGGTCACAAAGAGTCAGTTATTACTTACAGCCAGATCTTACATGTACATCAAAGTCCAACTAGCTGTGTGTCGGCTCCTGAATTGTGATGTATCAACTTTCTGATACATTATAGATGTTTACATAGAGTTGTTTGGAGGACCTATCTAGATTGCTTAGGTGTTATCTCTGCCTTAAGCCAAATGGGAACAGAAAGCCACACTTTTGGACATTTCTTTTAGTGCTACAAGAGTGCTTTCACTGACTTGTGCATTGATACTGTGCCTCAGATGTAGGGGAGTGGTGCTGGTTCAGTAATTCCAGGGATATTGTTAAGGGTTTTCGACATCACTTAGTGTTTCCACTTAGAAGTCTGAGTATGAAAAGTTTATTTCCTATAGGTAACATCTTGGAATGTGAAGTCAAGTGGGCCTTAGAAAGCATCACTAAGAACAAAGCTAGTGGAGGTGATGGAATTCCCGTTGAGCTGTTTCAAATCCTGGAAGATGATGCTGTGAAAGTGCTGCACTCAATATGCCAGCAAATTTGGAAAACTCAGCAGTGGCCACAGGACTGGAAAAGGTCAGTTTTCATTCCAATTCCAAAGAAAGGCAATGCCAAAGAATGCTCAAACTACCGCACAATTGC
>SJYX01004956.1:123361-143772 GCA_006410675.1 Oreotragus oreotragus
AAGCTGAAACTCCAGTACTTTGGCCACCTCATGCGAAGAGTTGACTCATTGGAAAAGACTCTGATGCTGGGAGGGATTGGGGGCAGGAGGAGAAGGGGACGACCGAGGATGAGATGGCTGGATGGCATCACGGACTCGATGGACGTGAGTCTGAGTGAACTCCGGGAGATGGTGATGGACAGGGAGGCCTGACGTGCTGCGATTCATGGGGTCGCAAAGAGTTGGACATGACTGAGCTACTGAACTGAACTGAGCTGATACACATTATGTTTCACCCTAAATTATCTGCATTTAAAGATTACATGAACATGAGTAAGTATAAGCTATAGTGTTGCTGTTGTTTAGTCACCAAGTCATGTCCAACTCTTTGCAAACCCATGGATGGTAGACCACCAGGCTTCTCTGTCCATGGGATTCTCCAGGCAAGAATACTGGAGTGAGTTGCCATTTCCTTCTCCAGGAAATCATCCCAACCCAGGGATCGAATCTGCATCTCCTGCATTAGCAGGTGGATTATTTACTGCTGAGTCACTGCTGCTGCTGCTGCTAAGTCGCTTCAGTAGTGTCCGACTCTGTGCGTTCCCATAGACGGCAGCCCACCAGGCCCCCCCGTCCCTGGGATTCTCCAGGCAAGAACACTGGAGCGGGTCGCCATTTCCTTCTCCAATGCATGAAAGTGAAAAGTGAAAGTGAAGTCGCTCAGTCGCGTCCGACTCTTAGCGACCCTGTGAACTGCAGCTTACCAGGCTCCTCCATCCATGGGATTTTCCAGGCAAGAGTGCTGGAGTGGGGTGCCATTGCCTTCTCCGTCAGTAAGTCTTGTGAAGTCGCTCAGTCATGTCGACTCTTTGCGACCCATGGACTCTAGCCCACCAAGCTCCTCCGTCCATGGGATTCTCCAGGCAAGAGTACTGGAGTGGGTTGCCATTTCCTTCTCCAGGGAATCTTCCCTACCCAGGGATCAAATCCAGGTCTCCCACATTGCAGGCAGACACTTTAACCTCTGCACCACCAGGGAAGCCCTTCAATACAGGAATCCAAGTACTAACATCAAAGATTTCAAGGGAAGAAAGGAAGCCAGGTTGAAAGAAGAATGGGGAGGAGGCGGGAGAGCAGGGGTGAAAGGGGTGGCCTTACAGACGTCTCCTGCCACCTACAGATACCCAGGCGTTATGGGACTTTTCCCTGGGCCTCCAGAGAAGGGAGGACTGGAACTCAGCCCTACCAGAAATCAGATCAGACCAGAACCAGAATTCGAGTTCTCTGCCAAGAGGAGGTGATCAATCTCCAATCCTCAGCTCAGGCTGAGGCCCCTTCGACCAGATTCCTGTGTCCAGGACCAGGTAGAAAAACAGGGAAGGATAGGAAGGGTTAAGGAGAGGAAGGAGAGAGGAAAGGGGAGAGAGGTCAATAAAGTCTTTTTTTTCCTTACCGTTCAGGGCACTCTGGCCACTTGTCCATGTCAGGAGGAGACCAGGGGCAAAAGGGTCCCAGTTGCGGCTACTGGGTCTGATCCATTGGCAGGCAAGCTGGCCCCTAAGTCTTAGTGATGTTTTATTAAGTTCAGTTTAGTCGCCTAGTCATGTCTGACTCTTTGCAACCCCATGGACTGCAGCACACCAGGCCTCCCTGTCCATCATGCTGTCCATATGCAGTCTAATGCAATAGAAAATAAAGGCCTTGACTAATTTGAAGATATCATTGGGTAGGGCTAGATTTCTATGAACATATAGAGTCTGATTATAGTACATTTTGAAGAAATTTTAAGGCTTTGCTTATTACTTAATCTCCCCACTGTCTACTTCAGGGTAACCTCTTGGCTGTTCTGATAATACGCAAACTAGGGTTGCTAACAAACTAGGTAACAAATGTGAGGCGAATGTCTCCATAGGCCCATGGTAACATGCATTCATGATACCTAAAAACAACATTTAACCTTCTTTCCCAATCAGCACACTCATACAATAGGCTGATTTTCTTAGATAATCCTTGAGAGATGTAGATTTTCTGCCACAAGGACCTCTCAACCCTCACTGCATCCTACCGCTGGCTTGTAATTTGCATATTCCTAATTTTCTCAGAATGGAGGCTCTCAAACTTTAGCAATATTATTATAGAATCACCCAGAAGGCAGGTTAAACCACAGAATATTGGGACAGAGTTTCTTAGAACAACTGGAATAGGCTCAAAGATTTGCTTTTCTAATATAGTCTCAAGTCATAGTGATTCTGCCTTTCGGGGGAACCACTGACTTAGAAGAAGATATCTAATTTGTATAATTAGAGTTGCTAGTTAATTTCATGTTGAGCTTTCTCACAGGGTAATGAGGTAAGGGGAGTACTGTCTCTGGTTCATCTCTGCACTCCCACTGGGCTGGCATCCTACCCAGTACAATAACAAATGGACTGAATGGACCAATTTAGCCTCTCTATTTATAAATTTTGATTACTCCATCTTAGACACTCATGATATGGATGCTCAAATACACGCTTAACTACCTCACTTAAGGTTTTCCTAATGCCTATATAACTAGCCCATTGTTTACCAGAATTTTATAAACATTCTTATTTATTATTATTAATTTCACAAATATTCCTATCTTATTATTCACCTGTTTAAAATTACAAAAGTCCTTTACCCTAGGAATATAAATCTGTCTTTCTCCTTTGTACTATCTATTCCCATTCACCATTAGCATTTTGTTAGTGAAGCCAGTTGCTTTCTTATGAAATGATGCCTGTGTTCATTGCAGATTTGCTCAGAATTTGTCCCCAGTGGCATAAACTCACTCCGTCCTCACCTCTGCAAATCCTCTCTATAGGCTTTCTAGAGTACTTCAACAAATTGTCTCAGATCCTTCCAGAGACAAGATAAAGAAGTACAAGCTAACATTTACCTCACCTATAACTGATTCCATTTTTATTCTGTATTAGATCATCTCTTTCATTATTCCTTCTGTGTCTAACATACATGAGTCTTCTAACTACCACACAATCATAAATTCCTTATGGACAAGGACTTATCTGTAGCCCCAGAATACCTAGAAAAATAATTTGTACTTAACAAATATTTTTTGGCTGTTGAATTGTTTAGACATATGAAAGTCAAGTAGCTTACTCAGTGCCTCCATGGTAAAGAATCCATCTGCAATGTAGGAGACACAGTTTCCATCCCTGGGTTGAGAAGATCCCCTGGAGGAGAGCATGGCAACCCACTCCAGTATTCTTGCCTGGAGAATCCCATGGACAGAGGAGCCTGGTGGGCTATAGTCCATACGGTTGCTGAAGGTCAGACACTACTGAAGTGACTAAGCACTAAGCACATGAAAGTAAAGAAGAATATGTTTTACCTTAATGAAAATTACAGATCTTAATATGAGTGGGGGAAAAAACTGTGTAAAATATTTTAAATTGTGATGAATATACACCTTTAAAAACCAAGTAAAAGTTATCTTTCTTTTTTAAGTGACTGCCCTTTAATATTTGAAATGAAATTGTCTTGCACAAACTACTATGTGCAATCCCTGTCTCTGACTAACAGTAACTAAAACGAAAAGAACAATTTCCCAACATTGTGGTGGGAAAATTATCCCATAATACCCACTTTTTCTGCAATTTTCTGTTGTTTATTAAACAGTTTTTTTTTTTTTTAAGTGTACATACTCTGACTACAGTATAACGTCAGCCATGTAATCTCTTAACTCCTCCAAGTTCATGTTCTTGGCCTAGGGCCACATCTTCAAGCCAAATTTTCAAAGATCTGAAAAGTAACAAGTGGTACTCAGAGTTGGAAAGCCCTGTAACACAGAAAATTATATTTTACTGTTCCAGAAAGAGTTGGGAATTAATTAGTAAGACAGGCAGCAAGGCTTCTTCCTTTTTATCTTTTCCTATTCAAGACTAAAAAAAAATCTCAACCTTGTACAATGCTAACATTTACCACAAGTTTTCCATATATTGTGAGGGGAAAAACTAGACAATACAGTGGGCAGTTGAGAGCATACAGTCTAGAAATACAGAGCCATACTGTTATCCTGCTGTATGACTTCCTGGCTCTAGGATTGTCAGCCAAATACCTAATCTTTCCTAAGACTTTCTCCTTAAAGAGGGATAATAATCTACCTTACAGGGTTGTTATGAGAATTAAAAGAAGAAATCCATTGAAAGCATTTAACACATAATTTTATACACATGCACACACACATATACCATAGCACATTTAGGGCATTTCTGCTTATGCCCAAGAAACTTGAGAAGAGGGAGTGGGCAAGTGGAGAGGACAAGGGAGGAAAGGAAGGAGAAAACCCAAGCTGTTGATTAAAAGAAAAAAGAATCATCTCTAACAGTTTTTTTTTTTTTTAATCTCTTCAAATAGTATGGAGGTGAGAAGACAATAATAAAAGTTATAATAGAATTAAAACTTGAGTTGAATGTATGTGACTATAAAGTGTGAATTTAATGCAAGAAAAGAAAGAAAGTCCAAAGGATACAGTTATAACTAAGGAACACAGTCTCCCACAGCCGTTCGTAAGAGCGATTCTCAGCTTCAGAATGAGGTACTCAGACCAGCTGCCAATGAAGCATGTGCCAAATATCAAGAAAGACTGAGATGGGAAAGGTAAAGATAGAACTAATAGGGAGAAAGTGAGCAGGAATGTGTAGTAATGGGCAGTGATACAATTCATCAGGACGTCTGGGAAAAGCCTGGATGGCTGAACACATGAGAGAAGGCTTGATGTCACACTATCTCAGCACATTGATGTAACAGCTAGACCCAGATGTCCTTTGGATTTTCCCCTTGTTCTATTTTCCCATCATAGTGATTGCCTGTGTGCTTACAGAATATCTGTGCATCATCCGAGCTACATGAGTCCATTGAATGATGCACTTGTTCAGAAAGAGATACATGTGACTGTCCAAATGTTTGGGCCAACATTAGAGGGCGCCAAGCAAGATCCACTTCAACAGATCATGATTTATACTGGCAGCTGGACAAACAAAAGCAGAGTGACGCATGAACCAGCTTAAGAAAATTGCCAACCCTCCACCAACTGCCTGTTATATTACTCTTAAACGTTTCTAAATAGGTCAGTTAGAATAACATCATGTGGGCCATAGTAAGTCAGAAGAAAATAAATGGCACTTTTAGCAAGTAGAATTCTATCTCTAACTGCCTTCTCTTTGCTCCTTTTATTTAACCATCATCTGGCAAAGGGTAGAAAACAAAATTGTCATGGCTTTGTAGTGGTCAGCACTTCCAGCGATTCACATTTCAACATGGCCCGGTGACAACTGTGGGTCTTTTCCAGGTGGTTTTTGGCATCACCTACATGGTTGGTCACACGATGTATTTTGCCTTGGAGACTGGAAGAATAATAACAATGACCCCATCTCTCGGAGAATCACAGCCTCACTCTGGCAGAGATTCTGAGCCAAAAGCTCTGACATTGTGAGCTCTAGGATAGTAAGGAGTTCCAGAGTTTTGGATCACCCAAGCTCTCCTTCCTCAATATTCAAAGGACAAGATAATCTCTGGAAGCATCCCAAATTAGTTCTTCTGGCTGAGGGTGGGTCTCATGTTAGAAGTGATCTCGAATAAGATTTTTAGCCAAATGAAGTTCAGTTGATGGTTAAGCACATCTGGAAATGCAAGCAGAGGAAATCTGTCAGCATGATAGCTCTAAAGGGCAGCTGACTTCTTTTTGCTTGTCTGTGATATTGGGGGCAGGAAATTACCAGCGTCCATCTTTGAGGTAAGGAAATGGAAACGCTGAAAAGGAGGAAAGAAGACTTAAACCTACAGAATTAATGTAAAACTATGCCTTGGGGCCCCCCATTGCCTTAACTATAGTAAAGCAAGCAATATCAATAGTGGAATAGACTAGGAATAATTTGTCCTTCACAGAGCCTTTTAGGTCAAGCCAAGCTTATTAGTACATCTACTTTTCAATAGAAAAGCTGTTCTTTACTATATTTCTGATCAAAAGCTTAATGAATATTGAGAATTGGATACCTTTGAAAAGTGTGATTTTGAACAGTAATTGGAAGCCTATCAGCAAACATGCACTGATAGTTTTCTATGAGAAATAAACAAGTACTGACCACTCGAGGTCTGCTTGTGGATAGACCCAGGCTATTCTTTTAAGGAACTTATACTCTAATAAAGCAAAAGATCATAACACTGTAGTCAAGCAGAGGTCAGTTTATGAAACAGTAAAAGTACTAACATAATGTTACCAAAAATATGAATAACAATTTCTGACTAGTGCAGTAGGAATAGTTCGTAAGAAAGAAGAATTTGATCTGAATCTTGAGAGAAAAGTAGAATTACAACAAGTAAGTGTGTATACCAATGGGATTAACAAAGGTAAGAGGCTTTAAAGAAGTTGCAGTGTTCCGGGCATAGAAAGTAGAATTGTGATTGAAATGTAAGGTGTATAGAAGAGGAAAAGGAAGATGGGAAGCTGAGACTGGAAAGTTGTAATAGGTCCAAATCACAGAGGAACTTTTTCCTTCACTAAGACATTTTAACTTTATTCTCTACTAAAGGAGGAGCCTCTGATGGTTTTCAGGAAATGGCATGATGACAATCATGTTAAAAGAAGATAACTCATGTGACAACATGAGCAATGGATTGAGAGAAAGACAAGCAAGAAGGCATTTAAAAAGATTATTGTAATAGTCTGGGTGACAGATCATAAATGATTGAACCAAGAAAGTGAGAATGTGCTGTTCAGAGGAACAAAATCCAAAAAATTTGGTTAACAATAGATTTGATATAACAAAAAGTTATCTGAATGAATGAAATGAAAATGAAGGAAGAGTTCAAGGAATAGCTGAGTGAGAACAAAGTACTTCTTAGGCAAAGTGCAGGAGAAGCCAGTGGGGGCAGGGGCATCAGAATTTGGCTTTGATCCAGTTGGGTAAGATTTTTAAAAGACAGTTGTACTTCGAAATAGCATCAGTGAATTAGTGGACAAAAACTAGACTGCAGTGAGTACAAAAAATGAAAAACAGACGTCAAGGCAACAAATGTAGGCTTCTTTTGAGAGATGTACAAGTAACTGGTCTGGAAATGCATTCTCAGATTTGCACTGTTTACAATAACCAAGACATGGAAGCAACCTAAATGTTCATCAGCAGAGGAATGGATAAAGAAGATGTGGTACATATATCCAATGGAGTATAACTCAGTCATTAAAAGGAATGAAAAATGCCCTTTGCAGCAGCATGGATGGACCTGTCATACTGAGTGACTTACTTCACTCAGAATGAAGTAAGTCACTCAGTGTGAAGTAAGGAGAAGTATCATATGACATTCCTTGTATGTGGAATCTAAAAAGAAATGATACAAGTGAACTTCCCTGCAGGACAAAAAGAGATACAGATTTAGAGAATGAACTTATGGTTGTTGGGGGGAAGGGGTAGCTAGGGACTTTGGGAAGGTCATGTATGCACTGCTAGGTTGAAATGGGTAACTGATGGGAATCTATTTTATAGCACATGGAACTCTATTGAGTGTTATGTGCCACCCTGGATAGGAGAGGAGTTTGGGGGAGAATGGATACATAAATATATATATATGTGGCTAAATCCTTTCACTGTTCGGCTGAAACTACCACAGCACTGTTGATCGGCTATTTGTTGCTGCTGTTTAGTCTCTCGGTTGTGTCTGACTCTTTGTGACCACACAGACTGCAACACGCCAGGCTTTCCTGTCTTTTACTTTCTCGTGGAGTTTGCTCAAACTCATGTCCATTGAGTTGGTGATGCCATCCAGCTACCTTATCCTCTGCCATCCCCTTCTCCTCCTGATCGGCTATACTCCAATACAAAATAAGTAGTTTGATAAAACAAAAAAGAATAATAAAAATATATTTTTATATTATTTTATCTTTAAATTATTTTGAATTGGTTTTATAGGGAATAAGTCCAATAAAATATTTGAAAAAACAATGAGGTTAAATAAAAAGAAGGTAACAGACAAAATTAGTCAAGGATATATATGTACGGGGAAGGCAATGGCACCCCACCCCAGTACTCTTGCCTGGAAAATCCAATGGATGGAGTAGCCTGGTGGGCTGCAGTCCATGGGGTCGCTAACAGTCAGACAGACTGAGCGACTTCACTTTCACTTTTCACTTTCATGCATTGGAGAAGGAAATGGCAACCCACTCCAGTATTCTTGCCTGGAGAATCCCAGGGATGGGGGAGCCTGGTGGGCTGCCGTCTATGGGGTCACACAGAGTCGGACACAACTGAAGTGACTTAGCAGCAGCATATATGTATAGCTTAGGAAAATGGTGATATCAAAGTCATAACTGCTTAGTTAATGCTCCTGAACTTACATAAAATTAAGAATGGAAAAGCATTGTACTCTCAGAGAAAAGGAAAGGAAACCTACTTTGCATTATCCTTAAACATTTACATGTGAGAACTGGAAATTCAGTTCAGTTCAGTTCAGTTCATTCGCTCAGTCGTGTCCGACTCCTCGCGACTTCATGAACCACAGCATGCTAGGCCTCCCTGTCCATCACCAACTCCCAGAGTCCACTCAAACCCATGTCCATTGAGTTGGTGATCCCATCCAACCATCTCATCCTCTGTCGTCCCCGTCTCCTCCTGTCCTCAATCTTTCCCAGCATCAGGGTCTTTTCCAATGAGTCAAATTTTTGCATCAGGTGGCCAAAGTATTGAAGTTTCTGCTTCAACATCAGTCCTTCCAATGAACACTCAGGATTGATCTCCCTTAGTATGGACTGGTTGGATCTCCTCGCAGTCCAAGGGACTCTCAAGAGTCTTCTCCAACACCACAGTTCAAAAGCATCAATTCTTCGTTGCTCAGCTTTCCTTATAGTCCAAATTTCACATCCATACACGACCACTGGAAAAACCATGCCTTGACTAGATGGACCTTTGTTGGCAAAGTAATGTCTCTGCTTTTTAATATGGTGTCTAGGTTGGTCATAACTTTCCTTCCAAGGAGTAAGCATCTTTTAATTTCATGGCTGCAATCACCATCTACAGTGATTTTAGAGCCCAGAAATATAAAGTCAGAGAAATTACTCCAGCTCATCTTACTTGGGAAACCTGAGGTGAACAAATATCTCTACCCAATGCAATGTAAATTTCTCTCCATAATATAAAAGAAGTGCATGTAATACATGCTCAATAAATGTTAATAAATAGGAAAAATAAATGACACGGAGGTTGCTGAAGATTTGTTCCACTTTTACCTATAGGTTGGATAAAGTGACAAGAAGACAATCAGACTTGTACTGTATCTTATGGGGAGAGAAGAAAAGATGCAACCTCCAGCTATACACTCCAAAAAAGCAGCAGCTTCAGACAAAATGGTATGACTTGAGAAAATGAGAAATCAAGATACTGAAAGGAAACTACAGTAATTTGGATGACCAGAATTTGTTTGATATCATATGGTGCTGAAGTTTAGTCTAGGAACATTTTAATAAGGATGTTAATTTACATATAGTTTAATGAATTAGGGATGATTTAGTAATAGGTTAAGGAGACATTCAGAGACCCATACAGAGAAGATGGAATGTTTATGGCCCAGGTGGATGGAAAAGGTGAATAGTGAGCACTCTTGGTTCTAGGTTAGAGTGTGGACTGGAATGTTATAAGATGAAAAGAAATGATTGCTCTAGTGTCAGCATAGTATTGGGTTAAAATTGGATATGAAAGTTGCTCATGAATTTTCAGCAGAATCATGCTTTTTAATATAAAAGCATGGTGAAGGTAGAAATCTGCTGAGTGTGAAAGGCTGCAGAGGAAATCAGCATAGGACAAAGGAAATGCTCTATAGAAAGAGGCAAAACTAGAAAAGTATCTCCCAAAAGTAATTAGAATAAATCAGTTAATAAAGAAATTATTGAAAGCTAGTGATAAAAAATGCATTTGATATAAAGGCCAAGAAATCTTGACTTCCCCCAGCATCACTGTCATGTTCTGGCCTTCTGTCAGTCTACTATCATATACTGAGAAATTGGTACTTGATTTATCATCTTTCTTTCCATTCAAATTGCGGATACATATCCTAGGAGAGTCTATCATCTTCATAGAAAATTTGTCCAAGTATTTTTGCTTTGTAAAGCATCTTCACTAAATCTAATGTCTTTACTCCTTGATGTCAGTATCTTTCACCCTTATTTCACATTCTGTCACCTCCCAGTCCCAGAGTCACATTTGGGTCTTGTCATCAAGAGTAACAGTTGCGTGTCAAAAATAGTAATCTCCAAATATCATTTTGTGACAACTGTTCACATAGTAAAAACCTGCAAATGTGTGAAACAGAGGGGTTTCTGGGAAAACAATGTTGAAACAATCCTGGATTGCACTGCAAATAAAATGATATACAGACTAAGAAACATAATAGCTTCAACTATTCAGCAATAAAATTATTATCATTTTGTTTGCTACTGATGATGGGAAAGATCAAAGGCAAAAGGGAGGGGTGGCAGAGGATGAGATGGTTGGATAGCATCACCAACTCAATGGACATGAATTTGAGCAAACTCTGGGAGATAGTGGAGGACAGAGAAGCCTGGTGGCAAACTGTCCATGGGGTCACAAAGAGTCAGATATGACATAGCGACTGAACAACAACAAGTCATTTATTTTNGGTTGGATAGCATCACCAACTCAATGGACATGAATTTGAGCAAACTCTGGGAGATAGTGGAGGACAGAGAAGCCTGGTGGCAAACTGTCCATGGGGTCACAAAGAGTCAGATATGACATAGCGACTGAACAACAACAAGTCATTTATTTTTATTATGGGACTTATGAAACTAGATTTTTAAGAATTTAAGTTTAGTTTACTTATTGTATTAGTTTCAGATGTAAAGCATAGTAATTCCACATTTTATCAATTATACTTCTATTTTTATAGAAAGTATAAAGTCATTATAAAATATAGAGTATATTCCCCATGTTGTACGTTACATCTTTGTAACTTATTTCATACCTAGTAGCTTGTACCTCTTAATCCCTTCACTTATTTTGCCCCTTCCCCCCAACACTCCCATCTCTCTCTTCTGGTAACCACTATTTTGTTCTCTATACATGTGAATCTGTTTCTATTTTTTTTATAATTATTTATTTTTTAGACTTCACATATAAAACACAGTATTTGTATTTCTAAATCCAATTTATGTCACTAAGCACTATACCCTCCAGGTTCATCCACGTTGTCCAAATGGCAGGATTTTGTTCTTTTCTGGGCCTGAGGAATATTCAGTATAAAAATATATCACATCTTCTCTATCCATTCATCTGTTGATGGACACTTAGGTTGCTCCTACATCTTGGCTATTACAAATAATGCTGCTGTGAATATTGGAGTGCATGTATCTTCTCTTTTCATACTTTAATTTCCTTTGGATAAATACCTAGGACTGGCATTGCTGGATTATATGGTAGTTCTATTTTTAATTTTTCAAGGAACCTCAATACTGTGTTCCATAGTGGCTATACCACTTTAGATTCCTACCAACAGTGCATGAGGGTTCCCTTTTTCCACATCCTCACTAGCACTTGTTTTTTTTTTTTTTTTTTACTATCTTTTGAAGATAGCTGTTCTGCCACGTGTGAGGTAATAGCTCATTGTGGTTTTGATTGCGTCTCCCTGATGATTAGTAATGTCGACCAAGAACCTAGATTTTTATGGCTAATTCTGGGAAACATTTTGGTACTAACAACATCCTACTGATTATCTAGAGGAGGAGACCAAAATGGTTAGAATGTACTTTGAAAGAGCCAGAACCTCAAAGAGCCTCAAGGATAAATATAAAAAAAAACCACACATAGTCATAACATAAACTGATGAGAATGAAGATATGGAGAAAAGTCTTAAACTCAGTCAGAGAGAGAGAGGGGAAAAGCCAGTATTACTTAAAGGGAAAATGACAACACTAACAGACCCAAAGAGAAGCAAATGACGTCTTTAAAGTGATGGGGGTGGGGGTGGGGATTTATCAACCCAGGATTCTATGTTTAATCAAATCACTCTTCAAATATAAATAGGAAAACATATTCAAATCAAAGATACAAGCAAATAAAACACTAGTAGACCTACACTATAAGCAATACTAAAATAAATTATTCAACATAAGAGGAAATAATACCTGATGGAAGCTCAGATTTATAGGAAAGAATAAAAAGCATTGGAAACACAACATTGGAATTCAACTATGCGTCAATAAAAATATAAATAAAAGCAATGGAAATATTCAATAGGGTTCCTGAAGTCTAAGGTCTTGTGATCAGCAATGGTAGAAAAATCATAACAGTATAAAGTAATTATCCTTGGAGTGTAGAGTTGGGAAGATTTCTCTATGGATAGATTACTTAACTAATAAATTTTATATGCAGATGTTCCACAAAAATAAGTATGAAATTTAAAAACAGATATTGAAAGTCTATGGGAACTTCTTTCTACACAGACTGAGACAAAGCCAATCAAAATGATTCAGAAGCTCAACAAGTTCAGGTTAAAGAGGATTTGACTGTTGCCTTCTTAATTTTTGTATAGATAATATTCAAAGCTTTCAGAATTCAAGCAACCACAGGAAATGGTTTACACATTATGCCAACGTCAAGGACCATAAAATATTTTATTTTGTGGTGTTTGGACAACAAGATTAACCTAAGTGACCATCAAGAGACTATAGGAAAAGCCCAGTTTCTAGTACAGAAACAGTAGCAACTATGTGTGCTTTGAAATGAGTGCAAAAGATGCCAGAAAATGTTACAATGACCTTTAAGGAAGCCAACTTGAAGAGTTCTTGATACTTAGAGCAGGTGGTATTTGGTAGACTGTTAATCTACTGAATCCTAAACCTAGTTTATCATATACATTGACTGTTACAGTGTATTCTAACCAATTCACACATACATGCCATGTCCCTGTGAAAGGGGACTGTAGAATCTAATCTGCAGAAATGTGCTATTTACTAATACAAGTAAGCTAAATTATATTGCATCTTCATTCATAGGTAGGAAAGAGAAAATCAGCTTACTGAATAATCTATTGAATCACAGAACTTCATATTGAGAAATTTTAAAGAGTGTCTAATGGCAATAACTTTTAATTGTCTGATTAGAGAGTTAATAATAATAGAGATAACCAAAAAATTAATTATTTTTTTAAAAAACTAATATCATAGAAAAGATAAAAAGAAAAAAACCACAGCACACTCACTTTTAACAGAGAAAGGAAAGGTTATGTTTGAATTTTGTTTAGATGATTTAACAGAAAGGTCATTGCTGGGTGCGAAGGCTCATACTGGATTTTAGCAAGCCTATCAGAGCAGGTGGTTTTCATAATGCAGTAGTTGCCAGAGAAACTCACAGCTCACTTGCTAATTATCTCTTTCAATTTAAATGAAAAACCTTCAAGCTACTCCCACAAGTCTAATCCACTAATCCACTTCATGATCATCTTTGTTTGCATTGCTTATACTTCTGAATCACTTCATAAACTGATCATTTAGAAAATTTTTAGAATATGAAATATAGGGTAAACACCTCAGATGTGTCGCACTGGTTAAGAATATGTTTATTATGTACTACTTCAGTTCATCTCAACAACTAGGAGGGAAAATAGAACATACACAGGTGTACAGTTTTCTGACCCACCTCCTTCTCTGCTTCACTTGCTAACTTAATCCCACATGTTGATATTTAGTCTTGCCTTCCCTCCACTGGGAAATTACCTCATGCCTTTTCTGACTCATGAGCTAGTACACAGATACTATAGGTCATTTTCCCCTAAAGTATTATATTTTGAGAGCAGAATATTAAAAGGTTTAAAATAACATAAGTACGATAGTCCAAAAGTCTGAAATTATCCTTGGAAAAGTCTTTTTATATTTTATATTGCAAAAGTAGAGTGAGCACATTTACCATTTACTTAAGACTCATGTTAAATGTTTACATCTACCATTCAGTGTAACGCATAAACATTGTATATAAGAGGAGAAAAGCTAACAAACGCGAAACAATCATGTAGTGTTGTTCAGTCACTATAAGTCATGTCTGACTCTTTGCAACCCTATGGACTGCAAAATGCCAGGCCTCCCTGTCTTTCACTCTTTCCTTGAGTTTGCTCAGATTCATGCCCACAGGGCTTTCCTAGTGGCTCAGTTGCTAAAGAATCTGCCTGCAATGTGGGAGACCTGGGTTCAGTCCCCCGGTGGGGAAAATCCCCTGGAGAAGGAAATGGCAACCCGCTCCAGTACTCTTGCCTGGAGAATTCCATGGACAGAGGAGTGGAACAGGCTGCAGTCCATGGAATCACAAAGAGTCAGACATGACTGTGCAACTAACTTTCACTTTTCTTTTCATGTCCACTAGGAAATATATGACCAAGGGCCAAGTGAGCCAGATTATAAATGCAGTGAAAATTCAGATGTGGCTGAGAATCTAAGTACTCAAAGTTTTCTTTGAGGAAGAGAGAGGCTGGCTTTAAATAAAGGTGAAAGTGAAAGTGGATATAATTTTGAATTGGAATTAAAGAGGAAGGACATGGCCAGAAAGTGGTTTCAACAATGACATGGGCAGAAAATCACATAGTGGGTTTAGAAAGAGAAACTGAGAGAAAAATTGTGAAGACTCTATTAAAAGTTTAAGTATGGAAAGAAGAAAGGATAACCAAGATCTGGTTTTAGAGAAACTCAAAAAAAATGTAATGAAAAGATTAGACATGCTATGATGGGTCAGTATGAACCTTTTGCACTTCCTGGAGCCAAAAGACCACAAGAGAGAATTAACTGAAATGTAAATAGATTGGAAATGAAAGAAAATAATGACACAAGGTTGAATTTGGGTGTTGTTGCAATAATCCAGATATAGAATTACAAAATTGTGACCCAGTATGGTGGAAGTGTGAATAAGTGAGTAAATACAATAGACATTGAAAAGTAAACCTTAACTGATTGGTTGCTGAGATAATAAGATTAAGTAAGTAAAGTCACTCAGTCATGTCTGACTCTTTGTGACCCCATGGACTGGGACCCACCAGGCTCCTCAGTCCATGGGATTCTCCAAGCAAGAATACTGGAGTGGGTTGCCATTTCCTTCTCCATGGGATCTTCCCGACCCAGGGATCGAACCCAGGTCTCCCACATTGGAGGCAGATGCTTTAACCTCTGAGCCACCAGGGAAGATTACCAGTGTGTAATGTCGGAGGAGTTTGTAAAGCCAGCAAGATAAAAGGTTGTGTTGTGTTAGTCACTCTGTCGTGTCCGATTCTTTGTGACCCCGTGGACTGTACCCCTCCAGGCTCTTCTGTCCATGGAATTCTCCAGGCAAGAATACTGGAGTGGGTTGCCATGCCCTTCTCCAGGGGATCTTCCCCACCCAGGGATCAAACCTGGGTTTCCTGCATGGCAGGCAGATTCTTTACAACTGAGCCACCAGGGAAGCCCCGATAGTGACACAGATAAAGACACTGACATGGAATGGAAAGTGATTCCAACGTTTTCATTCCTTTTATTTAAGCATAAGGAACTTATGGTGAACAAAGAATATGCACAGAGAGGTGTTTTATAGGAAGTGAAGAATATATAAGATTGAAAATGGAGTAAGAAGTCAGGGCTGCTGATGTTGATTTGAGTATCATTCCCTGATAGCTCAGTTAGTAAAGAATCTGCCTGCAATGCGGGAGACCTGGGTTCAATCCCTGGGTTGAGAAGATCCCCTGGAGAAAGGAAACGCTACCCACTCCAGTATTCTGGTCTGGAGAATTCCAGGGATGGTATCGTCCATGGGATTGCAAAGAGTTGGACATGACTGAACAACTTTCACACACACTACCCAAAACTAATTCTGGTAAACAATTCTCTTCCCTGGTGGCTCAGATGGTGAAGACTCTACCTGAAATGCAGGAGCCTCAGGTTTGACCCCTGGGTCAGGAAGATCCCCTAAGAAAGGGAATGACTAACCACTCCAGTATTCTTGCCTGGAGAATTGCACAGACAGAGGAGCCTGGGAGACTACAGTCCATGGGGTCGCAGAAAAGTCAGACATGACTGAGTGACAAATACTTTTTACTTTAATATTGGATGATACTCCTTAGCTCATGCCACATTTCTCCCTATGTGGTGTGATGGTTAATTTTATTGTCAACTTGACTGGCCCATGTGGTATCCAGACATTTGTGGGTATGTCTATGAGGGATTCTCTTAATGAGGTTAATACTGGAATTAGTAGATTGAGTAAAACAGATTGCTCTTGCTAACAGAGGGGAAACTCATCCAGATCAGCTGAAGGCCTGAACTGAATGAAATTCAATTCCTGTCCCTCCTCCTGCTAATGAAAACTCCTCCTGCCTGACTGTTTTGAACTAGGACATCAGTTTTTCCTGCCTTTGGACTCTTTGAAACATCAGCTATTCCTGGGCTTTGAGCCTGAGGGCATTCAGACTAGACTTATACCATCAGTGCTCCTAGGTCTCCAGCTTGCTGACTGCAGATCTAGTGACTTGTCAGGCTTCCTAATCATATGAAACAATTCTTTATAATAAATTAACCTCTCTCTCATTGCTTAGCACACAAATTAATGTTATTTTATATAAAATATATAGAAAGAAATGATATATTTTATATACATGTATACATATATATTGAGAGAATATATGTATATATATATTCAGTTATTTGGGTAAGATGCTTTATTTTCCCTATTGGGCTGTAAAACATTGATAAAATCTCTTAATCTCTTAATAGTAATAACAAATGATCATGCCAGTTTTAGAAAATAAATCAACCAATGAAGACCCAAAGTTGAGTGAGTCCTAAGGAATGGATATAATGTAAATAAAGATAATATAAACATATGCCATAAAAGTCAGTACAATATAGAAAGTTCTGTGTATTTATTTTTGAAAAATTAGAAGAAATATGAAATTAACAAGGAGAATGGCAGAGAATAATAAGGCTGGTTGATTATTGGCTTCCTTACAATTGTTCATTTCCTTTAGTTCAGAGAAATAATACTGCAGTATTTGAAACAAAGGAAGGGAATGAGGGAAATGTGTGAAGAGGAAAACTTAAATATTTGGATACACATTAAAGTCATTAACATTTTCCCATTTGCATTTTAGGCAGGCCTGGATCTAAGGACTTCTCTTAAAATGGGTATTCCTTCTTTTTAGTCTCAGTAAATAAAATTGCCCTGGAGGCTGTCATGATTCCCACTTTATAATGTCATATAACTATCTTATTAATAATAATAGTCCTTTTTTCTTCTGTCGGCATCACAGATGTAAGAAAAAGAAATTATTTAAGAGCTTCTGGAATTCTGGAAAAGGTAATGGAAAGGTTTAAAACAATAGAGATACTTAGTCATCTATCCAAAACCCATGGGTTTAGATAAAGATCAAACAAATGTTCACTATCCTTAATTTTCCAAACCAAACATGAATAAATGTTAATTTTGGAATCAGAACAACTTGGAGTATGTTTATAATTATTAAACTTAATATTCCAGATGACTCAAAGAATCATACTACACAAAAAATGAGATTGTGTAATGTCAATCTTATTGGTTATTTCCATATCAATTTGGCATCAGACTAAGATTTAACTACCACATATTGAATATCTAATGGAATGTGTTGAAAATTTCCCTTTAAGAAAAGTATTGTTATCCTATATTTACACTCTAATATTCTAAGGTTTAAAAAGGTAAATTAACTTGTTATAGATTAAATATGCAAATAAGTTTGAAGCTGGGACTTCAGCCAAGTTCTTTTGACTCCAAGTTCAGTGCTTTTTCTGATTGTACTTTGCTGGATTGGGTATAACTGGAAAACTATTGTAGATAGCTGGGTCTTTTGTGATGCCAGAAAATGAGATCGTTTTGATATGTTTTAGATAAAGTATGAGAACCTTGCCTGCTAATGTATTCCAAAAAACATCTTTAGAACTCTGCACATTAATAATCCTAAATCTCTACCATTGGGAAGCAACATCTTCCAACTGGAATTTTTGCTTGTGAACACTGATATAAGCAACAGCAGGGTTATAGCATACCGGTTGCCCCTAGACAAACTGCTGGTCAAAGGATAGTTAATTATTTGACAAATAATTCTTGCCAGCTTTCAAGAATATAAGTAAGTTATGAAGTATTGACAATATTGGCAATTAATTTAGAACTAAAATGTCTGCATAAGCTTAACTGTACAGGGGTTTAGAAATAAAATATTAAGGACAAACATTTACAATTTGTAGGGACTAACTGTACCAACTTTACAAAATGGTGTAAAGGAAGACTTTTCTTCTTGGGTCTTTTATAGAATTAATTGTCATTATATTCAACAAAATCTGTAAGAGTAATGAGATCGGTGTCCAAAAAGCAGACATGATGAATAGGATACCAATATTACCTCAAAATTCCCTAACAGTCAGAATAATCAAGCTTATCATAGTTGTTTGTGTGCATGCATGCTGTAGCTTCAGTTGTGTCCAGCTCTGTGCAATTCTATGGCTCCTGTAGCCTGGCATGCTTCTCTGTCCATGGGAATCTCCAGGCAAGAATACTAGAGTGGGTTGCCATGCCCTCCTCCAGGGGATCTTCCCGACCCAGGGATCATAGCACCACCTGGGAAGTCCCCATAGCTGTTTAGATATGTCAAATTAATCAATTCATGTTGTTTTTCTGTAGATTCTATTGAGAAAGCTAAGTTGGCTTTTTAAAAAATTCATCTCAGGGGCTATAGGAATAAATGACTCTGGGAAAATAAATGGTTGACAGATAAATGTTTCTTTACTTTTAAAACCATCTTCACATATGAATGACCAAATGATTAAATTCTTAAAAACAAACAAAAACTCTAATGAAACAGATAAGACCAACACTACATTTTGGTAAAAAAAATAAAACAGAAAAAACCTGTTCTACATTTTTTAAAATTGGAATATAATTGTTTTACAATATTGTGTTAGTTTCTGGTGTATGATGAAGTGAATTAGCTATATGTATACACATATCCCCTCTCTTGGACCTCCTTCTCACCCCACCTCATCCCACCCATCTAGGTCATCATAGGAGCTGAACTCCCTGTGCTGTACAGCAGGTCCCCACTAGTTATCTCCTTTATACAGGGTAGTATGTGTGTGTGTGTGCACACGCTCAGTCATGTCCACCTTTTTGTGACCCTGTGAACTGTAGCCCACCAGGCCTCTCTATGGAACTTTCCAGGCAAGAATACTAGAGTGGGTTGCCATTGCCTGCTCCAGGGGATCTTTTAACCCAGGTATTGAACCCACATCACTCGCATCTCCTGCACTGGCAGGTGGATTCTTTACCACTGTGCCACCGGGGAAGCCCAGTAGTGTATATGTCTATCCTAATCTCCCAGTTTGTTCCATCCTCACCTTCCCTCTCTGTGTCCACATGTCTTTTGTCTACATCTGGATCTCTATTCCTGCCCTGCGAATAGGTTCATCTGTATCATTTTTGTAGATTCTACATATATGAGTTAAATGATATTTGTTTTTTCTCTTTCTGATTTACTTCAGTCTGTATGACAGACAAAAATTAGTTCATGTTCTACTAATGCAAATCCATTAATGATATTATCATTGCATTATTTGAGTATTGAAATTTTCCCTGTATCAGTCTCCTTTAACCTTTTTCTTGGATTCTCTTCCCTCTCTCTCTCTTTCCCTTCAATTGACTTTCTTCTTGACACTGTCTGCTGACAGTGCTTTCTGCCAGCACTTGGGGAAAGCCACATTTCTTCTATACAAAATCCAATCAGGCAACATCAGGAATTCTCCCTTTAAGAGATATTTTCTTCAAATACATGTGACTAAATGAAGGGTGACACCACCCTTATGGCAGAAAGTGAAGAAGAACTAAAGACCCTCTTGATGAAAGTGAAGGAGGAGAGTGAAAATGTTGGCTTAAAGCTCAGCATTCAGAAAACAAAGATCATGGCATCTGGTCCCATCACTTCATGGCAAATAGTTGGGGAAACAGTGGAAATAGTGTCAGACTTTATTTTGGGGGGCTCCAAAATCACTGCAGATGGTGACTGCAGCCATGAAATTAAAAGATGCTTACTCCTTGGAAGGAAAGTTATGACCAACCTAGACAGTACATTGAAAAGCAGAGACATTACTTTGCCAACAAAGGTCTGTCTAGTCAAGGGTATGGTTTTTCCAGTGGTCATGTATGGATGTGAGTTGGACTGTGAAGAAGGCTGAGTGCAAAAGAATTGATACTTTGAACTGTGGTATTGGAGAAGACTCTTAAGAGTCCTTTAGACTGCAGGAGATCCAACCAGTCCATGCTAAAGGTGATCAGTCCTGGGTGTTCATTGGAAGGACTGATGCTGAAGCTGAAACTCCAATACTTTGGCCACCTGATGTGAAGAGCTGACTC
>SJYX01004956.1:170092-232079 GCA_006410675.1 Oreotragus oreotragus
GGTGTGGAGAAAAGGGAACCCTCTTACACTGTTGGTGGGAATGCAAACTAGTACAGCCACTATGGAGAACAGTGTGGAGATTCCTTAAGAAACTGCAAATAGAACTGCCTTATGACCCAGCAATCCATTGCTGGGCATACACACCAAGGAAACCAGAATTGAAAGAGACACGTGTACCCCAATGTTCATCACAGCACTGTTTATAATAGCCAGGACATGGAAGCAACCTAGATGTCCATCAGCAGACGAATAGATAAGAAAGCTGTGGTACATATACACAATGGAGTATTACTCAGATTTAGAAAGAGTACATTTGAATCAGTTCTAATGAGGTGGATGAAACTGGTGCCAATTATACAGAGTGAAGTGAGCCAGAAAGAAAAATATCAATACAGTATACTAACACATATATACTGTTCATGGGGTTCTCAAGGAAAGAATACTGAAGTGGCTTGCCATTCCCTTCTCCAGTGGACCATTTTCTGTCAGACCTCTCCACCATGACCCGCCTGCCTTGGGTTGCCCTGCAGGCATGGCCTGGTTTCATTGAGTTAGACAAGGCCCTGGTCCTAGTGTGATTAGATTGACTAGTTTCCTGCAAATATGGTTTCAGTGTGTCTGCCCTCTGATGCCCTCTTGCAACACCTACCATCTTACTTGGGTTTCTCTTACCTTGGGCATGGGTTGTCTCTTCACGGCTGCTCCATAGACAGCCGCTGCTCCTTACCTTGGACGAGGGGTATCTCCTTACCACCGCAGTTCCTGACCTTCAAAGTGGGACAGCTCCTCTAGGCCGGGCCGCTTGTGAGAGCCGGGCCGGCGCACTAAGCGCGGGGCCGCTTGTGAGAGCCGGGCCGGCGCACTAAGCGCGGGGCCACTTGCAAGAGCCGGGCCGGCGCACTAAGCACGGGCCGTCAAAAGAGAATCTCCCCAGGTCGTTAGGTGCCCAATATGCTACTGGAGATCAGTGGAGAAATAACTCCAGAAAGAATGAAGGGATGGAGCCAAAGCAAAAACAATACCCAGTTGTGCATGTGACTGGTGATAGAAGCAAGATCCGATGCTGTAAGGAACAANAAACAAAGAGTTGCTTCACTTTTGAAACCATTCCT
Organism: Oreotragus oreotragus; assembly: GCA_006410675.1. Lineage (NCBI taxonomy): Eukaryota > Metazoa > Chordata > Mammalia > Artiodactyla > Bovidae > Oreotragus > Oreotragus oreotragus. The sequence goes on from SJYX01004956.1 coordinate 171,205, forward strand.
TAGGAAAGGTAGAACAGCAAAAAATTTGAGTCACTTTATGAGCCCATCCCCAGCTAAACTCAAACAAGGCAATGCTCTGCCTTCTTATTTTACCTCTCATACTGTAAACAAGTGTTCTTTTCATATCTAGTGCTATGATTTTCTTTTTTGTGTGCCTTTTGTAGTTGATTTCATTATTTTTTAATTTAAATTTATTTTTAATTGGAGGATAATTGCTTGACAATATTGTGTTGTTTTCTGCCATAAGTCAACATGAATCAGCTACAGGACAAATATGCCCCCTCCGTCTTGAAACCCCCTATTCTTTCCCACCCTGTCTGAGCCCTCTAGGTTGTCGCAGAGCACCAGATTTTTTAGCTCCCTGCATCAGACAGAAAATTTCCATTGGCTATCTAATTTTACATATGGTAATTAAACATTTTAGTGCTTCTCTCTCAATTCATCCCACTATCTATTTCCCCCTCTACACCCATGTCCATAAGTCTGTTCTATGCTTGTGTCTCCTCTGCTTCCCTGCAGACAGGTTCATCACTACCATCTTTCCAGATTGCATATGAGATTCCATAAAATGATGGGAGGCATAGCACCAAAATGCTGTTTATTTTTCTAAGCACAGGCTATGATGTGCTTTATGGAGAAAATACATGTGTTAGATAAGCTTTCTTCAGGTATCTGTTATAGTTCTGTTGGTGGTGAGTTTAACATTAAGAAATCAACAGCATTAAATATGGGTCTTTAAACAGAAAAACAAATAAAACAAGTTTATATATTGATGGGTTCATGAAAATGTTGTGACAAGAGATTCAGGAACCTAATTCCATATTTCCCCAAGTGTTTGTGGCGTCTTTGTGGAGTGAACACAACCACCACAAAAAATGAGAATTGGCTGTATGTAGAGACAATATTTTCTGTGCTGTACGTTCTTATCACACCACAGGGTAAGAGGGAAAAGTGGACTTCTCTCATCTCAAGCCTGGTCGAAAGGAAATGGCAACCCACTCCAGTACCCTTGCCTGGAAAATCCCATGGACAGAGGAGCCTGGTATGCTAGAGTCCGTGCGGTCCCAAGGAGTTGGACATGACTGAGTGACTTCACTCACTCACTCCTTGTGGGTGGGTGATGGGCACACTCTAGAGAGAGCTTGCCAGAGCACATCTACCTTAGGTCCTGCCCAGTAAAATTATCTTGGGAATTAAAGAGCTTCTGCAGGAAAAGGGTAAATGTACACGCCAGCTAGCTCAGGAGCTACAGACTGAATTAAAGTGCCCACACAGAATTTAAAAACTATAGGAGAGAGACAGCACAAAACTGCCAGAAGATCCACAAGGTGTCCTTGGACAGAAAGAGTCAGTTTACCAAGTCCAGATAGCATGAAGCTCTACTGTAGCAGAAAGGCTTATTCTGCCACTTTTTATTTTCTCCCTCTTCTCCCCTGGCTTCAAACATGGTGGGAGTTTGGAAAAACAGATAGCGAGAGACATCCAAGAAGCTCAAATGGGGAAGCAGAGAAGCCAGTGTAACTTCCTGTTCCCTTAAAATCTCCAGCCCGCAGGAGGATTGAGCTGGGGTGGCATGGTTTAAGACCAAGTCTGCAGTTCAGTTTTTCATTTGCATGGAAGTAGGCATTTAAATGTCTGAATCAAGACCACGTTTTTTACTGAATGTGTCATTAGAGCTCGCATTGACCTGCCAGAACTTTTATACAGGAACACCCCAGTTGAATGGGACTGGTTAGGAAACAAGGATTGAATTGTGGTTTAAGTTGGGCTTTCCTGGTGCCTCAGTAAAGAATCTGCCTGCAAGGCAGGAGACCCGGGTTTGATACCTGGGTCAGGAAGATCCCCTGGAGAAGAGAATGGCACCCATTCCACCATTCTTGCTTAGAGAATCTCATGGAGAGAGGAGCCTGGTGGGCTACAGTCTATGGGGTCGTGAAAAGTTGTACTTGACTGAGTGAATAACACACTTTAAATGTTACGAGTTCATGCTTGTGCAATGAGTTATTTGCTCATTCAAGGCTTCACTGCTGTACTGTGAGATACCTGAGTGCTGGCTCTAGGGCTGGGTTTGAATTGTTTCACCCCATGATCACTGTGGCTAAAGTTTGGTGTGATTAAACACCTCACTAAACTTGAATTCGGTCACAAATGAAGTGGAGATGACATTAGTATTTTAAAAATAGAGATTTGTTAAGCATTGTCTTCAGACCAAACCCAGACGAAAGGACAGTGGCATGCCTGGAATCTGGCTGTCCTCTCAGATCTTACAGGATATGGTCTGCATGAACAGTATCACCAGAAACAACATGCTCTTTAGGGAGGTAAGAGCCAAGTCAAGTCAAGATAGAGCCTTCCTTCCTGTGTGGTGCCCTGCTATCAACAGGCTTCTATTTTCTTGCAAAGTAAAAGGGGGCACTTCCCTGTTGGGCCAGGGGCTAAGATTCCACACTCCCAATGCACAGAATTTGGGTTTGATTCTTGGTCAGAGAACTAGATTCCAGAAGCCCTAACTAAGAGTTCACAAGCCACACCTAAAAGATCCCACATGCTGTAACTAAGACCTGGTGCTGCCAAATAAATAAATATATATTTTTTTAATGTAAGAGGAGAATTCAATCTGCTCTCCATGGATTTGTATGGAGTCTCTTCCCAAGAAACCATGACCCCCCTGAACTGTTGCAAAAAAGCACTTCCTAGGTTAGTGTGAGGATCTAATAAAATAGAAATAATGCATACCAACTTCTTCATTTGCATTTGTATGCATTTATTCAAATGCATTTTTATGCATTTGGCATATAATAAATAACTGAAAGTTAATCTAAAACTATCAATATAATTAATATGATTTTCATGTTTTATGTCTAGTGGTTAATTCATTTAAATCCTTTTTCCAGTTCAACTGATTATCAGAAAATACAGATGAAAGGGGCATGTAAGAACTATTTTTAATAACCTCCCTCCCCATGGCCAAGTTAATTCTCCAACCATCAAATATTTTCACATTTTATAGTTTACTATTATTGGTAGCTTTACAGCGATGTTCCTTAATTCTGCCCTTGGATAGCACAAAAAGATATTTCTTATGTCTACCAAATTTTCTCTCAATAAAATTTTAATGTGTTATTTTTTAATGCTTATAGAGATATAAAATTGGATAGCAATGGAAAGATAGGGGCTTACCTCTCCCCACATGTCATTATCTAGACTCTTATGTATGTGCTGCTACTAAGTTGCCACAATTCTTATTCAGGCCAAGAAACCTACTTCACATGCATGGAAGTAGGCATTTTACTTTACTGATTTTCTATCAATTTATCCTTTCATTATTCCAGTCTTTTCACTTTTAATTTATAATGTTTTGCCAAACTTGGATATAATACTTTAGAAGTTTTGACCACTGTGAAGGATAATGAAAGAATTATTTCTTAGCATTAAAATAATGTATTGTACTTATTTTATATCTTCTGTATAATAATAGTTATAATATTATATGTATTATAAAATGTTATATTAAATATCATATTTTTAAAAGCAAACATCCCTTTAGCAATCGTTAGCTGGCCACACATTCACCTGGGTTTCATTAGCTCAAGTCTGAGTTTATCAATATAATGTGTTACACTGAATTGAATATTTAACTTGAATGTTTAATTTTCAGTTTAATGGAGTCTACAACTAGGATCCAAAACAAAAAGCATAAACAAAAGAGAAATTTAAAACGCAGTTAAATGATTGAGAAGAAATCAAAATTGTAAATGAGAAAGTATCCAAATTTCACGGTAACAACCTAGATCCAAGAAGGAAGAGAAATGAAATGGGAAAGCATTCATCTTGATTTCTCTGACGTGTGGCAATTCTCTGGAGAGAGATGCTGTTTAAAGGAATTCAAACATCAAAACACTTGATTTACCCAACATTTAGGTACAATAGGAAAATAACCTTAGTTAAAAGGGAACCAACTTTGACCTTTTGACTGATCTGAGGGCAATTTAATTTTATAAATGCATTTTTAGTTACAAAAGTTTTAATTCTCCCCAAATTATCTTTATCTCTTAAAAAAATGGAGAATCAAAGTAAATCATAGTTCTTAAGAATATGTCTTAGTTCTAATGAAATTTGTATCTGAGACTTGAACTGTCATATGAACTCAGGGAGCCTCCTCTAGTCTGCAAAATCTAATCATCTCCTGGAAAAATAAATGTAGTCAGGATTACTTTTTTTAAGTCAAAATTTGAGGTGGATGAAAAAAGAAAAATTCCAAATACTCCCAGTAATCATAGAAACAAATCTCAAGATACTTTAGAAACATTTTTTTTTTTTAACTTGCAATGTAGTCCCAGGTCACTAAGGGAACAAAATAACACCACTGTGTTTTATTATTTAATTGTTCAAAGGCATTGGAAAAAAATGTCTTATATACTCCACAGGCTCACCTCATTCCTCTTTGCATTGGCAGATCAAATACACAAGACAGTGACTACATCACACACAGTCAGAAACTGGGTTAAGATTCTTGAAGATGCTATTAAAGAAAAAGAAAAGAATGTTGGAATATATTCGTAACCAGATCAAAACAGCAAGAAATATCTAAAATTCTTCTTCCATAGTGAAAATGAATAAGTATTTGATATATGGCCAAGGAAAAAAGGTCATCACAAATTTTAATACTGACTTGCAGAAGGGTTGCCTGGAGAATCCCAGGGACGGGGGAGCCTGGTGGGCTGCCGTCTATGGGGTCACACAGAGTCGGACAGGACTGAAGTGACTTAGCAGCAGCAGCAGCAGAAGGGTACAGTATAGTAGGGGCTTCCCTGCTGGCTCAGAGAGTGAAGCGTCTGCCTGCAATGTGGGACACCTGGGTTTGATCCCTGGGTCAGGAAGATATCCTGGAGAAGGAAATGGCAACCCATTCCAGTACTCTTGCCTGGAAAATTCCACGGACAGAAGAGCCTGATACCCTACAGTCCATGAAATCACAAAGAGCTGCACACGACTGAGCAACTTCACTTCACTGTATATCAGAGGAATGAAAAGTCATTATTATACATATTGAAGAATATTTCTCAGTGCTATAATTAAAAAGCAGTATTTCTTTATGTAATTCACCTTGTCATCCTCTTTATATAAGTCCTGTCTGATAATAAAATCTCAAAAAGAGGTGTTTTGTATAATTCACCTTTATATTTCTATTTTCTGAAATATTATTTATCTCAATACATGCTTATTAAATTGACAGTAATATTTCATATTGATATCTGAAATTCTAAAGAGTGTAAATACATTAATATAGAAAAATAGGGAGACTTGAAGCCAGAAAGCCTGGGTTCTAACTTTTCAACAAACTAATTGTATGTCTGTTCTTTATTAAATAAGAATAATAAAAGAGAAATTTAAAAAAAGTAAATGGCTCAAAAAAAGAGAGTGAAATGATAAATTGAAATGTGATGCACCTAGAATAGTAGCATGCAACTTCAAGAAGAATTACATAATAAGGAAGAAAATATAGTTTTTCATCTAAATTAGAAATAGACCATTTGTCATGAAAATATTTATTCTTTCTGGGCTGAAGTTTTGGGATACTTTCAGTTTGGAAATCTTGAGAGAACCTCTTATCACAAAGACCAGCCACAATAACCCAAGTCAGCTGTTAGAAGCATGAAAGCATGAAGAAAAGGGGTGAAATATAAAATACTGATAGCATCTTGCTTAATTTTTGCTATGGAAAGCTGTTTCTAATTGCCAGTCCACGTTCAATGCATGATACTGGATGCTTGGGGCTGGTGCACTGAGACGACCCAGAGGGATGGTACGGCGAGGGAGGTGGGAGGGGGTTTCAGGATGGGGAACACGTGTATACCTGTGGCAGATTCATGTTGATGTATGGCAAAACCAATACAATATTGTAAAGTAATTAACCTCCAATTAAAATAAATAAATTTATATTTAAAAAAAAGAATGGTAGGATTGTAGGTTTTGTGGTTAATTTTTAAAAATTATTTTGTTTTGATTATCTATAATTTATAATTTCTCAATACTAACTACATTACTTATTTAAAAAGCAAACATAAAGGCATTTAAATAGGGATAATTGTTGGAAGCACCCCCATCTGTAAAACAGAAGGGACTTTACTGTTAAACAAGGAAAAGGCAGTGCTATGTAGACCATCTTTTCAGTATAGAGCATTAATACAAGTTAGGTGTGGATTTACAGAGAGTTTTCTGGTATGGCAGAAATAACTACTATTTACCATATCCATGCCCTCCTCTTTTTCCAGATGTGTGGAAGAATCACACTTCCCCACCCTTTTGAAACTGAGCATGGCCATATGATTTGTTCTGGTGAATAAAATAAAAACAGAGGTCATAAGTGGCACCTCTGGGTAGAAGCATTAAGAGCTGATGTGCAACTCTGCTTGTTCTCTTCCCCAGTTCCTGACAAGGAGGCCGAGTTTTGGACATGGTGTAGCATAAGATGGCAGAGTGTCACTCAGCCTGGGTCACGAGATTGGTATGTAGAAGACTATCGGTCCCACAGCAGACACAATGTGACCAAGAAATAAACTTTTGGTAGGTAAGCCACAAAATCAAGGTGTTGTCTGTAACTGCATCACCTAGACTTATCTGATTAATGTAGCAGGCAGATGTCATAGCCCAAGATATAAAAGGTTTGAGTTTGGAATGAGACCTTTAAAAGTGGTTAAAGTGAAAAACCAATAGATAATCTATGGCAGGGATCAAGAGTAAAGGATTCTTGGCTTACCTGATAAAATGAGTTGTGAATCATATGGTACAAATCAGCCCACATTTGAGTTCAAGCTTTGCTACTGGTCAGTGTCATTTTCAGCAAGTTTACTTCACATCTCTCAGTCTATTATCCCACTTGTAAAATAGAAATAATAATCTAAGAATAGACTCGGGTTATGTCTCTCTTGAAATGATATCCAAAGAGTTTAGTACAGCTGATCCTCCTTGCATTTTTCCTTCTTCCCATGTTTTCCTTCATTAATATGAGTACCTATCACATTCCAGGAAAGGAGAGGTAATATTCTAGGCTCTGAGCCTACAGCAATGGACAAAACAAAAAAATCTCTGTCCATACACAGCAATGAGATGCAGAAAGCCACACATTCAATAGAGGAATTATATATCAGTGATTTCCCTCTGGAGATATTCAATATGACTTTCCTTTAAAAGCTTTTTAACATTCAGTGTGATATGTAGACTAGACGAAAAATTTACCTTTGTTTGGTGGGAAGTAAGACCTCATGAGAAGAGTTGACTCATTGGAAAAGATTCTGTTGCTGGGAGGGATTGGGGGCAGGAGCAGAAGGGGACAACTGAGGATGAGATGGCTGGATGGCATCACCAACTCAATGGACATGAGTTTGAGTGAACTCCGGGAATTGGTGATGGACAGGGAGGCCTGGCGTGCTGTGATTCATGGGGTCGCAAAGAGTCGGACATGACTGAGCAACTGAACTGAACTGAACTGAACTGAAGACCAGACTGCCAGTTGTAGAAAATAAGAAACGGTACCTACACCCTCAGTTATATAGCTAAAGCCTCAGTTCCTGGCACAGAGCCTAACCAAAAGCAGAAATGCTCTAATGTCTTACTGAATGAGAGAATACGTGAGTGAAAAAATTAAGTATACACCAACACAGAGAAGAGAATAAAGTGTGATCATTGTGGCCTATGTTATTCCTCTCGTTCATTCACTCATGCATATAACAACATTCAAGCTCTGCTTTGGGTGTTGAAGGTAGAGCAGTGAATGAAAACAAGTCCTATCACCACTGAGCTTACTTACACTCTCTAGGTCATTAAAATTCGTTTTGATGACAGGTTGGTGGGTGGGCCTGTTTATGTTGTGAAAATCAGCCTGTTCAGTGATCCCACTTCAGTAGACTGTGGTAAATTGGAGTGTCATCAGAGATTAGTCTAAATACTTATAAAATAGTTGGGAGAATAGCACAAGATTTACTGTGTCTATGGTTTCATTTAAAAAAAAAATGAGTGCTGAGATTTGCATTCAACTACATTGCTACATCTGTCATTTGTTTCCACATTATTAGCCCATGTGTTAGTAATTAAGAATGCTTTGGCTGAAGAGGAAAAATGATTAATCAGGTTTGTTCTCATAACAGTGACTTAATCTGCTTTTGTTGGAAATAAACAATAACAAAAGCACAGAGTCAAACCTTAAAGTAAACTACCTGGTGCCTTGAAGGTAAACAAGTCAATTGTTTCAACATAAATTATGTGGTGAGGGGTGGGGTGGGGTGGTGGGAAGGAGTGATTTAACTGCATACACTTCATGTCCTACAAATAAGTGAGTTATTTTTTCTGCCCTGGATGCTAGATATGGAACTTCCTGACAGGGTTTTGTTTGCCCCATACATTCTCATGTGCTTTGCAAAGATGGCAAAATACTGAGTATAAAAGCTATAGAGAAGGCAGACAGTTTCTACCCATTTTTACTCCAAAAGCATTGTAAAGAGTTAGTATAATATATAGAGTGACTTGGCCACTATTTCTACTAACTATTTTTAACATTTAAAAATTACATTTATATTGAAACAGAAGAGATCTAATCCAGACTTTAAAATATATTCATAAACGTAAGATCTGCTAGATGCATGTAGCTAAAAGACTTTTGGCAAAGTGCCAAAACTCTGCATTTATATAGTAACATTCCAAACACCAAAATATTGGATTGGCCAAAAATTCATTTTTCTTTTCCGTAATAGATTATGGACAAATATGAATGAACTTTTTGGCCAATCCATTATTACTGGGAGATTAAGTAAGGTCCATGCTCAGTGTTTAGCACTGTTCATCACACAAAATGCATAGAACATTTTAAATAGATGTTAGCTATTTTTATGGTCATTAGGTTTCTCTTTAATTATAGGAGAAAGAATACACTAACATATAAAGAAGTCATGTATCTTATCCATGATCAGAAACTGAATAATTATAATCAGAGCTGAATTATCTTTTGATGACTCCTACAGCAATACACTAACATTAAGAACTTTTATTACTACTATTATAACAAAGTAAGCTTAGCAGTAATACTTATTTTGCCAATCATTAAATTCTAATCTCTAGTAATAAATGATTTTTAAAATATTCATCTTCTCACTCTGCGTATGAAACATCACATTCCAATCTTCAGTCTTACTTCTAGGGATGCTAAGTTTTCTGCTTTCACCATTTTTTTTTTTTAATGTACAAGTGTAAACCTACTGTGGAACTGTGAGGGAAGCTGCCAGTCAATATCTTTCATATCAAAATTACATGCTGGTGTCAGATTCTAAGTAATGCAATGGATAGGGGGGCTAGATGCTTCTCTACAGGCCTTGTCATCTCCAAAGCAAGGCTTCATGCCGCAGAATCAAAGGAGTGAAAATGAAAGTCAGTCGTGTCAGATTCTTTGCGACTCCATGGATGGTAGCCCGCCAGGCTTCTCTGTCCATGGGATAAACCAGGCAAGAATACGGAGTGGATAGACACTCACTTCTCCAGGGGATCTTCACTCATCCAGGTATGGGTCTCCTGCATTGCAGGCAGATTCTTTACCGTCAGAGCCACCAGGGAAGCCCAGAAGAAAGCAAACCAAATCAATCCTGGGCAAGACTCCAGCACTGATAGAGCCCAGAATCTTAAACTTTCTGGGTGCAGTAGATAGCTTTAGATTGTTTGCCCAACTTGAGTGAGCCACTGTCTTTACCTGTCATGGCTGTTGTAAAAGAAGGTGAAAACCTGAGCCCAACATCAGCTTGACATGCTATCCTGATTTCCCTCAAATTGAGAGATACTGCAGATTTGCTCAATTATCTCTGGGGGTTGAAAATGGTATTTGCCAATGCATCAACTATAAGAATAGTCATTTACAAAGCTCTACTGTACAGAAGACTCAATCCCTGAAGATAAGAGAAATCAAAATTCAGAAGAAGCATGTGATATTGTGTCTGCCCATCAAAATGTATTTCAAATAAAACTTCAGCACTTAAGTACAAAGGGATTAAAGCAAGTTCTTGATGACTAGACTTCCACAGAGTTAGGTCTGAAACATAATTCTCTACTTGAGCTCATTCATTATTGAAAAGCATCAGCAACCCTCAATAAATATTTCCCATGCCTATGTTAAATAGGTACAATAAAGCAATAAGTAAGATATATGTTACGGAAGAAAATTGCAATGTCATTATCTAAATCCAGTGGAGACAGACTTCTATTAAAATGTTAACTTTAGCTTTGAAGATAGTTTCCAAATATTGTTAGATCTGAAAAATTATTATTTAGCCACAAACTATGTAGTAGCCTTGCCCACAGCTATAATGAGTATTATATGCCTCCCTACCACTACCTCCCTCCATCTGCCATCTATCTGGATTTTCTTTACTCATTTCCCATATCAATATGTTAACCTAAATAGACAAGAGATCCTGCATTGCTATAGGCATTAATAGTTATAATTTCACACTGTTTCCCTCTTTATATTTTTCAAAATTGACACTTTTTTTTTACTATTCTGATATTTGATCCCCTTGTTTTCCCATCATTCATCCTCTTCTTTTCTTTTTACATTTGTTTTCTATATTTGCTCAATAAATTGCATTTACTTTCAGTTTCTGGCATTTCTTTTTTGTACTTTAAATTTCCATTTTTCCATCTCATTCTCATAGGTTTTTTCTGTGATTCACCTTCTCTAACTTGGTCTCTGGGTTTTGCATCTAACTGCTTTAGTTACCTAAGACCTTAAGACCCGAGTGAATACCTCGGAAATTCCACTATCACTAGTTTTTGCCATGTAGATAAAATCTACCAATTTGGAATAACAAGAACACAAGCCTCTGTTCAGAGAGTTCATCACCATCACTGACCAACCAAACACTGATCCAAAAGTACAGAAAAACTTACTACATTTTTGTTAGTGTTTAGGCTGGTTTTGATTAGCACAGCTCTGCTTTCTTTTATGCTTTGCATATTTGGACCAGCAACTGTTTTCATAAGTATTCTAGCTGTTGCTTACTAAAATTAAATGCAAAAACCTGTCACCTATATCTTGGTTTCTAATACCCTCTCCAATAAAAAGGACCAGAAATTCTTGAGGTGTGGGTTGCTTTTAAGGCTACAGTAAGAAACATAAAAAAGTGAGCCTGGACCATTTGTAGTGCCAGAAAATGAAAAAGAAAATCTAAATTAATGGTGCTCTTTCAAAGGGACACAGAACCCAGCTAAAAGAGTTCCCAGTGGCCAATAAGAAAGAGCTGAGCAAAAAATAAAATAAGCAGTATTGGATTATAATCCAAAATGTAAAGTAAGTATCCGTGAGTTCATTGTTGCTGAACAGTCACTAAAGTTTTGTCCAACTCTTTATGATCCCATGAACTGCAGCATGCCTCTGTTTCTCTGTCCTTTGCTATCTCCCGGAGTTTGCTCAAACTCATGTTCATTGAGTTGTTGATGCTATCCAACCATCTCATCCTCTGTCATCCCCTTCTCCTCTTGCCCTCAGTCTTTCCCAGCATCAGGGTCTTTTCCAGTGAGTCAGCTCTTCGCATCAAGTGAGTCCATAAAAGATGGATTCATGATGATGTATGGCAAAACCAATACAGTATTGTAAAGTAAAAAAATAAAATAATAATTTTTAAAAAAATGATTAATAAATAAATGAGGAAAGACAAGTCTTCTATACACGAGAATCCCAAATAATTTGTGTACATACTCTGCCCTCAAGGAGGAGTAGAATAACTCTGCTATTTAGATATTAGCTGTGACTTCCTACCAGAGTGCAGTATGGAAAGAGGGGAGACAGAGGAAGTTTACAATAGAGAAAAGTGACACACATTTCCTCAGCCAAGATCAACATCATTATCAACAGTGATGTTGTATTGTTATTAGCATATACTCTTGACATGATGTGATGAAATAGGACTTTACCTTTATTGTCTTCCATATATATATATATGATTCTAGTCTAATTGTGAAAAAAAAAAAAAATCAGACAAATTCCAGTAGAAGCCCATTCTAAACAAACAAAACCTGAACAGTACTCCTCAAAACCATCAAGGTCACCAAAAGGAAGGAAAATCTCAGACATTGTCACAGCCAAGGTGAACCCAGGAATCCAAGAAGACATGATAAATATGATGTCCTGTACATCATCTTGGAACAGAAAAGGGACATTAGGTAAAAGCTAAGGAAATCTGAATAAGATACAGATTTTAGGTAACAATCATGTATCAGTATCAATGCATTTATTGTAACATATGTGCTGTATCAACACAGATGTTAAATATAGGGGAAACTCTGAGAGGGATGTATGATTGATGCTGTACTGTCTTCCAGATTTTTCTCTCATTCTAAACCTAATATGAATTTAAATCTAGGAAATAAATTCTATTTACAAATTGTTGCACTACGAATGAGGAATGAAGAGAACAAGAAGATTTTTAGGAGTTGTCACTGGGAGATAATTCAGAGCAGAAAAGAGGCATGTACAACACAGGATGGATCCCAGAGATGTCCCAGGAGTATGGGGCTAGTTTGCAGAGGGTCTGTACTCTGATAAAAAAGAGGTTAATGCCTGCCCTCTCCTATGGGAGGGCTGCATCAGGGCTGGCCTTCTGTCTACAGCACTCCCATGTCCTGCTTCACAGCTCAACATTACCTTCACATTCTCAGAGCAGCTTTTGTAGACCTTCACATGCAGTTAGATCTCCCATATTGCTCCTCAGCACTTTCTACCTCTCTTTCACAGCATATTTTTAAAGGAATTGTTTAATAGCCTTTCCCATGAGGCTGTAAGCTCCATCAAGGCAGCTAGTACGGAGTTCAGTACACACTAAACATTTAACACACTTCTGTGTTCATTGATAGATTAATAAGGTGAATTTAAAGGGAAGTCATGCCCATGTGGAAGATGAATGCCCTAGGGATAATCCCAGATTTAGAGGTGTGAGGCACAGAAATTTCAAAATATTGGAAATCTCCATTTGGTTTGATCAACTAAACCACGTGTTTTGTTTAGGATATGACATTTGTAGCGAAGAACACCTGCAAAAAATTATGGTAACCAGTCTTAGATGGTCAGGAAAGTATTTTGACTTCAACAACGGAACAACTGGAATTTATGAAACTTTATAATAATAAAAATAATAGTGGCTATCACTTATTTAATAGTTTATAGTGGGCACTGTGTTAAGCACTTTGAAAGTTATTTTGTTTAATCTTCACAAAAACCCTGTGATAATAGCTAGAAAATATCCAGCACTTGCTCTCTTTTACACACTTTATACATATTAGCTCATTCAATCATCCCCAAGATTCTATGAGATCAGCATTATTATAATTGCTATGTAATAGTGGATGATACCAAAGTACATAAAAGTATAATGACTAACCCAAAGTAACAGAAATCCACAGAGCTTGGATTTAAAAACAGAAGAGAAAGAAAAGGAATCTTGGTTCTTAATCAGTTTCCTATGTTGCCTTACCGTTCACTGCTAGACTAACTTTTATTTTCTGAATTTTTCAGATTAAAAGAAAAGCAAACTGAATCTCAGGGGTATTAAGTTATTTGCAACAAATCACATAAGAAGTCACCAACCCAAACTCCAGGCCCTGTCTGTCAGGTTCTTAATCATGTACTTCATAATATCTTGATATTATAGTTTTTTGCAGCACAAGATATCCACATACTTACCATATATTGTGTAAGTCATTCATTCTGCTACGTACTCTAAATTTACCTCATTCAAGTTTAAATCAGTGTCTCCTACTTAAGAGTCCTAAATAGGGTCAATACATCTTACTGAACAATAAGCTTTACCTTATTCATGTCCATTTGACCCTTCAAAGAATAAGTTAATGGTTTTCTTAGTCTTCTCCTTTCAGGACTTGTGTTCTATTAGTACTAACTACCATTGTATTTATCCCTTTCATCCTTTGTATTTACCAGAGCCTGGATTACTCTGGTGGTTCTAGTTTGTCCTATAAGAAAATGAAGTAGGTCAGACAGAGAAGTGTCTTATGACTTCCCTTATATGTGGAATCTAAAAAGAAGAGGTACAAATGAACTTACAGGACAGAAAGAGACTCAGAGACTTAGAAAATGAATTTGTGGTCACCAGCAGAGAAGGGATAGTTAGGGAGTTTAGGATGGTCATGTACACCCTGCTGTGTTTAATATGGATAACCAAAAGAACCCATTGTATAGCACATGAAACTCTGCTCAATGTTATGTGGTAGCTTGGATGGCAGCAGAGTTTGTGGGAGAATGGATACATGTCTATGTATGGGTGGGTCCCTTCACTGTTCACCTCAAACTATAAAGTGAAGTGAAGTGAAAGTCACTCAGTCGAGTCTGACTCTTTGCAACCCCATGAACTATACAGTCCATGACACATTGGTAATTGGCTATACCTCAATACAAAATAAAAAGTTCAAAAAAAGTAAAACGGGGGAAAAAAGAGAATGATATAGAATTATATGCTATATTCAAATCACCCTTGATATATGACTTTGATAAAAGTACAAACTTACTATCAGTTTTATTTCCCATACATTTTCATTTTATACCCACCAATGGCTAAATGTCTCAGGAAAAAAATTTTTTTCTGTCCCATAAAACCTTTCACTTGTACTAATACTAGGCAGTCTTGTATAGCCTCATTTTTCTTCAAACTTCTAGAGTGAAAGAGGAATTTCTGTTTATTTTTGTATTATTCATAGTGTCTAGTACCATGCCTGGTATGCTGTAGGTGTTCAGTGAAAGTTTACTTTATGAAAGATGTCTAAAGACTGCTGAGGAGAGAGTCCTTCCTCTTATTGATGAATGGCTCCATGGTAACACTCGAGTGACCTCCGTGTTCCTTTCCTTAGCTTAGTACCATATAACAGATGGTAGCAGTGGGTAAATGTCCAGCAAAATGAATCAGCTGTATGTATACCATATAACCCCTCCCTTTTGGATTTCCTTCCCATTCAGGTAACCACAGAGCATTAAGTGGAGTTCCCTGTGCCATACAGTATGCTTTCATTAGTTATCTATTTTATACATACTATCAATTATACTATTTATGATTATTGAGTTGAATAAACTGTTGCCTCAGATGATTTGCTGATGCTTTTTTTGTGCAATCCATTATCACACAATATACATGATATTCAACTTAACAAACATTTGACAAAAGAAAAGAAAATAGATAATCCCACTTTCCTTCTCATCTCTATCACTTGGTATGTAACATTAAAGAAAATAATTAGCCTCTCTGAGTCTCAGTCCCTTCACCTTTAAAATGAGGAGAATAAGATTAGTCACTTTACAGAATCACTGTGAGGGCTGTATAAGATAATCAGTATGAATTACTTAGCACTGTGTCTGGCACATAAGTTCTCAACAAGTGTTTCTTAAATTACTTTAATACTAAGTATTAAGCAATATAAAGATATCACATTTAGAAACTATAGAGAGGTAGATCTACATTGGTTGTTTATAATATACATTGGAATGACTGATGCTGAAGGTGATGCTCCAATACTTTGGCCACCTGATGTGAAGAGCTGACTCAGTGGAAAAGACTGTGATGCTAGGAAAAGACTGTGAAAACAGGAGGAGAAGGGAGCAACAGCGGATGAGTGAGATTGTTGGATAGCATCACTCAATGGACATGAGTTTGAGCAAAATGCACGAGATAGTGAAGGACAGGGAAGCCTGGCCTTCTGCAGTCCATTGGGTTGCAGAGTCAAACACAACTGAGTGACTGAATAAAAATAATATACATATGGATCTAATGACAGTGATTCTATTGATTATGGCACGGGAAACTCACAGGTCTAGGGAAATGAGAGGAAGACTGCACCAGAAAAGAGAAAATAAGAATTCCTATATAAGATCATTTATTGGCATACAGCATTAACATCTGTGTCCTAAAAGGGCTTCCAAAGTCAGGTCATGCCCATAGAAGACCTCTGAATTCCTCTCCTCTCTTGCTCACTAAACCTTCCCCTTGGCCTCCTCCACCTTGGCTTCCTGGCTTACTGCATACGATGCAAATTCTTTCTTAGAATAGTGTGGGCTTGTTTGTTCAGGTTTAATTCTTAGGTAAGAAATTCCAAATATGTTGCACTTTTCAAGCAATCTGTAGACACTCGAATAATAGAAAGGACTGTGTTGTTCAGCCAAAGAATAGCTTTTTCTTTTGCTTTTATCCTTCAAAGAATGAATACCATCTGAGCTGAACCGAAATGCCTGAGTCACTGTTAAGTCACACATTCTAAGCATTTTTCCAGGACCCTGAAGGAAGACATGACTGCTGACTTAGAAAAAGCAAGGGGAAATTAGATGCTATTAAAAATATGGAAACATTTCTTCAGCAATTTCATGTTGTTGAGTGTGAACATGTCTGATTAGGTAGATCTTTACCATGTTTATAGAACATTTATTTCTATGGCATAAACATGCAATATAGAATATTACACATTTAAAACTTAAAATATGAGAAAACTATATTTAATGATGTGAACAATGATATTTTTGAGTCAAAAGTTTCAGCGGGGTTTTAATTTTTATTTTGTATTTTTTCAAATTGTCAACAACAAACATGTATTGAATGCAAATACTATGCTACTTTGACTGTTGTTCTCTGTCACTTTGACTTTTGTTCAAAAGAAAAACTAAATGAGAAATTGTGAAAGAAATGACAAAACTTAGTCATGCCCAGAGGGGAAGAAAAAATTCAAAATTTATGCTTTATTGAGGATGGCCAATACATTAATGCCATCTCTAAAATGTGTATAAAGGTAAACTAAATTTCTTGGTAATTGAGCTGAAATAATTGCAGGCTAGCAGGCTAATCCATGGAAAAGAAATGCAAAAAAGCAAATGGCTGTCTGGGGAGGCTTTACAAATAGCTGTGAAAAGAAGAGAGGCAAAAAGCAAAGGAGAAAAGGAAAGATATAAGCATCTGAATGTAGAGTTCCAAAGAATAGCAAGAAGAGATAAGAAAGCCTTCTTCAGTGATCAATGCAAAGAAATAGAGGAAAACAACAGAATGGGAAAGACTAGAGATCTCTTCAAAAAAATTAGAGATACCAAGGAACATTTCATGCAAAGATGGGCTCGATAAAGGACAGAAATGGTATGGACCTAACAGAAGCAGAAGATATTAAGAAGAGGTGGCAAGAATACACGGAAAAACTGTACAAAAATGATCTTCACGACCCAGATAATCATGAGGATGTGATCACTAATCTAGAGCCAGACATCTTGGAATGTGAAGTCAAGTGGGCCTTAGAAAGCAACACTAAGAACAAAGCTAGTGGAGGTGATGGAATTCCAGTTGAGCTGTTTCAAATCCTGGAAGATGATGCTGTGAAAGTGCTGCACTCAATATGCCAGCAAATTTGGAAAACTCAGTTGTCATTATTATCATAAGTGATGATAATAATGACAAGAGTGACTATCCCATTAAGTGGATCCAGGGCTCAGGAGTTTTATTTATGCCCTTTCCTCCTGACCAGACCCAAACAGGAAGAGAGCAAGAGAAACGGAACAAGCTCTCATCAGAATTAGATAGTTCAGTGCTGTCTTTGGAATCAGGTCTTGTATCCATACTTCCTTCCACTAGATTCTGAGTGATGCTGCATAATCACCTAGCCTTGATCCCCATTGTCCATCAAGTCCCTACTGAAGTGATAGTCTGAAATGGTTTAACTACTGTTGCCCTTTCCAATAAGGAGTTCTCTCTATAAACCCAGAAACTGGAGCAGAGGATCCAAAGAATGTATTGAATCCAAGGCACAATGGGTCTCCTTGACAGGCATCCATGCTGTGATCTTGTGAAAGACAGCATGTGCTAGAATTGAAAGAGGGTGGGATTTGGGGTCTAAAGTTTACATACTCTCCCCTGAGCCTTAATTTCTTCACTTCTACTCTCAGAGGATTGCAAAAAGATTCAAATAGGAAAAAAATCAGCCACAGAAAAATCACAGTCCCTTCCATCTCTCTTCTCTAATTCTTTTTCTTTTCAGTTCTGCTTCACATCATTGATCTTAGAATCTGGCATCTCTTTTGTGTGTCTCTTCTTATTTCTATTTCCTGTTCTATGGTTGTGGAAGGACTGAGCCATATATACAATCAACATTTCATAATCATTTACTTGTATAACACAACTAAGTGCAGCCTTGCTGCTGGCTTGTGCTTTCTCCTAGAGATATGGCTCTAGGAGAAAATTTTAGAGAAATTTCTCAAAAATGTAACCCACTTCTAAGTGCCCTTCTGTCATGGGTTCCTCTGACACTTATTGGGAGCAGGGTTTCTACACAGAACCAATCAAGTAAATTCCCAAGAACCCACCTAGACAAATAAAGTTCCATCAACCCACCTAGCTCAAGGGCTTCCCATGTGGTGCTAGTGTTAAATAACCCACCTGCCAATACAGGAGACATAAGAAACCGGGGTTTGATCCCTGGCTCAGGAAGATCCCCTGGAGGACGGCATGGCAACCCAATCCAGTATTCTTTCCTGGAGAATCTCACGGACAGGGGACCCTGGTGGGCTACAGTCCATGGTGTCACAAAGGGTCGGACATGACCGAAGCGACTTAGCACAGCACACAGCAGCACTTAGCTCAAATGCTAGAGGCCCCTTTTATTCCTACCAAGACATTGCTCTTTCTTTAGGGGGAAGCAGACCTTGGTGGTGCCAGTCTATTTCTCCTGGTTCTCTTGTTGACACTCCAGGCGCCATCTTCAAAAGCAGAATGTTTCTTTGTGTAGTAGAGAACCGGGAGGGGTCCAATTTTGCCATCAATCATATTTAATAGCATATGCTATTAATATAATTTTGTTATTGAAGATTCTTAAACCTATTCAGTGGCTTGCACAAGACAATTATGGTTTTTAAAAAGTACATGCATGCAATCGGATATCACTTTTAATTAGAGCTGTAGCAATTAAACACGGTCATTATAAATGGAATATAAAATTTTCGCTCAGTAACAGTTGACATGGCATTTCTTTCACTGAAAGGAAAATGACATCGGAATCAAACAATGAGAATTTTTATCAATTATTTGGTGTCTTAGTAGATGGAGATTGTTTGGACGATGATGTGAAAGAGTGTGTAGAATGAAGCTGCTGACATTTTGAACCGTTTTCCTTTGCCTCAGAGGCAAGCTCAGTGCTGCTCTCACATGGCTCCTAGTTTTAAGATCCATTCGTTGCCTGAAGACAGGCTGTTTGAGTTCAAGTTTTGGATTTGATTAACAGCAAGGCCCCCACAGGCCCCTTCTGCAGTGGGGGCTGGAGTCTGAGACACGTTTGGAGCTAATTCTCATTGTGAAATCCATATTTCTTTCATGAAGTGTTTTGGTTTGGGATCATGACAAAATTAATGTGCGCTCAATGCTAAAAAAAAAAAAACCCTTCCTTGGAGGAAGTATGTGGGAGGTGAGAACGGGTAACGGGAGAAACACCCCACGTTCAACAGCAGCCTAATCACATTTTAGATGTCAGGAGGCAAACTTACTGAGTATTAATCAAGAATCAGGATGGCTTGATTATTTTTTTTCTAGTAATAAAGAATCAAGACAGAAATACATAAAATAGACTAAATAAGTAAAATAGTAATTCTTCTTCCAACCTGCCTTCCTGCTGTTTTGTGTTTCGATGTAATTAAAAAGTGGAGAGATTTTTTCCTTCCTTGGAAAAACTAATGGTCTCAGTTTATGTTCCTTTATTGTATGTTCTCTGGTCATTTTGTGACTTGTCATTTAAGAGCTGGGGAAAAGAGGCTGCTTTGTATCAGGAGAAGGTTTCAACTGGTCCCCCAGCCTCGTTGCTACAAACATATTGGCCAGGGAAGGATATAGAAAGGAACTACAGAAGGTGAATAACGACTCCTCCAACAATTTAGAATGTTTGAAGTTAATTATCCTACTCTGATGACTGGTTGTCTAGACATTTTAAGTATTTATTTTGTGGTGTCCCCTACAGTTCATAATTAAAGACCTAAAGGAAGGCTCCCGGAGGTTTTTACTGGCCAGACCAGAAATTACCCACACAACATACTGTGCTTGGGCAAAACACAGGAAGAAGTTGCATTCCTTTTTTTCATGTAGTCTGATCGGAGGCAGTGGCTAGAGTATTGACTGTCTTTGAACCACAATGGCATTAATGAACCCAACCAAGATCCATTAGGCTCAGCTAAGAAGAACCTCTGCCTGGGACTCTGTGTGTCAATGGCTCCTAAGAGACAGAATGGAAGTGGGACAATCTGCTAGAGTCATGAGCTTCTTAGTTTTTAGTCCCCAACATTCTCTATGCATCAGAGTCAGGAACACAACAGGAGACACTGAACTGATATGTAATCCACAATGTGGGATTGCTCATTCATTCATTCATTCTTTCATTTTGACAAATCTTTTCTCAGTGCCCTGGGTCAAAAGTATTGAGTTAATACTTTTGATAAGAGCACAGTGACTGGGCCTGAATCTTGGCTTTGCTACTGAGATGTGTGACCTTGGGCAAACTGTTTAAACTCTCTCACACTTTGTCAAGTGAGGACAATAATATTCATTCTCGCATAATTTTTAGATGCATTAAATAGGAGAAGATATATACCATTCACTCAGCATAGTGCCTAGTATGTAGCCAAATGTTTAATCATGGTGGGTTTCCATTGTGTGAAAATATTGGCTGATGATACAATAGATGCAAAGGCAGTGTAGAAGTCGTGGAGTTCTACACAGTTGTGATGGTGTTTTCAGTTCTGTGAATCTTTCCTAAGTTGAGGGTCCCAAGGATATGCAAAGGAAGAGGTTCATTGAGTGTCTTCCATATTAGACCTTTCCTTTTATCAGGAAACTAAATAAATCCCATAAAAGGAGTAAAATAACACTCAAGAGAGGACAAGCCAGGTTCTGAGGCATCAGGGATGGTGTAAATCTAGAGGGCTGGCAGGACCCAGCTAGGCTGCAGGGACGAGGCAGCATGTATAGATGAGGCCTTCTTCTGGCACCCAAGAGGCTGCACTTTGCCCTCTGCCTGGGCCTCTTGGCTTCTTCCCCCACTATCCCAACTTTGAGAAGAATATGCAAGTTAAACACAGACACACATACATTCAAACACAGGCAGAGCTTAAGTGAGATCACAGTGTACTTAAACCCTTGTGTGTGTGTATGCATGTGCCTGTTTATGTGTGTGTGTGTGTTTGCATGAAGCTATAAATCTTTTCATCTGGTCTCTGAACATTTCATCCCCAACTCTTCTTCGTGAAATTTCTTCCTTCACTTCATTCCACTTCAGTGCCATACTCAACACTCCATGGCTGCCCTCTCCTCAGCTGCTTCTCTGTGCTCCAAAAAAGCCCAAATATCATCATGTCAGCAAGTGGTACCATGCTGACATGCTTCATCACTTCTCAGATCCAATGTCTGCCTTCTAGACCTTTCTGCAGCCGCTTTGAGGAGTGTCTAGAGAAGTAAACAATGGGCATGTCACCCTTAACCACATTCATTTGCCTCTAGGATGGATGCTCATAACAGGTAAACTTGTGGGCTGTGTTCTTTGAATATCAGAAAGGAAGAACTAGGTTCAAAATAAAGATTGGTTGAAGGTGAGGGCTCCGTCTGAGCCCCCAAACTTAGCATGTGATAGAGAGTGGGATAGAGACTGTTGGAAGGACATGGAGACAGCTGAATGTAGATTCAAAGATCACTTCCAAGACAAAGGGCTTAATTCAAGGACTTTGTTCCAAGCTCTGGAATAGAGGAGCCATTTTCCACAGGTGGTGCTGGTTAAAATGAGAATGTAGACCCAGAGGTAATGGAGAGACCCTTGAGTGAAGAGGGGGATTAAGAATGGGAGGGGGAGAGAGAGAAAGAGTAGGAACCAAGTCATGGTGACATTGTTCAACTACCTCCTGCCAGCCCTGCCTGAGCCCATTATACTACTAGACTTTTCTGCCATATGAAGCAAAAACCCCACCCTGCCTCTTTCCCCCTTAAGTCTTTTTGATCATTTGCAAACAATTGATTTAAGTCTTGATTAATATAATGATTGGAGGAGTTTAATATTATTCTTATTTTTCTTTTGAAAATATAGGAGAACATGACTAAGAGAAAGATAGATAAACATGTTTTATGGTATGTTCCACAGTGACTTATATTCTCTGATAACTTTTGAGGGGTTGAAGAGAGAATCAGACCAACAATAATCCTGCCTCACAGTAGGATTAGCTTCCTTAAATGAAGTAGCTACCCTTAGCTTGAGCAAAAGTCGTCATCTGGGAGAGAGCGACATTGTTTGGAGAGGGGCAGCACTGGGGTGCAGATAAATTGGATTCTGGTTTTCTTTTATTAGGGGAGGAGGGAGGATGTGTTATAAGTCGCTTCAGTCATGTCTGCCTCTTTACAACCCTATGGACTCTAACCTGCCAGGCCCCTCTGTCCATCAGATTCTCCAGGCAAAAATATTGGAGTGGGTTGTCATGCGCTCCTCCAGGGGATCTTCCTGACCCAGTGATCAAGCTCAGGTTTCTTATGTCTCCTGCATTAACATGCAGGGTCTTTACACCTAGTACCACTTTGGAAAACTGTTATAATCTCTGTTTTGAGCAATAGGCCACTTGGTAACTTTCTTTTTTTCAGAAATTAATTATCCACCCTTCCCTCTGATTTAGGTATTGGAAAAATCCTCTGGAAAAAAGTTGACTGAGGTCAACTATTAGGATATCCTCCTGAAATTATGTCCAACATGTTCCTTCAGGTAAGAAAAAAGTGGATTTTAAATAGCTCTGATATTTCCCCTTCGTTTTATCAATACTGCCTCATTTCAGTGTGGGCAGGCCAAATGGTTCTGGCTTCATCCCATGAATTAATGATTCTTCAAATCAATTTAATCTGGAGCCTAATAAATTTTCTTAATGACAAATCAATGTCAAAAATAATGAAAGAAGGAGTGATTCAATGTATTTGCCCCCCCACCCCAATCTCTACCTCCCTAAGCAGAGATGTATTATCCGAAAGGCAGATTTTTGCATTTTCTCTTTCGACAATGCATGACACTTTTTCCTATGCAGAGTGAATTGTCAGAGGCAAGAATACAGATTCTTTCACCTCCTACAGTCAGACACTAGTATCTACATGTTACACTTTCTCATGCTTTTTAAAGCTTGACCAGCGGCAGCCTCAGAGAATTAAATTATTTAGTGTTCCCTGTGCAGACAAAAAAAACAAAAATTTTTTAAAAGATGGTGATTGTGTGTGTGTGCGTGCATGTGTAATACATGTGTTTCTGGAAAAAATTTAAACAACAGTGTTGATAGGTGAAGGTAGGTAATGTATTATGCAATGGAGAAAAACGGACAAGAAATGAGTAAGTTTCTTCCTCCTGACTTGACTTCTGTAAATTGAAACAGATATATAGTGACACTATTAAGCTAGCATTACTTCCATCTCCAGACGCTTGGTTGAGAGCCCCAAAGAAGAGTCTACTCTGTGTCCATCATTGTCAGGTACTACAAGTAGTCGACGAGATTAAGTCTCAGCCTTCATGAAGTTTGTAAGGATGCAAATCTAATACACACACACACACACACACACACACAAAACAATTAGAAGAAAAGGTGGCTGCTGATAATACTGACAGGGGCTTCTCAACTCTTTTTAAATTCAGAGTTGGGTGGGAGGCCAGTTGTGAAGGAACACAGAAAAAAAGTCATGTTTAAGAGGTTGAACGGCAGGGTTTAGGCAAAAGGCCAGGGAATGGGTATCACCCGAGAGTGAGGATAAAACCTGATGGACAAGAAGGTGATAGACTCATTGGTTCTTCCCCATTCTGATGGGCAAGAGATTCCACCTGTACACTCATCTGCTCTTCTAGGAGCCCTCTCTAGTGCTGCCTCCTGAAGGAGTGCTGGGCTGGTCAAGGTATTTTGACTGTGTAGGTCATGCTCGTGGCACTCCATTTGTAAAGGGCAGTGGGCATATATTCTCTATGCATTTATCTTAGTTCTCTAGACTACCTTCAAGTTGAGCCAAAAGATATGGGAGTAGAAGTGACCAGAGCAGATGACCCCAGGAAGATTTCCAGAGATAAGTCTCCTAGAAGTCTCAGAGGCATTCTCTTCCAGGGTCATAAACCTCACCCCTCATACGTCTGCCTTAATGGATGTGTTTAATAATACCCATTGCCCTTTTGGGAACAAGGTTCAAAAAAAAGCTCAACCTTTCCCCTTCTCAGAACTAAACATCATCAAATATTTAAGACTGGAACTTTCCCTTAACCTTGGCCATTGTTCAAGGGAAGGGGAGCGGAGAAATCCCAGTCTCAATCTTGGTCACCTTGAAATGCTGATTTTTCTCTTAGACATTTAAGTGGAAACTAGGTAGGTTAATGACAAATTAGAACAAGCTCCCAGAACTTGGAAGCTAGACTTGGCAACAAAACCCTCTTTTATTCAGCCAAAGTTTTTGGAAAAGGGAAACTGCTCTGTGTAATACCATCGACAGTTAACTTGCCCTTGGATCAAGATAGTCTGAATATGTTGACAACCCTTGATTTTTTCCAAGTGAGAGTCACGAGTTTGTATAGGTTGGAGGCAGGGTTAGGACATAAACGGAAGATGAAAATTAGGAAAGATTCACTCAGAAGCTTTACCCTGCATCATCAAGTCAATTCAGCCAAAGTTTTTGGAAAAGGGAAACTGCTCTGTGTAATACCATCGACAGTTAACTTGCCCTCGGATCAAGATAGTCTGAATATGTTGACAACCCTTGATTTTTTCCAAGTGAGAGTGACGAGTTTGTATAGGTTGGAGGCAGGGTTAGGACATAAATGGAAGATGAAAATTAGGAAAGATTCACTCAGAAGCTTTACCCTGCATCATCAAGTCTTAGAGTGTCATTTAAAGCATTTTTTATTGTTTATTAAGTAAAAGCTCAAAATCATGATTTGAAAAAAAGTAGTATCATGTGACTTTCTCATTTATAAATTATGTTGAACTAAATATTTTATTTGAGATAGTTGGATGTCCCTTGAGAAAAATGTTACTGGGGTGAAATGAATTGGAAAGAGAGCTTCCTTTGTTGTTGCTCTGGGCGAGGTCAATGACTCTAACTTAGAAGCATCCCCTTGCCCAGGACAAGTGAGTGACCCCCTTTTTCACTTGACGATTGCTCTGCTTTGTGGGCTCCATGAGTGGAATGAGAAGCTCTTTATGTCCTTGCAACATCTCCAGTGACATTAGCATAGTGCGTGTTTTGAGAAACATGCAATGAGGAATTCTAGTTATCCTGCACATCATGCTTTATATGACAATGGGACAGATGTGTTCAGGTGATGTCCCTTCACTTGGTTCTCTGTAAAATATGGTTTGGGAAATGTGCCATCAGCCATACTTTAATTCTTTGACCTTACCCACACACATTCCTGGCAAATTGCACAGTACACATTGCACAGCATATTCTGAGTGCTCGTCATATATTTTTCTAAGTGAGAGTGATGGGTTTGCATAGGTTGGAGGCAGGGTTAGGATATAAATGGGAGATGAAAATTAGGAAAGATTCACTCAAAAGTTTTTCTCTACACCATCGAGCCATAGAGTGTCATTTTCAGCATCTTTATTGCTTTCAGGGTGCTTTAACATTTATGACTTTATCTGACCCTTGAAACAAAAACTCTTCATCTCACAGACAGGAAAAATGAGAGACAGAGGAAGTCCAGTAACCTGACCAATGGTAGAATAAGAGTCTTCATTCTTATGCTCCCTCTGAAGCACATGTGTCTTCTACGCCACCCCTCTAGAAAGCATCTGGGTGAGAAGCGTAAAGTCATCCCAAAGCAGGAAGAACGGGAGCCCCCCACCAAACACATGAAGAGTCTTAGTTCATCTCCACACCTCCACTCGCTCTGAAATGTCCAACATGAATGTCTCTGTGCCAGGCTCAGTAGACTTGTCTTCCTGCCATAATTCTATAATCTAAACAGTGGAATGCCAACGGGTCAGCTCAACAGGGTATCTGGTTCCAAGTCTGGTTTTTCTTGCTTTACATTCTAATTATTCTGAAAATCTTGGCTAACGAATACATCAGAGCCCTAAGAGTAGTCTTGGGCTGTTGTTGAAGCTAGATTATACCTGGCCTATGGAAACAGGGTCAGACTTTATTTTGTGGGCTCCAAAATCACTGCAGATGGTGACTGCAGCCATGAAATTAAAAGATGCTTACTCCTTGGAAGAAAAGTTATGACCAACCTAGACAGTNACAGTGTCAGACTTTATTTTTTTGGGGCTCCAAAATCCCTGCAGATGGTGACTGCAGCCATGAAATTAAAAGATGCTTACTCCTTGGAAGAAAAGTTATGACCAACCTGGATAGTATATTCAAAAGCAGAGACATTACTTTGCCGACTAAGGTCTGTCTGGTCAAGGCTATGGTTTTTCCTGTGGTCATGTATGGATGTGAGAGTTGGACTGTGAAGAAGGCTTAGCACCAAAGAATTGATGCTTTTGAACTGTGTTGTTGGAGAAGACTCTTGAGAGTCCCTTAGACTACAAGGAGATCCAACCAGTCCATTCTGAAGGAGATCAACCCTGGGATTTCTTTGAAAGGAATGATGCTAAAGCTGAAACTCCAGTATTTTGGCCACCTGATGTGAAGAGTTGACTCACTGGAAAAGACTCTGATGCTGGGAGGGATTGGGGGCAGGAGGAGAAGGGGACGACCGAGGATGAGATGGCTGGATGGCATCACGGACTCGATGGACATGAGTCTGAGTGAACTCCAGGAGATGGTGATAAACAGGGCGACCTGTCTTGCTGCGATTCATGGAGTCGCAAAGAGTCGGACACAACTGAGCGACTGAACTGAACTCAACTCTAAATAAATGGAAAAGAAATGTTCTGGGGTAAAAAGAAAAGTTTTTAAGGAAGAGAAAGTATCTGTACATGGTAGGTTGCTCTCCCCATTGCTTTTCTGTATGCAAGGAAGACATATGAGGAACATTTTATTCAACTGAAATTTTTCTAGCAAGGAAACTACTTTTTCTTGTGAGAGATAACTTGATAGACAAAAGGATATACTTTGAAGAGCCTGCTATGTACCAAAGTCTCCATTAAACTAAAAACAAAGAGAAGAAGTGAAACGGGGCACAGAAATAGAGATGGTAGAAGTCTTCTGGCCTGCAATTTGACACTGAAACATCAATTACCAATGATAGTAATAGTAGTAACATGTGCTGCTGCTGCTGCTAAGTCACTTCAGTCGTGTCTGACTTTGTGTGACCCTGTCCCTGGGATTCTCCAGGCAAGAACACTGGAGTGGGTTGCCATTTCCTTCTCCAATGCATGAAAGTGAAAAGTAAGTCACTCATTCGTGTCCGACTCTTAGTGACCCCCAAGGACTACAGCCTACAAGGCTCCTCTGTCCATGGGATTTTCCAGGCAAGAGTACTGAAGTGGGGTGCCATTGCCTTCTCCTAATAACATGTGCATGTGCATTCAATTCAGTCATGTCCAACTCTATAACCTCAAGTACTGTACCCTGCCAGGGCTACATGGGATTCTCCAGGCAAGAATTCTGGAGTGGGTTGCCATCCCTTCCTCCAGGGGATCTTCCTGACTCAGTGCCCCCTGGATCTCCTGCCTTGCAGGTAGATTCTTTACCACTGAGCTGCCAGGAGGCCCACGTGCCAGGCTTCATACTAAGTCCACTATGTATGCTAAATCATTTAATTCTCCTAGCTACTATAGACTATTGGATTCACAAACCCTTGTTCTGAGGGGTTAGTATTTTGGATTTTTTATGTAGATGCAGGTACCTAGACATAGAAATAAATATGGGGAAAGAAGCCTGGTGACCACAGAAAACCAGGGGAGATCCCTGAAATGTTACACAATAGGGATTAGTTGGATCTAAAAGAGAAAGGAGGTTCAAACTGATACAAGGGATGCACTTATTGGAAAAAAATCCTGGCTGGAGAATAACCAAAGGAGAAATTTTGCCCAATTCTCCAGGCAAGAACACTGGAGTGGGTTGCCATTTCCTTCTCCAATGCATGAAAGTGAAAAGTAAGTCACTCATTCGTGTCCGACTCTTAGTGACCCCCAAGGACTACAGCCTACAAGGCTCCTCTGTCCATGGGATTTTCCAGGCAAGAGTACTGAAGTGGGGTGCCATTGCCTTCTCCTAATAACATGTGCATGTGCATTCAATTCAGTCATGTCCAACTCTATAACCTCAAGTACTGTACCCTGCCAGGGCTACATGGGATTCTCCAGGCAAGAATTCTGGAGTGGGTTGCCATCCCTTCCTCCAGGGGATCTTCCTGACTCAGTGCCCCCTGGATCTCCTGCCTTGCAGGTAGATTCTTTACCACTGAGCTGCCAGGAGGCCCACGTGCCAGGCTTCATACTAAGTCCACTATGTATGCTAAATCATTTAATTCTCCTAGCTACTATAGACTATTGGATTCACAAACCCTTGTTCTGAGGGGTTAGTATTTTGGATTTTTTATGTAGATGCAGGTACCTAGACATAGAAATAAATATGGGGAAAGAAGCCTGGTGACCACAGAAAACCAGGGGAGATCCCTGAAATGTTACACAATAGGGATTAGTTGGATCTAAAAGAGAAAGGAGGTTCAAACTGATACAAGGGATGCACTTATTGGAAAAAAATCCTGGCTGGAGAATAACCAAAGGAGAAATTTTGCCCAGTTTTCCCACTAGGAGAGACAAAGGGGTCTGCTGAAAAGAATATTGACTTTGGAATCAGGCAAACATGCATTCCAGTATTTACTCTGTCCTCCACTGTGTGACCTTAGGCAAATCACTTAACTTCTTTAAACATCAGTTTACCTACATGTGGGTCTGGCTTTGTGTGCATACTCTCTGTGTAATAACAGAGGACCTGTGTTTCAAAGGACCCCTCCCTTGGTTTAATGCTCTACTATCATCCTCTTGAAATTTTTAATAATTTTGAACAAAGGTTTGCACATTTTCTGTTTGCATTAGCCATGCAAGTTTTGTAGACATCCTGACTATCTACAAAATGAGAATGGTAATCCAGCCTCACTGATTAGCATGAAATGACCTGTACTTAAGACTCATCAAGGAACCTGGCGTACAGAACTCAGAGTTACTATTTTAAATTTAAGCCACAGAACAACAAAGACCAATGTACTTGTAGGCCCCAGGTTATACTTTGTCAGAAAAACTGATGGGAGGAGAGAGAAAAGAAGAAAAAGACCATGATTATGGTTGCTCAGCTGAACACTTCTGTTCAGCTATAGAAATGAGGGTATTCCTCTAGGTACTCAGATCATATAACCAGAACACTCTAAAATATTACAGTATTGCAGAGATTTATTTTCTGAACTACAAACTCTATACCAGGAGAATTTTGCAAATGATAATTACATAAATCCTACTCCTACCCAAGGTTATAGAAACATAGTATCCAGCATCATACTTGTTAATGGAGCCTTGAGAATTGAAGAAGCATTAAGTAGGTCAACCCAATTCAAATCAATTAATCAAATCTACTTTTAAAATTTAATAGGTATTGAGTCTCTGTAATCTACAGCCATACCACCCTGAACATGCCCAATTTCGTCTGAGTCTCAGTATTCTGAAGAAATGCATAGTGAATAGAGATGAAAAGAAAATAAGTCATGAACATGATAACTTTTGAAAAATGGGTGGGAACCTAGAGAGAACTTTGTGTGTCCTGACTTTACACTGTCTAGAGAGCTAAAAACACTTACTTTCAGCAATGTAACTAGTTAGGGACAGGTTAGAAACTAGGATCCACATCTTTTTGCCAACCCAGCTCTCTTTTGTGAGTCTTAGCAGGTCATCCAATGTAGTACAAAATGACCTTGAACAAAAGAAAGAGGCAGTCACTCCACTGTGCATTATTCAATGGTATGCTCTAAAGAGCTCACACTCAGAAGGTTACAAGAGTTCCCAAAGTCTGATGCAATTTGCCATTCCCTGGTGGCTTACCTGGTAAAGAATCCACCTGCAATGTGGAAGACCTGGGTTCGATCCCTGGGTGGGAAAGATCCCCTGGAGAAGGGAATGGCTATCCACTTCAGTATTCTCGCCTGGAGAATTCCATGGACTGTATAGTCCATGGGGTCGGGTAGCAAAGAGTCGGACACGACTGAGCAACTTTCACTTCACTTCACTCACTGTATGTGAATACCAATCCTTCTAGAAATAAGCCTTAACTCATTTTAACAAATCAATTCTATAACAGGAACAAAAATATTGCAGGAAAAAAGTACAGCTTTATTTTCACAAGGGTTTGAATTGGTCACATCCTGTTTTATTGGAGATGGAATATAGTATATTGACTAAATCTAGGACTTGAGATGGTAAGGGTGAGGTTGAGGAAACTTATCCACTCACCTCTTGGTAACTCTACTTCTTTTTCTGTAAATTAGTGACAAAAATATAACAATAACTGGAAGCAAAGAATGATATTCTCTATGTAAAGTATTTAACCTAATGTTAGGTTTTTAACCTAATACTAAATACCTTTATACCTAAATACCTAATACCTTGAACCTAATACCTAAAGAATTTAACCTGATGCCCCACAGTAAGCTCTCAATAAATGGAAAAACATATAGTATTATCTTTATTACTCTCACCAATAATGGCAGCCGTGAGAGTAGTTGAAGTATCATAGTTCTGGAGAGTCCTGGTAAACAGAAAACCATCCAGAGATTTAACTCCATGTGGGCAGTTAAGATAACTCAAGCTACGTAAACAAAGAACTCCCTATATTCCAAGGAAGAACCAGGTATTATGACCATTAAACTTAAATAATTCATTGTGTTCAAGTTTCTCTCTGCAGTTTATTTTACCCTCCTGTCTGAATCTAAAACATGATTAACCATTGTAGATGTAATGGATTTTTAAAGCAACTAATAGTATTCAGACATATGTCTTCTACAATGTAAATATAAATGCAGCCAATGGCAGTTTGAAAAATTCTGTACTGTTTGGGTAGCTGAGAATACCATCAATGTCTCACCAATTTTAATATTTAACTCAAAATTCAGGAATCATGAGGGTACTGGGATGTTTGTAAAAGGGCTGAAATTCATTCAATGTTTTCATACTGTTTTTAAAATTTTCTAAATTGTAAGATCATGAAAATGAGTGAAGTTTAGATAATAGTAGAGTATCAAATTCTCTTTCCTAATTTTAATAACTTTACTCTGGTTAAGAAATATATTCTAAATTATTTAAGGGCAACAGTCATCACCCCTGCAACTGACTCCAAAAGAGATCAGGAAAAAAAAAAGTGTACTCACAGAGAACAAGGTATAAAGCAGGTTAACAAGGTAAAGTGTTGACATGGGAAATTTAGGTGAAGGGAACATAGATTCTTTGTATTCTTCTTACAGTTTTTCTTTAAGTCTGCTTTAAGGTTTAATTAAAAAGTTAAACAAAGAGAATTTACACCAAAGGTCTAGGTAGAATGTTACCAAGTAGACAAAGGGAAAAGAACTCAGTGGAAGTAAAAGCAAATATCAGGGACCAGGAGCATCTAGAAATATAAGTAGTACAGAAGTCCTTGAATAGTGGGTCAGTGAAATTTAAGATCAGAAAGAGGAAAACCCTAGGGTGGTGTTGTCTCATGGGAAAGCAGATGATATAAGTTGAGGAGTGAGAGAAGACATTTCAGAAATATCACACTAGCAGAAGTTGAACCATTCAGGATGGAAGTCAGGAAAGTCAGTAATTACTAAAATAGTGTAAAGGATGAATATTAGGCTCTGAATTAGTGTAGTAGTCTTATGGATAAAATAGCAAATATCATAAAATGTAGTAGTTGAGAGCACAGGCTCTGGTTTCAAATCCCAGTTCTTGCATTTCCTAGCTCTGTCATTTTTTATAAGTTATTTATCCTCCCTGAGCTTTGGTTTTTCTCATCCACAAGATGACAAAATAGTAGATACCTCATAGAGGTATTAGAATTAACAAAAGGGATAAACAAATATAAAATACTTAAGACAAGAGTCACATACAAAGCACTCATAAATTAAAAGAATGCACATAAAAATGTTATCATAGGCATTATCAAGATCCACTGACTAATTAGTTGAGTTTCCATTCTGGGAGAATGGCAGTACCATTCTTCTGATAGTGCCATTTCTCAACATGTGTTTTATACGTTATTCAGCATCCTAGCCTCTACCCACTAGATACCAGTAGCTGACCTCCAGTTAGGAGAATCAAAATGTATCCAGATACTGCCAAATATCCCCTGGGGGAAAATTTCCCCCTTGTGAATGAGAACCAGTGACCTAGAGGATGAGTAAAGGAGGAGAAGGGGCAAGTCTGGCATAAGACCCGAGCAACAGGGTCTTCCACTGAGCTCAGCGTGTGCAGTGTTGAGCTAGAGAAGTATTCCTACCCAGAACATTCCTCCCATCTAAGCTACCCAGAATGACGCTCCTAAAGAGTGCAGGGGTCAGGTGAATAACAACCTTCCACTAGGAAGCTGCAGCTATGGACAAAAAGGGTGCTTTGCTAAGTTGCCATAGAAGTAACATTTTTTAAAAGGATGTTCAAAAATATAGAAAATGAA
Source organism: Oreotragus oreotragus (assembly GCA_006410675.1). Classification (NCBI taxonomy): domain Eukaryota; kingdom Metazoa; phylum Chordata; class Mammalia; order Artiodactyla; family Bovidae; genus Oreotragus; species Oreotragus oreotragus. Next base: position 203,829 of record SJYX01004956.1, read on the forward strand.
GAAGGCAAAATATATACAAATAAATGCAGGCATGGAAAAAGAATGGTAGGGTATACAATGACATTTTAATTGTTATTTCTGGGTAATTTTTATTTTTTCACTACAGTATTCAGGATTCATTCATTAAACTAAGGAATAAAATCTACAAGAGATGTCATTTTTAAGCTGCAAGAGAAATAGGACTTTAAGATATTGGACCATAAAGTGTCTGTATACAATGCAGGAGACCCGAGTTCGATCCCTGGGTTGGGAAGATCCCCTGGAGAAGGAAATGGCAATCCACTCCAGTACTATTGCCTGGGAAATCCCATGGACAGAGGAGCCTGGTAGGCTACAGTCCATGGGGTCACAAAGAGTTGGACACGACTGAGTAACTTCACTTTCAAGCAATTTCACTTTCACACAGTGAAGTGAAATATAGTTTCTTATGTTTCAGAGTATCACATACTTAAAAGGGGTAGAGTCAGAATTGCATTTTAATGAATCTTAAGCCCCCAAAAGTTGACTCTCTGACCCATGACTGTTTCATTTGGAAAGATGAATTTAGTATAAAGCTTTGCTGCTTTATTTGTAATAGATTTAATTAACTGAAAAGTGTTATATAAAAATCAGTAGGCCCTAGTTATAGAAGTTATCAGTGTTTATGACACAGTCCCTATCTTATTATTTATTCTTAGTGGTGTCGCTATGAGGATCCTATATCAGATTGTCTAAACATTTGACCAATTTCTCAGAAGGTTAGGCTGACATTTCTCAGTATTTTGGAGAAAGATGAATAACCTTTCCTTTCTTTCCCAAAGGAACTAGAGAGCTAAAAGTCAGAACTTATTTTAAAAGAGACTGAACTACAAAGTAAAAATAACCCTAACCCTGCCTAAGCAAGTACTGGTTAATGGTAATAAAAACTAAGAGTTCTTAAATATTTGTATCAGTTCTTTCTCGGAATGTTCTAACATTCTTACTGAAGAATGGGACTGTTGATCAGATATAGTTTAAAGTTTTAAGACTGCTCATCAGTAGTTATTTGACTTTGGGCAACCAATTTATCGTCCCCAAGTCTCACTTGCCCTATCTGTAATGAAGGGATGAAATTGTTTCCCATGATCAGGTTAGGACTTCCCTCGTGGCTCAGACGGTAAAGCGTCTGCCTACAGGAGACCTGGCTTTGATCCCTGGGTTGGGAAGATCCCCTGGAGAAGGAAATAGCAACCCTCTTCAGTACTCTTGCCTGGAAAATCCCATTGACAGAGGAACCTGGTAGACTACAGTTCAGTTCAGTTCAGTCGCTCAGTCGTGTCTGACTCTTTGTGACCCCATGAACCGCAGCATACCAGGACAATAAGTGGTCCATCACCAACTCCCAGAGTTTACCCAAACCCATGTCCAACGAGTCAGTGATGCTATCCAACCATCTCATCCTCTGTCATCCCCTTCTCCTGCCTTCAACCTTTCCCAGCATCAGGGTCTTTTCAAATGAGTAAGCTCTTTGCATCAGGTGGCCAAAGTATTGGAGTTTCAGCTTCAACATCAGTCTTTCTAATGAACACCCAGGACTGATCTCCTTTAGGAGGGACTGGTTGGATCTCCTTGCAGTTCAAGGGACTCCCAAGAGTCTTCTCCAATACCACACTTCAAAAGCATCAATTCTTCGGTGCTCAGCTTTCTTTATAGTCCAACTCTCACATCGATACATGACCACTGGAAAAACCATAGCCTTGACCAGATGGACCTTTGTTTGACAAAGTAATGTCTCTGCTTTTTAATATGCTACCTAGGTTGGTCATACCTTTCCTTCCCTGGAGTAAGCATCTTTTAATTTCTTGGCTGCGATCACCAGGCTACAGTTCATAGCGTTGCAAAGAGTCAGACACAACTGAATGACTTCACATTCTCCCACCCATGATTAGGTTATTATGTGGATTAAATGAGATAACTCAAGTAAAGGACTCATGCTGTGCTGTGCTCAGTCACTATGTTGTGTCCAACTCTTTGTGACCCCATGGACTGTAACCCACCACCATCCTCTGTCTATGGAATTCTCCAGGAAAGAATACTGGAGTGAGTTGCCATACCTTCCTTCAGGGGATCTTTCCAACCCAGGGATCAAAGGCAGGTCTCCCACATTGCAGGCAGTTTCTTTGTCATCTGAGCCACCAGGGAAGCCCAAGAATACTAGAGTGGGCAGCCTAGCCCTTCTTCAGGAGGTTTTCCCAACCCAGTAATAGAACTGGGGTCACCTTCATGGTAGGCAGATTCTTTACCAGCTGAGGTGCCAAGGAAACCCAAAGGTCTCATAGACCTTAGTAATTATTACTTTTCCCATTATTGTCACATTCAGGAAAAAAAAAAAAAAGCTGCCTCTTAGGGCAAGGAACTATAACTAACAAAAAGGCTGTTGGAGAGAAGAAATAGTCTGAAAATGAAGATGCCGGGGGGAGTATCAGTAACTCCTGGGGAGTGGCAGAACTCTCATGAAGGTCAAAGAATCTATGTGAAACAGGACAAGAACTTGTAATAAAGCCAACTGTCTTTGTCAGCAATGAGCAAGCTTGTAGGTAATCTCCATTTTTTTCTTTTTCAAGCCTCATGATTCTGAAGGAGGCAAGATGAAGAAGAGGATATGATTGAGTCAATGATGCTCATACAGGTATGAGATGCTTGTAGGAGCATCAGAATCTCTAAGTGACCTCCAGAGACTTAAACTACATGCTCTTTCTCTGCCACACAGTCCTCATATTTATGCCTGTGATTCCAGCTTCAGTCAACCTGAACCCTAAAGTTATTCATCTTGTCTATACCAGAACTACCAGCTTCAAATGCTTCATGCTTTGGAGTCTCTGTTCATCCTAGCTTGCCAGGCCCCAATCTCCTCAGTTCATTCTAGGACTGACAAATATTGCTTTAGCTGGATTCATTTGCTCATTTGATAAATGCTAAAACTCAGCATTCAGAAAACTAAGATCATGCATCTGGTCCCATCACTTCATGGGAAATAGATGGGGAAATAATGGATACAGTGAGAGACTATTTTTGGGGGCTTCAAAATCACTGCAGATGGTGACTGCAGCCATGAAATTAAAAGACACTTGCTCCGTGTAAGAAAAGCTATGACCAACTTAGACAGCATATTAAAAAACAGAGACATTACTTTGTCAACAAAGGTCCATCTGGTCAAAGCTATGGTTTTTCCAATAGTCATGTATGGATGTGAGAGTTGGACTATAAAGAAAGCTGAGCACCAAACAATTGATGCTTTTGAACCGTGGTATTGGAGAAGACTCTTGAGAGTCCCTTGGACTGCAAGGCAATCCAACCAGTCCATCCTAAGGGAATTCAGTCCTGAATATTCATTGGAAGGATTGATGTTAAAGCTGAGACTCCAATACTTTGGCCACCTGATGCAAAGAACTGACTCGTTTGAAAAAACCCTGATGCTGGGAAAGATTGAAGGCAGGAGGAGAAGGGGATGACAGAGGATGAGATGGTTGGATGGCATCATCAACTCAATAGACATGAGTTTGAGTAAGCTCCAGGAGTTGGTGATGGACAGGGAAGTCTGGCGTACTGCAGCCCATGGGGTTGCAAAGAGTTGGACATGACTGAGCGACTGAACTGAACTGAATATCTAGAGGGAGTTGGGGTGTACTAGGTGCTTGGGGGAAAACAACCATCAGTACAGTTAGAACATATTCTTTCTTTCAAAACTGATAGACTACCAGGGGGAAATAGACATTAAACAAGTCATTGTAAGTGTGCTTATCTGTCAGTGTGTAAGCATTGTTCATCTGTTTTTCTTTAGAGTATCAGGGAAAGCATAGCTCTTGAATTTGACATCGATGGAATCAAATGCTCTTGCATTTGAACTTAGCACGTGATATTACATTTCTCATTTTCAGTTTCCTAATTTTTAATGTGGATGAAAAAAAAAGACCTATTGCATGAGATTTGTGTGAACCTAAGTAAGACAGTGCAGGTGAGGAGCTGTGGTATAATGAAGATTTTGCCTGTTTTTTTCCCCCTACCCCTGCCAAGGGACAAAGGTGAAGGTGAAGGTGAAGTCGCTCAGTCGTGTCCGACTCTTTGTGACCCCTTGGACTGTAGCCTACCAGGCTCCTCCGTCCATGGGATTCTCCAGGCGAGAATACTGGAGTGGGTTGCCATTTCCTTCTCCAGGGGATCTTCCCGACCCAGGGATTGAACTCAGGTCTCCCGCATTGGAGGCAGACGCTTTAACCTCTGAGCCACCAGGGAAGCCTTTAGGATTTCCAGAGTGATAGGAATGTCACTGTGGTGAGCCTCTGGAAAGCTTCAGGACAAAGCTGATCTCTAGAAAGGCTAACCACAAAGTTAGAAGTCGGGACTTTCTAGGGAGGAGAAGCAGACTGGAGAATGAGTTCAGTCACCTGGCTGATAGTTCAGTTAATCATGGCAACATAATAAATGCTCAATAAAAACTCTAAACACAGAGCTCAGTAGGGCTTCCTGGTTGATGAACACATTATATGCCAGGAGGGTAATGGATCTTAATTTCACAAAGAGGTGACACATAAGCTTTGTATTCCCTCTCAGACCTCATCCTATGTATCTCTTCATTTGACTGTTACTCCTGATTTGTAATCTCTGTAATGAGTTATCATTGTAATGATAGTAATTTTTTTAATTCTGTGAGTCATTCTAGCAAAATATTGAACATGAAGCGGTTGTGGAAACCTTCAAAGCTATAGTCAGTGATTCTAAAGGATATGTGGCCTGGAAACCCCCAGATATGGCTAGTGTCTGAAGTAGAGCAGTCTTGTTGAGGGCCATGCCCTTTAGCTTGTGGGGTCTGAGCTAGCTTCAAGTGGTTTGTGCCAGAACTGAACTGTTATGCATCCAGTTGGGGCTGAAAAGGAATAGAGACTTAGACCAAGCCACACAGTTGGTCCTTACTAAATGTCAGTTACCTTATGACATCATTCCAGTTCATCAGTGTCCCCCTCCATCCCTATTTCCATTATCTTTTATCTCAAATAGCTGCTTGCAGAGTTTTCAAACAGAATGATACTGATAGGAAACGTGCTTTATGAGCACTCTATCTTAGTGCATGAGCCAAGAAAGGGAAACAGATGGACAGAATGCTGGGAGACAGTGCATCTGAGTGTTTAACTCTTTGTTTTTCAATTTATTTATTTTAATTGGAGGATATGTGCTTTACAATATTTGTTGGTTTCTGCCATATATCAACATGAATCAGCCATAGGCAGATATATGCCTCCTCTATGTTGAAAACTCCATACCACCCCACCCCATCTCCCCCTATCTAGGTTGTTACAGAGCATCAGGGATTTGAGTTCCCTGCACGATACAGCAAATTTCCTCTGACTATATGAATGTTTAATTCTTAAAAGTTCCAACAAGAAGCTTAGAGGCTAGAACGAACAGAACATTTTGTGACTTTTTAATTAACTGTTTAATGTAGAGAAAATCTGCACTGTCAACTGTATCCATCCTATAAATTCAACTATAGTCCTACAAATACTTCATATTGGCCTGTAACCAAAGTATGACTTTCCCAGAGCCAGTGTTAGCTACAATGGCTAATATGCTCAGAGACAAATAAATCTTCTGTACTGAAACCATGTATTTGTGGTTAACAGTTTAATCTTTTTAGGAGTCTTTTGGCATTGTTTATCTTCAACTCTGCCAATGTACGCATAAGCAATCACTTCAAAGATTATTCTACTGCTGTTTCAGCAGCAGATGAACTGTAAATATATAAACGTCATTGTAAAGACTAAAATAAAATTGGGTTTGAATTGTTTTAATCAGTTTTATTTTGGAAGACATCTTCAATCTCTACAAATCTTTTTGTAGAAATTATTTATCTCTGCATAATTTAGAGATTATCTCTACATAATTATTTTCTCTTGGGGTCTATTATGATTTAAAAGACGTAGGGGTTAGAGTGGGAATTAGGGGCTGTTAGTTCTCATGCTGATTTAGCTGTGAATCCCTGGATGACCTCACTCAAGCTCCTTTATTCCTCTGGTTGTCTCAGAAAGTGGAATAACTAATCATGACATGTCATGCTGGAACATTATGAGAATGAAGAACAGCCGACTTGAAGATAGCAATGACTCATAAAATTAACAGATAACCCATATCAGTTCAGTTCAGTTGCTCAGTCATGTCCGACTCTTTGCAACCCCATGAATCGCAGCAAACCAGGCCTTCCTGTCCATCACCATCTCTCGGAGTTCACTCAGACTCACGTCCATCGAGTCCGTGATGCCATCCAGCCATCTCATCCTCGGTCGTCCCCTTCTCCTCCTGCCCCCAATCCCTCCCAGCATCAGAGTCTTTTCCAATGAGTCAACTCTTCGCATGAGGTGGCCAAAGTACTGGAGTTTCAGCTTTAGCATCANGTGTCGACTTCAGTAATTTCACTGGGAAAGCAACAGAAAAGATTTCTATTCTGTACTCTTGCATGGAGAAACCTTTTAGCAGCAGTTGCATCCAGTCTGCCAATAGGAATGGTCAGTGTTTCAGGAAGCTTCAGAGGGATCCAAGATGTCTTAAATTTGTGCCAAGGTTTGCAGGCTACCCACTCCAGTATTCCTGGGCTTCCCTTATGGCTCAGCTGGTAAAAAATCTGCCTGCAATGCAGGAGACCTGGGTTCCATCCCTGGGTTGGGAAGATCCCCTGGAGAAGGGAAAGGCTACCCACTCCAGTATTCTGGCTTGGAGAATTCCATGGACGGTATAGTCCATGGGGTCGAAAAGAGTCGGACATGACTGAGCGACTTTCACTTCACTTTACTTGCCTTCAGCGTAGATTTGCTGGATTTCACCCATTTTTTTATGTTGGAAAGTGATAGGGTCAGGGAGTTTGGCACATTCTGTGTAATGTTTAGGGCTGTGTTTTTTAAATGGCAGGTGTCAACATAATGAAATCAATGTGGTGATTTCTAAAAAAAAGAATTGCATAGAAAATGTTAAAATTAATTACTGATTTGGGAAATCTTATTATACGTTACTTCTGTTACTATATGTGTACTGTTGCCACATAAAATGTAATTTTATAATTACAGTCCCCCCATCGCGCTCTGTGCAACTTTTGGGATCTTAGTTTCCAGACCAGGAATTGAACCGGACCCCTGCAATGAAAGCACAGAATCCTAATCACTGGATTGCCAGGAAATTCCCAAATGTATTTTTTCTTGAGTTGTAAAACTTGGAAGCAGTTGCTTAGGGACATGGTACCTGAGCTTTGCAGTTAGGATGACTATAAAAATAGTGAGACATAAATGAAAAATCACAAGAAAATTATGAAGTTTGGTTAAATTTAAAGCTGTTTTGTTAAGGGTGATCTGACTCTGCGACCCTCTGGGCTGTAGCCCACCAGGCTTCTTTGTGGGATTTTTCCAGGCAAGAATACTGAAGTGGGTTGCTGTTTCCTCCTCCAGGGGATCTTCCCGACCCAGGGATCAAATCCACATCTCCTGGTTGGTCGGCAGATTCTTTACCACTAAGCCACCTGCGAATCCACAAAATACCTCATAGCTTTGTTATAAATTGTTGACTTAATGAACATAGTTAAGACATAAACTTATGCTAATATTCTAACTCCTTTACCTTAAATGGACTGTCTGGTAACTACAAAGATGTTGTCTCATGGTGCGGATTACTGCATCCAGCATCATGTTGGTTATATGTCCAGACCTAGATCTGTTACATGCCTATTTGTTTCTTCATATAATGTTTAGAATGATTTTATTATGAGAGATAGTAGGAAACTTTCCTGATTTCATTTATGTCCTAAATTTATTTTCTTTAGCTAATGGTTCTGTAATTTAGTTGCAGAAGATACATAAATTTATTTCTCTGAAATATTCATAGACTGATAATCTGGCAAATGTAAGAAGTTATAAGTATATTGATAAATCCTAACATTTGAAAGAATTGGTAGAAAGACAAGTTGGTTTACTTGAAATAGGGTGATTCTTATTTTTTTGTTCACGTCTATCATGTTTCTATAAGATAAAACAAATTTGTAATTGTAAAGTATTTAGACTGATTCCACAAACCAGATGGGGCAAAGTAGTGTGTTTATAAAAAGTTTTAGATGTCTACAGGGCAATAATAAGGAGCTTTAATTTAATTTTAAATTTCAAAATGAAGTTTTTATTTCTGATTATGAAAGCTACAGTACATGTTTGTATTAGTGTGTGTGAAACCTACAAAAAAAATGGAGATAATGTAGGAGAATGAAGGAAAGTAGAGCTGATCCCTCATCCCATTTAGACGTAATGTTTGGTGTGTTTTTCTTTTTTACTTATCTACTGAAATAGTTACAGAAGAGCAACTTCCCGTGTCAAGTTGATGTTCCCTCAGTGGGTATTTAGTAGTCTGTGATATGGGTGCAGCATACTTTATAGCAATTCCCTGTTAATGGACATTTCAATTTTCTCTCATAAAATCGTAAAACAGAGCTGTGATGAACTCCTTTGGACTTTTTTTTTTTTTGGCTGCACCAGATGGCTTGAAGAATCTTAGTTCCCTGACCAGGGATCAAACCCGTGTTCCCCACAGTGGAAGTGAGTAGCCCTAACCACTGTATTGCCAGGGAAGTCTCTCGTTTGAGGTTTTAAAAATACAGTTATGCTGCTGTCTTCTCAGACTAAATTCCTAAAAGTGGGGTTACCTAGCAAAGGGTTGTTTTTTAAATTTCAAAATACTCAGGGTATCCTCTAAATAAGGTGCTATTTTAAAGTCTTGGCAACAGTAATATCATTGTCCGATTCCAAATATTCTTTCTGGTGATTTACTACCTTTTAGCTTGCCTGGAAAATCCATGGACATAGGAGCCTGGTGGGCTGCAGTCCATGGGGTCCCTAAGAGTCAGACACGACTGAGTGACTTCGCTTTCACTTTTCACTTTCATGCGTTGGAGAAGGAATGGCAACCCACTCCAGTGTTCTTGCCTGGAAAATCTCAGGGACAGAGGAGCCTGGTGGGCTGCTGTCTATGGGGTCACACACAGTCGGACACGACTGAAGCGACCTGAAGCGACCTAGCAGCAGCTTGGTGGGGATTTAAAACAGTTTGGAAATACCTTTCCTTTGTTCTTTTCCATCATCAGCCCTTACCCTCTGCAGCTTAGCTGTGGAAGGGGCAGGTGAAAATGGAAGGGCACTGATAGAGACTACTTAAAAATTATTGAGCGTTAATTCTCAACCCTTAACTATTTAATTTACAAATAATATGTATAGTAACTGGTTATTGTGTGTCTTACAAAATACAGAGAAAAAAATGAACAAGGGTGAGAATTAAAGTGCAGATATCTCTCTCCTTTACTGCAGTGAACATCTGGGTGCTCCCTGGGTGTACTGTGTTCTGCTTTGGATGTAACTGCGTTAGATACTTAAGATGTAATGTTGAGCTTTTATGGTTGACTACTTCAGAGCTTTTCCACTAGTTCTGCAGGTGGTCCAGCCTAGTTGGATTAGGATAGTCTTCAGAGTGTCCCATGCTATTGAGAGCCACGTCTACAGTAAGGGCAAACATGAACCTTGCTCATAAAGCACCAGTTGAGGCGCTTGTCTTTGTCTTTGTTGAGGTGCCTGATTTGAAAAGGGCCAGTCATGGGATTGGAGAAGGCACTGGCACCCCACTCCAGTACTCTTGCCTGGAAAATCCCATGGATGGAGGAGCCTGGATGAAGCCTGGCTTGGAGAATTTTGAGCATTACTTTACTAGCATGTGAGATGAGTGCAATTGTGCCATATACATTACTTTAAAGATACTTCTGATTATATACATATATTCTTCATTCTCCCACCTGACCTTCTAACAAGTATAAATGTAGCATGATTTAATATTTATTTCCTTTGCTTAGTCTGTGGTAGAGTTGCTGACAATAAAAACTCTTCAGTGGCCAAGACAGAGACAATGAATAAAATAAATATAAATAATCCAGGTAGTATTGGCTCTTTAACAATTGAAAATATACTTAATCCAGTACCGCTCCTTTCTTTTCCATGGCCTACTAACTTCAAGGAATCCCCCAAGGATACCTAGCCCACAATTGTCTTCCAGGGTTTTATCATTCATCATCACCTCAGGATATAAAACCATTCTAAAACAATACCTTTATAGGCTATAAACCTCTTCAACTCCAATTCACTCCCTCTCTACCTCAATCCCCATTTCCACAGATTCTATTTTTGTAATGATCTCTAAACTCACAAAATTCTGTGTCCTAAATTTTTACCTCCAGTTCACGCTTTACGTATGTGTCTGCCTAATCGGAGCCTGCCATCAGAAATTTCAGTTAAACAGTAAATGCTGAACATTCTCAATACCCCATAACTTCCATTGTTTCTTCCAGTTCACTTGGAAGGCTGTATAATTTTACCATGTGGAAGATTTTCTATGGATGTTATCAACAATAATAAATGCTGCTGAGAGGCTGACAGAGGAAAAAAAGAAGGTGGCTCAGACGAAGAATCTACTTGCAATGCAGGAGACCTGGGTTCAGTCCCTGAATTGAGAAGATCCTTTGGAGAAGTAAATGGCAACCCACCCCAGTATTCTTGCCTGGGAAATCCCATGGACAGAGGGGCCTGGCAGGCTACAGTCCATGGGGTAGCAAAGAGTTGGACACGACTGAGGGACTAACACACACAATGATCCTAGGANCCCACCCCAGTATTCTTGCCTGGGAAATCCCATGGACAGAGGGGCCTGGCAGGCTACAGTCCATGGGGTAGCAAAGAGTTGGACACGACTGAGGGACTAACACACACAATGATCCTAGGAAACTGATAGCATTATGTTCTTCATTTTACAGATCAGGAAACTGTAGCAGGCATAAGGAACTGGCCTCAGGTCCTGCAGGAAATAACAGTTTTAAAACACAGGCTGATTCAGAGCCTCTATTATTAAATCTGTGCTGCTGCTTCTTTGATTAGGCAGTTATAGTAACTTTTTTTTTTTTCCAGACAGAAATTTCAACAGAATGGAAATAGATAGAACCTTAAAGTAAAAGGGAAATACTGATAGGTGCAACATTAGAGTTTTATGTCAATAAATTTCTTGTTGTGTGAAAGGAAATACATTAAAAGAAGAGCTTTTTTAGGCAGACGTTAAGTCAGTAGATAGAGATGGAAATTACAAGAAGACAATGAAGAGCTATTGGAATGAAGTTTTAGAAAAAATGAATACATGAGATGACTGAACCCAGATAGAGGGAAAAGGGTGTGGGATATTGCTTATTCAGCACTTGCAAAAAGGGCGTTTGTTTAATTCTGAGAGTAAGAAGGATAAGAAAAATATTGGTTATAGTGGAAAATGTAAGGAGGAGTCCATTCAATGACAGATGACTAAAAGTATCATGAAGCCAAGACAGGCTCTATGTGATTAGAATGGACTTCAGTCAGTTTAGTGCAGTCCCACAGCTCCTTCCAGAAACATTCCTCAGTTTTAATATGAAATCAGAAAAGCTCTATGATATTTTTGTTGTTCAGTAACTTAGTTGTGTCCAACTCATTGTGACCCCATGGACTGCGGCACACCAGGCTTCTAAATCCATCACCATCTCCCAGAGCTTGCTCAAACTCATGTCCATTGAGTCGATGATGCCATCCAACCATTTCATCCTCTGTCATCCCCTCCTCCTCCTGCCTTCAATCTTTCTCAGCATAAGGGTCTTTTAAATGAGTCAGTTCTTCACATCAGGTGACCAAAGTATCGGAGCTTCAGCTTCAGCAGTAGTCCTTCCAGTGAATATCCAGCATTGATTTCCTTTAGGATTGACTGGTTGGATCTCCTTGCAGCCCAGGGGACTCTCAAGACTCTTCTGCAACAACACAGTTCAAAAACATAAATTCTTTGGCACTCAGCCTTCTTTATGGTCCAACTCTCACATCCGTACGTGACTACTGGAAAAACCAGAGCTTTGACTATGTGGACCTTTGTCAGCAAAGTAATGTCTCTGCTTTTTAATATGCTATCTAGGTTGGTCATAGCTTTTCTTCCAAGGAGCAAGTGTCTTCTAATTTCATGGCTGCAGTCACCATCTGCAGTGATTTTGGAGCCCAAGAAAATAAAGTCTCTCACTGTTTTCATTGTTTCCCCACCTACTTGTCATGAAGTGTTGGAACTGGATACCATGATCTTAGTTTTTTGAATGTTGAGTTTAAAGTCAGCTTTTTCACTCTCCTCTTTCACCTTCATCAAGAGGCTCTTTACTTCCTTTTCTCTTTCTCCCATAAGGCTAGTGTCATCTGCATATCTGAGGTTATTGGTATTTCTCCCGGCAATCTTGATTCCAGCTTGTGCTTCATCCAGCTGGGCATTTCTCATGATGTACTCTGCATATAAGTTAAATAAGCAGGGTGATGATATATAGCCTTGACGTTCTCCTTTCCCAGTTTGGAGCCAGTCCATTGTTCTAGGTCCGGTTCTAATGTTGCTTATGGACCTGCATACAGATTTCGCAGGAGGCAGCTAAGGTGGTCTGGAATTCCCATCTCTTGAAGAATTTTCCAGTTTGTTGTGATCCATGCAGTCAAAGACTTTAGCACAGTCAGTGAAGCAGAAGAAGATGTATTGGTGGAATTTCTCACTTTTTCTATCATCGAACAGATGTTGGCAATTTGATCTCTAGTTCCTCTGCCTATTCTAAAAGCAGCTTGAACATCTGGAAGTTCTTGGTTCATGTACTGTTAAAGCCTGGCTTGGAGAATTTTGAACATTACTAGCATGTGAGATGAGTGCAATTGTGTGGTAGTTTCAACATTTTTTGGCATTGCCTTTCTTTGGGATTAGAATAAAAACTGACCTTTTCCAGTCCTGTGACTACTACTGAGTTTTCCAAATTTGCTGGTATGTTGAGTGCAGCACTTTCACAGCATCATCTTTTAGGACTTGAAATACCTCAGCTGGAATTCCATCACTTCCACTAGCTTTATTCATAGTGATGCTTCCTAAGGCCCACCTGACTTTGCACTCCAGGGATGTCTGGCTCTAGCTGAGTGATTACACCATCCTGGTTATCTGGGTCATGAAGATCTTTTTTGAATAGTTCTTCTGTGTATTCTTACCACCTCTTCTTAATATTTCTGCTTTGGTTAGATCCATATAATTTCTGTCCTTTATTGTATCCATCTTTGCATGAAGTGTTCCCTCGGTATCTCTAATTTTTTTGAAGAGATCTCTAGTTTTCCCATTCTTTTGTTTTCCTCTATTTCTTTGCAATGATCACTTAGGAAGGTGAATGTGGTGACGTCGCTCAGTCATGTCCGACTCTTTGTGACCCCGTGGACTGTAACCTACTAGGCTTCTCCATCCATGGGATTCTCCAGGCAAGAATACTGGAGTGGATTGCCATTTCCTTCTCCAGGGGATCTTCCCAACCCAGGGATTGAACCCGGGTCTCCCGCATTGGAGGCAGACGCTTTAACCTCTGAGCCACCAGGGAAGCCCAATCACTTAGGAAGACTTTCTTATCTCTCCTTGCTCTTCTTTGGAGCTCTGCATTCAGATGGATATGTCTTTCCTTTATACTCTCCTTGCTCCTTGTCATTGTCACTATTCTTGCTTCTTTGGTGGCTTACTTGATGCCTTGCTAGTTTTATGCAGTGATAACTGGTGATGTTATGCTTTGAAGAATCTTAAAGGTGGTAATAGAAACTGTGACCCTCCTCAGCTTGTCCAGTGGATAGGCCTATGGCACCTGAGTGTGTTGGCCATGTTTTCTAGAGTATTAGTTCAGTTCAGTTCAGTCACTCAGTTGTGTCCGACTCTTTGCGACCCCATGAATAGTAGCATGCCAGGCCTCCCTGTCCATCACCAACTCCCGGAGTTCACTCAAATTCACGTCCATCGAGTCAGTGATGCCATCCAGCCATCTCATCCTCGGTCGTCCCCTTCTCCTCCTTCCCCCAATCCCTCCCAGCATCAGAGTCTTTTCCAATGAGTCAACTCTTCGCATGAGGTGGCCAAAGTACTGGAGTTTCAGCTTTAGCATCATTCCTTCCAAAGAAATCCCAGAGTTGATCTCCTTCAGAATGGACTGATTGGATCTCCTTGCATAGATGACTTGTAAAGAATGAGGCAGGTGACAATTATAGTCATGGTTCTGCAGAGGCTCAATTACTGAAGTCCTGAGGATCTGAATCAAAGTAAGTATCTTTTTTTGGTTTTAATTTATAAGAGGGAGGGGACAAAAGTATACTTATGGCTGATTCATGTTGATGCATGGCAGAAACCGATATGATATTGTAAAGCAATTACCCACCAAAGTGAGTACTCTAACCAACACTTACAAACTATGTACTGTGCTGGGTGAAGTCAAAGGTAAATGTTACTACACCATTATTGGAAGGAGGGGAGCACAGGTCAGTCTATCCCAGTGTTGTAAGGAGCTCCTCATGTGTGTAAAGTTCTTAGATGCACAAAGACAGGCTTTGGTACTAAAACTGAAGACTTCACGTACTTAAGAATCTTCACAACTTCTATTGGACATAATTTTTTTTTTTTTAGGAAAATTCTCCCATTTTTGAGCCATTCTTTTATGTCAGCTCTACAAAATTGCATGTAATTTTATAAATATTTCTAAAATATAGAGTTTTGTAAATATTTAATATTCTGCTAATTTGATTTTGAATTGTAAACGTCAAGTATTCTGTTTGGGGAATTTTTTGTTTTATTATACTTTGTTTAACAAAAAGGAAAAAATGTACATTTTTAGAATGGCTCTATGAACAAATTTAATGTATTAAAATGATTTTTTAAAGTAGCAAAATTTATCTAGTGCTATACATACCCATGGACCGTAGCCCACCAGGCTTCTCTATCCATGGGGTTTTCCAGGCAAAAATACTGGAGTGGATTGCCATTTCCTTCTCCAAGGGATCTTCCCCACCCAGGGTTTGATCTCCTGCAGGTCTTCTGCATTGAAGGCAAATACTTAACCCTCTGAGCCACCAGGGAAGTCTTCATACATATTGTCTCCAGAGATGAGAAAAAAGACAGACTTTTTCTCTTCCAAATTATACACTGTGACATTATTGAATTTCTATCAAGAATTCTAATATTCAAGACACAGTTTAAGAAATACAGTCTGTCCTCATTATTCATGAGTTCTGTGTTTGCAAATTTGTCTACTTGTTAAGGTTTGTTGCTGCTGCTGCTGCTAAGTTGCTTCAGTGGTGTCCGATTCTGTGCGACCGCACAGATGGCAGCCCACCAGGCTCCCCCGTCACTGGGATTCTCCAGCCAAGAACACTGGAGTGGGTTGCCATTGCCTTCTCCAATGCATGAAAGTGAAAAGTGAAAGTGAAGTCGCTCAGTTGTGTCTGACTCTTCGTGACCCCAAGGACTGCAGCCCACCAGGCTCCTCTGTCCATGGGGTTTTCCAGGCAAGAGTACTGGAGTGGGATGCCATTGCCTTTTCCTAAAGTTTGTTTGCAGTCCTCAAACCAATATTTGTGAGGCTTTTGTAGTCTCCGTGGACATGCACATGTCCAAAGTGGCAAAAAATGTGAGTTGCCTGATAGGTATGTTCTCAGCTGTGGTGAAATGAGGTAATTTCAGCTCTTAAAATGTAAACAAATGTCCTTTTGGCTATCTATTTTGTGCTATGATTTCCTTATTTTTGTGCTTTTCGTTGGTGATTCTGCTCCTTAAAATGACATGAAAACATAGTACTGAGGTGCTGTCTAGTCTTACTAATGGCAAGAAAGCTGTAATGTGCCTTACAGAGAAAATATGTTTGTTAGGTAGCTTTGTTGAGATACAAGTTATAGTGTTATTGGACATGAGTTCAACATTAATGAATCAAAAACATGTATTAAATAAGGGGTCTTTAAACAGAGATGTACATAAAATTAGTTTATATATTGATCAGTTGATGGAATTGTTGTAACTGGAGGTTTCAGCAACCTAACTTTTTATTTTCCTAGTTGCAAAGGTTCAGGATTCACTAATTCAGTGTTTGTGGTAACTTCATAGAAGAGAAATGCTGTGAAAAACAAGAATCGACTACATCACAAACACAAACCATAAGCTTCTTGCATGCCATTTTTTTTCCCACAAGTAATTCACAAATGCAAAAAAAAATACATCTTATATCTTGATAAAATGAACTAAAACAATTGCTTGGATATAAATATTCCTAATTACGTTGACAAATTTCTCAATTGTAATTGAGAAACATGCAATCATTATTAGTTTACTTAGAGATACTGTATAAACAGAACACTGTAGAAATACCATGAAAAAGGCTGATACATTGAGAGATTTAATTCAACTAAAATGATATCATTAATATCTTTGTAACTGTATCTATCTTATCTTTCAAAGGCTTACCCAATTCAAATATATTGAGCAGACTTTTCAAAAACTACTATTAAAAATAATCTAATATTTTCAAAGATCAATTTCCAATTATGAAATTCAAAACTATAGTTTTCAATGGAGGGAATTTGGTAATCCTTACCATTGGCTTGGCTTGGGAGTGTTTTTCATCTTCTGTCAGGTGAATTTCATGCACTGGGCCAGGATTCAATTCAGCTACCAGATCAACACATTCTTTAAACTCATTAAATTTTGAAAGGCTACACAGAGTTCCTCAAGAGTTCATCTGAAAGTAAGTGGGAAAGATGTTTTCTTTCTGACTTTTTAGCTCTTCTCTGTATTTATGTACTGTGGTTTAAGTGCCTGAGCCACTTCCATAAACATTTGATTATATTTGTGTTGCATTTTTTAAAACATGTATTTTGATTGCATATGTTAGGAAATGCTAGAGTGTTGATAAATAAGAAAGACAACAACAGCCTTCTCTTGTCATTTACGAATGATATTGGAATAAATCAATGATTAATTTTTTCTTGGCTATGGGCCAGGACTAAAGTTTAACAGACATAATTTTCATAACATGTGGCAGCCGAAAAAATTTTCAGTTAAAATTGGATCAATTTTATTTGGCTTTGAAGACTTTCCCTGAGGATCTTATATTCACTTACATGATTTCCTGAAATGACAGCTTTATGCAAGAGAATATGTAGCTTCAAAGACTGAAAGAATTGCCATGTTGTATTACAAAGCTTGTTGAATGGGAGAAACGAGTTTCTATCTATGAAACTCATCAGAAGAAATACATTATTTAAACACAGAAAAGTGTTAAAAAAAACATTTAGAAATCTGAGTTTATTGGGTTTGCTTTACTAGATAATCTAAAATTACAGTAACCTAAAGTCAAAAAAGAAGGCTTGAGTGCCAGAGAATTGATGCTTTCAAATTGTGCTGTAGATGACACTTGAGAGTCTCCTGGACTGCAGGGAGATCAAACCAATCAATCCTAAAGGAAATCAACCCTGAATATTCATTGGAAAAACTGATACAGGAGCTGAAGCCCAATATGTTAGCCACCTGATGCAATGACACAACTCATTGGAAAAGACCCTGATGTTGGGAAAGATTGAAGGTTAAAAAAAGAAGAGGAAGGCAGAAGACGAAATGGTTAGATAACATCACCAACTCAGTGGACATAAATTTGAGCAAACTCTGGGAGAGTGTGGAGCAAAGAGGAGTCCGGCATGCTTGAAGTCCATGGGGTTGCAAAGAATCAGACATGAATTAGTGACTGAAGGACAGCAATAATAATGAAGTAAAATAATTCCAAGTATTAATAGTCTGTGGTCCAGTATAGGATCTAGATAAATAAGCTTCTAAGTAAAAGTCAGGCTTCCCAGGTGGCACAGTGGTAAAGAATCCACCTGCCAATGCAGGAGATACAAGAGATATGGATTTGATCTCTGGGTTGGGAAGATCCCCTGAAGTAGGAAATGGCAACCTATTCCAGTATTCTTGCCTGGAAAATTCCATGGACAGAGGAGCCTGGTGGGCAACAGACGATGGGGTAGCAAAGAGTCAGACACGACTGAGCACGCAAGTGAAAGTCAAAGTGATTGTGTTAACTAAACTTAATGACTCTGCCTTTTAATGTAGAAATGAACTGCTGTGTAGGTGAGTTCATACATATATTTTTCAGTATTTATTGCTGATTCTACATTAGCTGTTTTTATTCTTGTAAATTGTATATAAGTTATCTTCATTTGGATTACCTCAAGGATCTTTGATCATAAAATAAATGTTATCAATATTTGAGAAGGTTAAATACCAGGAACCACAATGGTGTGATCACTCACCTAGAGCCAGACATCCTGGAGTGCGAAGTCAGGTGGGCCACAGGATACATCATTATGAACAAAACTAGTGGAGGTGATGGAATTCCAGTTGAGCTATTTCAAATCCTAAAAGATGATGCTGTGAAAGTGCTACACTCAACATGCCAGCAAATTTAGAAAACTCAGTAGTAGTCACAGGACTGGAAAAGGTCAGTTTTCATTCTAATCCCAAAGAAAGGCAATGCCAAAAAATGTTGAAACTACCACACAATTGCACTCATCTCACATGATAGCAAAGTCATGCTCAAAATTCTCCAAGCCAGGCTTTAACAGTACATGAACCAAGAACTTCCAGATGTTCAAGCTGCATTTAGAATAGGCAGAGGAACTAGAGATCAAACTGCCAATATCTGTTGGATGATAGAAAAAGCGAGAAATTCCACCAAAGCATCCTCTTCTGCTTCACTGACTGTGCTAAAGTCTTTGACTGCATGGATCACAACAAACTCTGGAAAATTCTTCAAGAGATGGGAATTCCAGACCACCTTAGCTGCCTCCTGCGAAATCTGTATGCAGGTCCATAAGCAACATTAGAACCGGACCTAGAACAATGGACTGGCTCCAAACTGGGAAAGGAGAACGTCAAGGCTATATATCATCACCCTGCTTATTTAACTTATATGCAGAGTACATCATGAGAAATGCCCAGCTGGATGAAGCACAAGCTGGAATCAAGATTGCCGGGAGAAATACCAATAACCTCAGATATGCAGATGACACTAGCCTTATGGGAGAAAGAGAAAAGGAAGTAAAGAGCCTCTTGATGAAGGTGAAAGAGGAGAGTGAAAAAGCTGACTTTAAACTCAACATTCAAAAAACTAAGATCATGGTATCCAGTTCCAACACTTCATGACAAGTAGGTGGGGAAACAATGAAAACAGTGAGAGACTTTATTTTCTTGGGCTCCAAAATCACTGCAGATGGTGACTGCAGCCATGAAATTAGAAGACACTTGCTCCTTGGAAGAAAAGCTATGACCAACCTAGATAGCATATTAAAAAGCAGAGACATTACTTTGCTGACAAAGGTCCACATAGTCAAAGCTCTGGTTTTTCCAGTAGTCACGTACGGATGTGAGAGTTGGACCATAAAGAAGGCTGAGTGCCAAAGAATTTATGTTTTTGAACTGTGTTGTTGCAGAAGAGTCTTGAGAGTCCCCTGGGCTGCAAGGAGATCCAACCAGTCAATCCTAAAGGAAATCAATGCTGGATATTCACTGGAAGGACTACTGCTGAAGCTGAAGCTCCGATACTTTGGTCACCTGATGTGAAGAACTGACTCATTTAAAAGACCCTTATGCTGAGAAAGATTGAAGGCAGGAGGAGGAGGGGATGACAGAGGATGAAATGGTTGGATGGCATCATCGACTCAATGGACATGAGTTTGAGCAAGCTCTGGGAGATGGTGATGGATTTAGAAGCCTGGTGTGCCGCAGTCCATGGGGTCACAAAGCGCTGGACACAACTCAGCTACTGAACTGACTGACTGACTGACTGAAGAAGAGTGCAACCCAGTTCCAACTTGGCATGTTCTCACTGACAAACTAGACTGAATGGACAGACGCAAGCCTTGGTCAGCCTGTGCTCAGATGGGAATGCAGTTAGCTATGCAATTTTAGGCAAAGTTACTACCTAATCTGCACCTGTGTACAGTGTGCCATATAAACTATGTGGACTTCTTGCGATAATAGACTTAGAATTCTAAGTAGTGGATTGAAATACTGGACCTACTAACTACTATATGAACAAGCTGACTTGTGTAATGTTTTGGAGATTATAAATGATTCCAGTTTTTTGAAACACTCAATCACATATCTGCTTTCAAGAAAATAGTTTTGTCTTTATTATTCTAATTGCTACCTCTCATTTTCTCAGTGCTCTTTAGCAATTAGGTTTTTTAACATTTCTGCTTTCTCCAATTTTTGATATTATCATGAAATAAAAATTAGAACATAAAGTATAAAATTGAATCTTCTATTTTAAACAACAACAACAAAAGACTAGTCCTTTACCCCAACATTGCATTCTGCTTCAATCTGTACCAACAGGGAAGCCCTGTATTCTACTTCAATCTGTGTGTTCCACTTTCCCCATTCTTAGAGGTACAAATGGAGTTAGAAACTTTAAAATATGACAGATTACACAGAGCAAAGTGGCTGGTGCTGTAGCATTTGGAAACTGAGTCCACAATTTCAGGAAAATGACTAGTTGAAAGGGTCAGTCTGATCTGTGTTTCTAGCTGATGAGAACGTCCTCTGAGGAAATGCCAAGTTCTCTTCAGGCTCACTGACTGTGGTTGCTTCTGGAGAGAAATTTCATCAGAGAGAATACTTCTAGCAAATATTCCCAAGTTCAAGTATGGGACTCACTTGGGAAGAGGTCTCACGGATTGGTGGCTGAATGCTTTGTGTCCTGTTGGCTACTGTTTACGCTTTTCCATTTCCAACTCAGAATGGCCTCACTGGAGACCACGCTCCACACACGTACTTTCAAAGACAGCTGGAAGTTTCTCTAAAATCTTTGATGACAGGAACACAGCCACAAAATGTCTGAATCTATTTCCCTCAAATTGAGTGTCATAGTTCAAATCAAAGCTTTTTAATTTTTTTGTTGCATATAACACTAACTGTAATATTTATCAAAATAGTTATAAGGGTTTATTCCTTCTCTGACCCTGTGAAACTACCATCTCTATTTGCATAATGGCATGTTGAAGCATAATTGACAGCAAAGGCCTTACAGACTCAGCTCACTTTATCTACTAAAAGCGTGCTTTATCTGTATCCTTAAAGAAGTATAAAATCATACATAAGAACAAGTTGCAATTGTCCCATGTCTTTGAAACTGTGGGAAGAAAGTTTTCTCACACTTAATTTGACATTAGGTGCTCTTTCTAAGACAAAACTCAGTTTGCCCAAAGCTCTCAAAACACAACATAACTCCTCCTGCTGATGACTGCTTACTTATAATTATTACACTTAATAGTACTTGACATTATAATCTGACATATCTATCTCTAACCTTACACTTACAAGTCTTTTTCTTACTTTATCCAAGCAAGTATAATATACAGGTTTAGGATTTGCTTATGGCTGTAAAATCTACTATTACAATGTGTCTCAAATGCTGAATCTTTCAGAGAAAGAGAGAAAAATTAGACTTTGAAAAAGTGAAAGCTTTTCATTTATCCTTATACAACTGAACTATTATCTTCCTTAGGGAATAGAACTTGTTAGTGAAAGTTCTAATTATAGCCTTGATCTTTATTTAGTTATTTAATGGATTACAAAAAAGGCATATAAGACCAAGCCACTTGCTTGGTATAAAGTATTATACCACCTCAAAATTTTCAGATACTTATTTCTGAGAATGTTTTGAAACTGCTATTACACCCAAAATGAAACAACCATCTTCCACTGTAACATAAGAATAATTTGACAAGCTTGTTTCAACAAAGTAAAATGTCAAGCTGACCTTCCATTGGGATCTGTGACTCTAAGAGAAAGGGAGAGATAGAACTGGCTTCCATTGTAACTCACAAAGTCTAGGCAGTATAAGAAGGGCATTCTCTGGATTGAGTTTGGTATGGACTATTCAGAAACATTTGAAAATGCTTGTCACAGCTACTCCAAATATAGCCTACAATGCTTATTTAATGTCTTGTTCACTTTATGACATCTAACCTGATAATTATCTTGAGACAATTTCTCCAGCTGGGGAGTCATTTATTTTGAAAATGACTTAATAGCTGGCTTTCATTAGAATTCTACTTCAACCTAAAAGGCACTACAAATTTTTTTTATGTGGTGATCAAAAGTGATACCATGGTGATTCCCATCTGAGATCCTCCAGAATAGTGATAGATTTTTATGCCCATAATGCAGCTTATGGAGCTTTCAGTCATAAAAGAGAGTCTAAGTAAATCCTAGACACTACAAATATTGTTTCATCATTTGGGATTTTTATAGACATGTTTGCTGATTGATCATACTATGCTGTAACTTTAAATTATCATATATATATTTATTCTAATACATTTCAATATCTTATGTAAATTATATAAATCTTTTCTTTTCTACAGATACATTTATCATGATAGAAATTTTATACAATCATTATAGCTCTCAAAAAAGCAAAGCCATTGAAAATAACATCCAGTTGGCATACACAGTTTAGAAAAATTATTCTCCCATGTTTCACAGTTAATGCAGAAAGGACAAACTGACTCATCAACTTTGTAATGTTTTAAAACTCAACAAACCTGATTCACTCCATCTCTCTATAATTAAAACATAATTATACTCTCCACAGAAGAACTTCATATATATGGCTTTTAGAAACTCATGAAGTGGTAGAAAGGAACTATCCAAATATTTCTCATTACAGAATCTACATAAGAGTCTTCCATGGTAAAAAATATTTTTTTACATTTAGCCAAATGTAGTGGGTATAGCCAAAGAATGAAAAGAGGAAAAAAATCAGGGAAACCATCTCTGGCTAGTCCCTAGATTGCTGATTTTCTATTCAAGAAGGTATTTTGTAATGTGTTCTTGATCCCCAAGAGATAGAAGACTCAAGCTGGCCTTGAACTGCAGCACTTGGTTATATAGTTCCTACAGTCTACAAAGCCATCGTAACATAAACATGAGAGTGGAAAAATATTTGATACATTCTAGTGAAGTGGGTGAACTTAGAGCCTGTTATACAGAGTGCAGTAAGTCATAAAGAGAATACAAATTTTGTATATTAAGACATATATAGGGAATCTAGAAAAATGGTACTGAGGAACCTATTTGCAGGGCAGGAATAGACACACAGACATAGAGAGCAGACTTGTGAACAGAGCAGGGGAAGGAGAGGGTGGGACAAACTGAGCGAGTAGCATGGAAACAGATACCTTATCATATGTAAAACAGATAGCTGTTGGGAAGCTGCTGTATAACACAGGGAGCTGAGCTCAATATTCTGTGACAACCTAGATGGGTGTGATGAGGTGGGCTGAGGCAATTAAAAGTAAAAAAAAAATTCTTTAAGGAAAAACATTGGTACAAATCCACGAATTGTAACATAGGTACATTGTGTTTGTCCTTGTTCCTTGTCTCCATTAGTGGTTTTCAACAAGAAAGATTGAAAACACCTACTCCTTCCAGCTCTTCATTGCTTTCAACCCATTTATGGACAGAGCCAGTGCTCATGGACTTTTACCAAACCAGGAACACTGTTTTCTGAACTTACTCTTTTACTATGTTTGATATAGTTGGAATCTGTTTTTCCTCAAAGGTTATTTAACAGGTCCACCAAGTCATAGGCAAAACGCCAACTTCTGACTGAGTTTCTGCTCTTGGATTTTGGCTTCTATTCTAATCTTTCATCATGGGACAATTGGGAGAGTGTACCTCTGAACACTGGAAAAAAAAATTGAAAATTTTAATAGACACCATTGCCTTCTATCAAATTCTAAGTTTAAGAATCATGAAA
The DNA here is from genome assembly GCA_006410675.1 of Oreotragus oreotragus. NCBI lineage: Eukaryota > Metazoa > Chordata > Mammalia > Artiodactyla > Bovidae > Oreotragus > Oreotragus oreotragus. The sequence goes on from SJYX01004956.1 coordinate 227,539, forward strand.
TAACTTTGACAATGAGATAAAACAGCAAAACTGGTCATGTGTACAGGAATTTGAAATATATACATAGATTTTATATCACATGATAACTATGAAGAACACATATTGTGAGAAAAGTTTCCAGGAGAGGATGAATCTGTAGGACTTGACTGCATCCCAACATAATAGGAAGATAAATTATAGACTAAAGAGAACATAGAACTGAATGGAATTCATTTGGCTCATTTTAAATGCTTTCTTCCTCTTAATATATTATCTTCCAAATTGGAAATAAAAAATCTCTTTAAAATTTGCTAAACTTTAGCTTCTGGATGAGGTCTACTTATTTTAGACATGCCCCAGCTTTTAGCCAAAGATGTCTATCTGTACTTTTCATCTGATTCTTCCATGTACACATTGGTCAAGTAAGTAAAGAAAAAAGATACTCTGAAATAAATTTTCCAAAAAATAGCATGATTCATTAGTATACTTGCAGCTCTTTAGGATTTCTTGTTGTATAAGGACTTGCTGCATTTCTGAAGCTAATGTCCTTTAACTGATAAAAATAACTTCTATTGTCCTTTAACTGGCAAAAACTTCTATTGGGAGTCTCTCAACCTGTTTTCCAAGTTTTACAGATGAGGGATGGAAGACATAGAGAAATTAAATAACTTCCCAAGTGTCATAAAGCTCATTCAGTGGTTGAGCCAGGATTTGAACTGAGGCTGAACTGAAATATTTTGTTTCCATGAATATGGGCCCATCAGCATAAGTATCTAGATTTCAACATCTGGATTATATGTGGACCAAATTCAAAACCAGATTAATGACTCTTAATGGCATTACTAAAGATCACTTTATTCTTTGGCAATTTTTCCATGTGATTAATAAAAATTTAAAAAAAAACTCATACAACACAGCTTGGGTGGTAAAGTAGAAAATTTCAAGATCACAGCAATTCTTTTCTTAACATTCTCCTTCCCTAGTCTCTTTTTTTCCTTCAATTTAGCTTTTAATTAATACCAAAGCTGGCTGTTTAAGACATATCTTGATCATGCCATTCCCTTTTTAAGACTTCCCATTTCTCCTTCAAACATGATGAAATTTAAAAATTCATCTTGGGCAATAATGCCTTCATCAGCCTTGGTCCTAAATCAAACTCCCCCATGACTTTTTTTTTTCTTTGTTCATTTTCTCCTCTCTGCCAAAAACCCCATTAACCATCTTACCCCTGTTTTCCCCACTCTATCCTCACACTTCTTTCTGATTTGCATAAATATACTCTCAATCTCTATCCCTGTCTCTCTGTATCTTGTTTTCCTCTCTTTGTCTCTCTCTCTCTCTCTGTCTCACTCTCTCTCTCTCTCTCACTCATTAATACCTAAAAGAATTAATTATTTTACAACTTTCCATCTGCATTCCATGGCACTGTAAGTCTCCCTTTGTTATAATATATCATCTTCTTTTGAAGCTATTTATTTATGAAATTTACCCCTTTCACTGAGATGACAACCCTGACGTCTAAGGCTGGATTATTTATCTGTCTCTGTCTACCAGCTAGGGCTTGGTGTATATTAATAGAAAATGCTTAATCAGTGTAGTTGCATTAAACTAAACTGACAGTCGAACTGAAACAATTTTATTCCAAGTACATGAAAGAATTAGAGACCATGCACAGCTCTGATGCTTGAACCGTTTCTACTAGAAATGGATTTCAGTCATTTCATTCCTTTGCATCTTGCACAGTGCTTTTCAGTGCACCGTAAATGTAGTATCTAATTTATTTTGAGCAATTAAGCAAATCTCTCAGATCTAGCCAATATCTACAGCAAAGTCAAGAATAAACCCAGTTTTTCGAGAGGCCATGACATGGAGTTCACATGGACTTTGAAGCCAGTCTGCTGTGGTTTGCCTCCTTACATATGACCTGCATGACCTTGAGGGAGTTAACCAAGTGCCTTATTTTCTTCATCTGTAGGATGAAAATTACATGAGTGCTAACTTAAAGGAATTATTGGGAAAATTAAATAAGCTTATGCATGCAAAGTTCTTTAAAATGTTCCTGGAATTTAATGATATTGGCAAAAGGGTTAGCTAAGATTATTGTTTGCTGTGATTTCCACTTTTTTATACCTAACTCTGTACCTCTTTGTGTCTACTGCAAGACACTCTCAAGAAAATAGTTGCTTTACCATATAAGAAAACACCAGATTAGTCAGAATCATCCACATACAGTGCTTTTATTCCTTAAATTTGAAAGAAAAACCTCAAGTATATATTCTTGAATTCCCTCAATGTCCTAGAACACATTTGATTTTCTTTGTTTCCTCTAGTTTTGCTTATTGTAATAATTTTCCAGTGCAAAAAACACATTATAGTAAAAAAAAGTAAAAAAGTAAAAACATGATCTGACTTCATACATGAAACTCCTGTTTCTCTAAATCAAAATCTGTTTTATAGTGAGCTAAATAAATATGCAAAATAATTTAAAATGGTAGGCATTTAATGGTATCATATTTAATGCACAATACTAACTAAAGATTTATCATGAAAATATAGTAGTAATATTTCATTTCCATCAGTGTTATTGTTTCCTTGTCATAAAGTCTTAAACTACTGAACTTTTCACTTTCCACATCTTGAATTTCTAACACATTTCTAATAGACGCAGAAGCTAACCTATATTTCTATTTCTCACCTCACTGTTGCTTGTTTGAACTTTTTTGAATTTTCTTTCATTTCCTGACTGGATTGCCTTTCTCTTCTGGTGCAATAGTATTTTCATTATAGTTTTTGGATGGCTACTTGTGACACAGAACCAAACCCAAAAAGGTTCATCACATATCCAAATAAATCTGACTTGCTCAACTTTTACTCTTAGCTTCTGCATAGAAGACAGCTGTGGATTTCTTTCTTATTTGCAAGCACTCAATGTAAGTTGAGACTGTAGATTCTAAGAGTAGGGTATGTGAGCTATTTGTGCTAATATGGTCTTTCTTTTTTAAATGTCTTTAAACACATTTACTCTAATCTCTTTCAGACTGTATTAATATTTTAAGTTTTATGGCATTAATTCATCTACTTGTCAAACCTGCTGACTCTTCCTTATGGTGATTTTCTTGTGAGGTTTGCAGTTTGTTAGAGTGAACTTATTCTTAGCTTGGTTTTTAAAATCATGTTGGAGTTATAAAATGCCCTTTGCTTTGAAATGATGGTTCACGATTTTTTGCTTTTGCTTGAGACACAGGAGAGTCAGTGATTTTGGACTAGGTTTTAAGGTTAATTTCTTAAATCTTGTTACCTGCACCCCCTAGGTAGTACAATTTAGATCCTGCATCAGCAATGATTCAGACTTAATATTTTAATTTCTCATAGTGCTTCAAACACAAGTCCCAGATAAATGGCAAGTTTGTTTACATTTTCCCCAGTTAATTGTTTGAATTTTTCTAGGCTATTAAACTACAAGTCATTAGAGATTTTGTGTTTTATTTAAGACTCTTGGATGAAGCTTCCCTTTTTATTGGCATTTGGAATGCCAATGAAATGACCATTTCTCTAGTCTTCTTTTTATTAAAACGTGTCTGCAGTTAAAAGGGCCTATGTCCTTTCTGAAAGACAAAGTGAGATAACTTGGTATCAGCTTTCTGTGAACTTTCTCACTTTGATTCCTTTCATGTTCTTGTAACACCTGGTGGTTTCTGTCTTTAAAGTCAATTGTAATGTATCATCCAATATTTTAGGTTATTTTTAGTTGGCTCTCATAAGCTGACTCCATCATGGGGCCAGAAGTCTCATTGCTATGTGCTGCAATTCTGTAGACTTCTAGCCATCTGTTGGTCATCTCTCTTGGAGTTGAGGGTGCCCTCCATTCTCTCCTGCTGTACCTTGTTCAGCTGCTTGAGTCATGTCTCATTTTCTGCCACGATAAAATTTTATATCTTGACACCAGAGGGATTCCAGACCAATGCATGGGCTTTATTACAGCTCAGCCACTAAATAAAATATCTATCCAAACCTCTTCCACTTTGGTCAGATCTTATGGATTTGACAATTGTTTGTCTATAATAGCCAGAAAAAATTATATTACCAATACCTCAAGATACGATGACCATAGCATCAAAAGAACCACAGCAAAGACATTGAGAAGAGCTAACATGCAAGCTATTTGTAGAAGAAAGAGGCAGCACACCTAGGGGAGAACATCATGATGTCAGTGCTTCCACTGTAGATGGAGAAGAGGTGGAGCAACTTCCTCAACAGAAAAGAAATTCACAGAAATGACCGTGAATGACTGCGAGACAAAATTGTAAAACTTATTTATATCTAACATGATTGGCACATCACCCAGTGATAGCTTTGTGATCTGATTATTTTCAACATTCTTCTGTAGATCAGACAAACAAAAAACCAAGGAAAACCTAACCAGTTATGGCTCTTCATAGGTTCTGATATCAAATATGAAAAGAAAAGTCACCAGCCCCAAGCATCCAGTATCCTGTATCGAACCTAGACTAGTGATTCATTTCTTACATGATAGTATACATGTTTCAATGCCATTCTCCCAA
>SJYX01004956.1:246882-275664 GCA_006410675.1 Oreotragus oreotragus
TATACACATCTGATCATTGATATTCCAATCCAGTGGCATTCATTAATTTCACTTTGAGTCCATCTATTTTTACCCTTAAGATATTCACACCCCAGAGTTTTCTCTTCTTAAATTATTTAACCATTTCCTAGGCAAAGGAGAGAGATGTATATTGTACATTTTATATAGCCATCTTATTTTAGTGTATCTGGTATCCCTATAATAGATATTATCCCATTTTATAGATAAAGAAGCTGAGATTCTGAGAGGGAGTCACTAATCAGAGATCTTAAAGACTTTCGGCCACAGGGAAGTAAGCAGAGAAAGTAGAAGAATTCAGGTTCCTCTGCCTCCAGAGTCCATGCACTTGCCACCATACCTGGCTTCTTCCTTCCTGGCTCAAGAGGCCTTTCCACTTGCTCAGTGACATGTTAACACACAAACACACAGAGAACTGAGGGCTTCTCTACCAATAGCCAGAGTTTCTAAGGGACTATATGTACTTTAGGAAGGGAAGCATGGAAAAGGTGATGACTAAAGCCTCGATGTGCCTCTTGACATTGACCCCATCTATTAAATACAGAGCTCTTAGTGAGGAGAGAGATGAACAGGCAGAGCAGAGGATTTTTAGGGCAGTGAACCTATTCTGTATCATACCACAATTGTGGCTATGTGTCATTATACATTTGTCCAAACCCACTGAATATACACCAAGAGTGATGTACATTCATGCTGTTCATTGGAAGGACTGATGCTGAGGCTGAAACTCCAGTACTTTGGCCACCTCAGGCGAAGAGTTGACTCATTGGAAAAGACCTTGATGCTGGGAGGGCTTGGGGGGCAGGAGGAGAAGGGGACGACCGAGGATGAGGTGGCTGGATGGCATCACTGACTCGATGCACATGAGTCTGGGTGAACTCCGGGAGTTGGTGATGGACAGGGAGGCCTAGCGTGCTGGGATTCATGGGGTCGCAAAGAATCAGACACGACTGAGCGACTGAACTGAATTCCGGATAATACTGTAATATGTGCTTTAAAATTATTTTAATTACATACATAATACATGGCTGCATAATTGTATTAAAAAACTAAATATTAAATTTATGTCATAATGAAAATGAAAGTGTAGAATCATTTGTCAGTCTCCCCATCCTACTCCCCTCCCCATTTTTATATACTAATTGAGAAAGTATGCAGTATCCAAAAGATAAAATTTTACTTTGAGACATATCTCCCAAGATAACCTATAAATATTTTACTTCTATGCTGTACACTCTCTCTGCAATCTACTCAACCTAAAATGTGTATGATATTAAGTTTTTCTAATCAGTGAAGACATTATTATGACTGTATTTACCTGACCCTTGCATTCCCCATTTCCTGAGAAGTTTCTGAGGGAGTTCATGAATCTGTCATTTCAGTATACTCTAAAATATTTGCTCCAAAGAAAATGTAATTTTATCACCCAAGAAATCTTCAAATTAGAAATAAAAGATAGATACTTATCACAACTCAGAAGTTGTCAATAAAGTGCATCCAGAGTTTAAAGAGGCTTAGAGAAACCCTGGGGAACAATTCCTATGGCAAAATTCCACCCACCAAAAGGCTGAAAAGAGCAGCTTATAGTTCATATCTCAGCTTGGAAACAAAGTAAAAAGATCATCTGAAATGCAGAGCTAATGCCAACAAAAGATGTCACCATCATGTTAGCCACACAGAAAAATAAGGAAACATCCCGTGATGCCTTTACAGCTGCTTAAAAAGTCTAGCACATCATCACTTGCTGTTACTAACAGCAAAAGAAACACACACTGCTCAAATTTCTTTTTAAAGTTTGGCTTCAGATGTTTGCCACTTTTTCTTATTGACTTCCTCCTTGCTTTATAGTTTTGAAAATTTTATAACCTCAATATTTTTCTATCGTATTCATTATTATGCAGGAGGGGAAAAGCGTAAACTAGGTCACTTGGCCTTCTTTCATATTGTTTCCTCCAAATTCAATATAATTTTCATCCCTTAATGGTCAACATCCTCTCAGATCAGAGTTAGGCTGAATGCAAGCAAACCTCTGGAGAAGGCATGCATTGGAGAAGGAAATGGCAACCCACTCCAGTGTTCTTGCTTGGAGAATCCCAGGGGTGGGCGAGCCTGGTGGGCTGCCGTTTATGGGGTCGCATGGAGTCGGACACGACTGAAGTGTCTTAGCAGCAGCAGCAGCAGCAGCAGCAGCAGCAAGCAAACCTCAGCACAATTTTCTGTGTGGTTTTAGCTTTCTTCCAGACACTTACCTGTGTCTATGCACTGTAGGAAGCTGCTCTACTTTCAATCAATACCTCTTTTCCCTGAGCTTAAAGTGAACTTATCTTTGGAGTTGATGGGTTTGGGGATAATTTACCATTTTTGTGGAAATAATTTCTGTATATGGTTCCAGTGGCTCAGATGGCAAAGAATCTGCCTGTAACTCAGGAGACCTGGCTTTGATCCCTAGGTCAAGAAGATCCTCTGCAGAAGGGAATGGCAACCTACTCCAATATCTTGTCTGGAAAATCCCATGGGCAGAGGAACCTGGTGGGCCACAGTCCACGAAGTCATAAGAATCGGACACAACTGAGCAACTAACACTTTCACTTTCACGGAGAACAAGATTTTTAATGTAATCATTTCTTCAACAAAGCTTATTAAGTACCAACTCTTTTGTGAATATACAATAGATAAATGATGTGAATACCAAAAAAAAAAAAAAGGTGAGATCAGTTCCTTCTACTAAAATAGTTTCTAAATATAGATGTCAAACTCTTCTAGGTAGTACTTATTAAGAGGATTAAGTAGTTACAGAGAATAAGTACCACCAGAGATTGGGAGACAGGTCATGGGGAATTTAGATATTTGTGGATGCTTGTATGGAAAAGGAAGGATCAGTTTCTGCCCTTGAAAGGATGTGAGGAATAAGATTCATGAAAAGCAGATGGAGAAAAGGCATGGGAGGCCTTCTGAGTCAGGGGCAGTGAGGATTCCATGACTACTGCTATGATGAATGAACTATCCTTGTTGAAGAGGAGAGTTGGTAGAAAGAAGAGAAATGGAAATTATGGTAGACACGGGAAGGAGATTGTGGACCCTGGATGTCAAGTGTCTGCAAACTTCTTGATAGATGGCAAGATGCACTCCTTTCTTCATTACGTGTGTGCTGTGCTTAGTCGGTTCAGTTGTATCCAACTCTGCGACCCCATGGACTGTAGCCCACCAGCTTCCTCTGTCCCTGGGACTCTCCAGGCAAGAATACTGGAATCAGTTGCCATTTCCTCCTCCTGATGGTCTCCCCAACCCAGGAGTTGAACCCGTGTTTTTTTCATCTCCTGCATTGGTGGGTGGGTTCTTTACCACTAGTGCCACCTGGGAAGCCCCTTATTCACCATACCCCACAGAATATTTCTGAACACTCACCAGACTGGCATTCCATAAGTAAGCCTGATTCACTTGGATTGGGAAAAATAGGACAGAACTAAACAGGAAGGGCCAGGAGAACAAGTAGAAAAACCATGAATTTGAAAACAACCACAACAACCAAACCTGAAGATTTTGTTGTTCAATATAGTTAACAAAAGAGTATTGACCAAGTTTCAGAAGGAGAGGTCAAAATCTGAGTGGCTGGAGTGTACGTTCCTGAACAGCAGGCCAGGAAAATGAAGGGTCAGAGTTTGGGCTGTAAGTGATAAGGTCATTAAACCAGAAAGTGTGGGATCCAAGAGATATGAGGAGGTATGAGTAACAGCTAAGAGGCACTGATGACTTTATACACACAAAGCTCCTACTCTGGCTCAGAAATAGTGCCCGAGGGCCCTACACAGCCTCTGCAATGGTCAGGTTTGAACCTCCAGGTATGAACCTTCAGAAAATGAAGGACCCTGGATGGAGAGAGGAGTCAGCAAGCCGAGATCAAGGTAGTTCCAAATCCAAACATCCAGAAATCTTCTGGAATTTTTGCCATGTATCCAGATATTCTGATGTCTTATGGACACATTCAGACTCAGAAAAAAGACCAGCTCTGGGACACTTGGGCAATTGTCTTCTTAACAATAGTGATTCCTGGTTCTGCTCCTGATTACAAAGTGCAAATGCCATGACTCTCAGGGCCTTCCCTGAGAAAAGCACACACTTTTCTGGGAACTGAAGCTTACCCATGTACTAGACCTGCATATATTTCTTGTTTTCTTAGCAAACTGCTGCAAGTCTTGGCAAGTTTTTCTTTTTTCCTACCCTACACTTTCCCCCACCACACACAAAATCTTAATAATGTTATAAATGGAATTTCATATGATGCTTTCAAATTATTAGGTTATCATATTATAATAATGCTTTTTAGACATATGTACACAGCATTTAGAGATCCATAGATAGAAAGAACAAATATTTCTTCCATGAATAGAGGAATCTGTATTATTGGGTCTGTTTTAAATAAATGTAAGAGTGCAATGGAAAAAGAAAAAGACCAAAAGATTATTTTGGGAATCAAGGAACTCAGGGACTGTGTTTCTAAAACTGGTAATGTTTCACAAATCAAAAGACCTTAATCAGCTAATGGGTTTGTGAATCTAGATTACCAACTTGGAGTTCCCCACCCCCTTGCTGCTTATTAATTAGTCATACTGTCTCAGGCTATAAAATTAAAATATATTCTCAATTATTTAAAATAACAGCAAAAATACCATTAAATTTTTATGCTAGAATGTGCTTGTTATTCACTACTTGTTTAAAACAGGAAGTGAAGTGAACTTTGGTGTCTAAGGGGCAAGCCTATTGCCCACTGTGTCAACTGTCCGCCTTGTACTATGAGAGATGCTATACACTTCATTCTAAATGCAGGGTATATACTAAACTAGCAATATTCTCTTTTATTTCACAAGCAAAATTTGGAAAGAATATCAGTCATTTGAATCTTGGCCAAATATTTCTAAGTTCCCAGAATTTGAAAGGGTCACCCGGAACTTTTAGTTTTAATAAGTCAAGGAAGTTATGTTTAAGGTCAGCACAACAAATGGGCCACGCTTTATCATGAATTTCATGAAGCAAAGAAAAAATATTCTTTTTGTGAAACTTCACTGTTAGGTTTCAGACATTGTTACACTGCTGTTGAATAACAGCTGAGCAGTAGGCTGTGAGACAGCGTGGTATCAGCAGATACATGGAAGCCAGGGAGGCATGTTTCCTTCTAGTGTCTGTGGGATGTTGGCTAATTCATCTACACTCAGTGGACTGCTTTTCCCTTATTAGGAAATAATGGTTGGGGACTGAATAGTTTCTGAGCTCTCTTTCTGTTTTAAAACCTGTGAGATAATAAATCCTTCAAGTAAGAGACCACAACTTCTTAAGGAGCAGGGTTCTCTCTTATCCTTGTCTATACCCAGCAGTGAGGATGGTCCCTGACAGTCAGATGAAAGGACCCCAGGACACACAAGGAAGAACACAAACATTTACTACGTGTGTTCCATGTCTGTGGCCAACAACTGGACTATGCATTTATTTTAAACTTAACGTGGTGTTTCATCCTCACAACCATCTTTATCTGTAGTGTTTTGATTGCAGTCTTATAGCTACTTCATATATGGGTTAATTGGGGCAGGGAGATGGCAATTAAAGGATCTGAGTTTACACAGTAAGGGACAACGATATGATCTGAACAAAAATATAGATCCCATGGTACTCTGCTGTCCAGAACACTGACAAGTATACTTTATACAGTATTATTTTGCTCCAAAGTAATTTATTTGAGAACTGAACACATACACACCTACACTGGAAAAAAGAAACTAAAATGAGTTGAGAGGATGGATGTGGTTTTCAACTAGGCTCTAAACTTTTGCTCTCTCTTGGATCTCCTAAAAGCACAGTAAATCAATCATCTGGCATCCTTGCAGGTCTCTCGTGGGTCAGCAGGGGTTCCTGTACAGCTGTGTGTTTCTGGCACAAGACAGCAGCGGCTGCTCTGCAGTGGCCTGAGACCTGCTGCTGTAGCTGTGGATGTCACTGTGCCAGTACAAGTCTCCTTTATCTCCTTTGCAACTTGAGATGTTCTAAAATCATACTCTGCTTCATAAGCTTTCATGACCCACAGTTGAGAGGAAGGAGCAGAAAGTGGAAATAATGACTTTGTTTTGATATCCTCTTTGCAGTGTATCCTAAGCCAAATCTGATCTTGGATATCAGAAAGAGCCAATCCACACTGGATTTCCCAGAAACCGGTACTCTCTAGTGGATATCACAGCCTTCTTATAGTATACTTTTTAGTAAAGTTATAGACCCATTTGAGAATTATGGAAATACTCTAAAATAATCTTGTACACACACACACACACACATATACTTTTTAAAATCTGCCCTTAATAGGGCACATAAAAATTTTTTCAAATTTCTTTTTTGAATAATTTTTTCAAAATTGTTATAACTTTTATTGGAGTATAATTGATTTACAATGTTGTGCTAGTTTCTGTCACACAGCAAAGTGAATCAGTTTTATATATATATATAATTACTATATAAAGAAATGTCTGTTTAGATCTTCTCCCCATTTCTTGATTGGGTTGTTTTTCTTTATTTGACATAGAACTACATGAGCTGTTTATGTATTTTGGAGATCAATCCTTGCTGGTTGCTTCATTTGAAATATTTCTTCCCATTCTGTATGATTGCTTTTCATTTTGTTTACAGTTTCCTTTGATGTGTAAAATCTCTTAGTTTTAATGATCAGTGACTTGCACTGTTGTATTAAGTTTACACTAGAGGAAACGTTCCCTTTCGGATTAATTGTGGCTTTGATAAAGACCAGAAAACAAGTTACCTCTAGGATCATTCTGATGATGCCTTTGGTCTGCTAAAATATTGACCTGCTAAAAATTATCAAAGGCTTTTAAATTGAATTAGGTTCTTGATAGTTTCCAGCAAGTTGATACCTTAGCCCACCTAAGGATCTTCAAGATGATCCCAGAGATTACTTATTTTCTAGTGTTTGTAAGAGCCTCATCTAATCATACAGGGAACTTTCCCCCTCATTTGAACCTCTAACACTGTGATACAAACCACTGACCGTTATCTCTCAGCCTGGAATCAAGCAGGGGTCACTTAACTGATCCCTTGCTGTGGTCTCTTCTTCAAAAGAGCGATCAGAGTGCTTTCTATAAAATGTAAATCATGTTGCATCCTTCTCATGTGCAAAGTCCCCTAGGGACTTTTCAGCTTATTTAGAATAAACCCAAGCTCCAGACCAGAACCTACAGAGCCCCTTACCACTCCTCAACTCCATCTTCTGCCACTTTGGCCCATGCATCTCTCTCCCCAGGAGTTTCTTGCTATTCCTTGAGTGGAATAAGTCCATTTCCTTCAGCAGAGCTTTGTAATTATATCCCCTCTGCATTCTCCCTCTTGCCTTGGTAGTAACATAACACTTTCCCCCACTTTATTCAGGTCACTACAAATTGCATCTACTTGCAGAGAGTTTCTTAATAGCCTGCCCAAAATGACATCACTCCTCCATTCTTCTACCATGTGTTCTCTTTTTTCAGCTTTAGTTTTATTCATAAAACTTCCTTTTACCTGGACTTTTTAAAACATAAATTTATAATCTGTATCCCTACAATAAAAAAGTAAGTTCTGTGAGGACAGGAATGTGTCTGTCTCATAAATCAGTCTATCCTGAGATCCTTGAAGAGGTTTATTTTTTTTCACCTGAGATATTAAATAAGAATGTAAAATGTATTTTTTTAACATATGTTCAACATAATATGTACCATTACCAACACTAAAGAAATATTAATCTTCTTGACAGCATTCTCTCTTTTTAAAAATTATAATTACTTTTCAGCTAAAATGAATTCAAAATTGGCTACACTGGTAATGTAACATACCAAGTAATACGTGTGTGTGTGTTCAGTCACTTCAGTTATGCCCAGCTCTTTGCAATCTTATGAACTGGCTTCTCTGTCTGTGGGATTTTTCAGTCAAGAATACTGGAGTGGGTTGCCATTTCCTCCCCCAGGGGATCTTCCTGACCCAGGGACCAAGCTCACAACTCTTATGTCTCCCACATTGGTAGGCAGATTCTTTACCACTGTGCCACCGAGGAAGCCATAGAATCTCATGCCTCTCTATCAAATATTCCATAAGTTCCCATGTAGTAATTCTAGCTGAGGCTCTACAGGTGGGAAAGGTGAATTCATACCCAGCAAGTACCTATGCCTGTGATGATGAGTTGACAGCCCTTCCATTATGAAAGGGGCCCAATGTATTCAACTTTCATTGAGTATCTGGTTGGTCTCTTGGATTAATAGTGCCATGTCTAGGGCTTAGTGTTGGTCCATGCTGCTGCTGCTGCTGCTGCTTAAGTCGCTTCAGTCGTGTCCGACTCTGTGTGACAGCATAGACGGCAGCCCACCAGGCTCCCCCGTCCCTGGGATTCTCCAGGCAAGAACACTGGAGTAGGTTGCCATTTCCTTCTCCAATGCATGAAAGTGAAAAATTAAAGTGAAGTCACTCAGTCGTGTCCGACTCTTCGAAACCCATGGACTGCAGCCTACCAGGCTCCTCCATCCATGGGATTTTCCAGGCAAGAGTACTGGAGTGGAGTGCCATTGCCTTCTCCCATTGGTCAGTGCTACTGGCTTGCAAGGGCAACTATACTGAGCTTGGTAAGGGGGAGTCCCTATGATTTGGCTCACAGGTGGTCTTTTCTCTATCACCATGGTCACTCCATTCATGTATCTATCATTCCAATTTAAGGATTGCTAATGGCAAAGAGGAGAGTGAAAAAGTTGGCTTAAAGCTCAACTTTCAGAAAACGAAGATCATGGCATCTGGTCCCATCACTTCATGGGAAATAGATGGGGAAACAGTGGAAACAGTGTCAGACTATTTTTTGAGGCTCCAATAATTATCAAAGGCTTTTAAATTGAATTAGGTTCTTGATAGTTTCCAGCAAGTTGATACCTTAGCCCACCTAAGGATCTTCAAGATGATCCCAGAGATTACTTATTTTCTAGTGTTTGTAAGAGCCTCATCTAATCATACAGGGAACTTTCCCCCTCATTTGAACCTCTAACACTGTGATACAAACCACTGACCGTTATCTCTCAGCCTGGAATCAAGCAGGGGTCACTTAACTGATCCCTTGCTGTGGTCTCTTCTTCAAAAGAGCGATCAGAGTGCTTTCTATAAAATGTAAATCATGTTGCATCCTTCTCATGTGCAAAGTCCCCTAGGGACTTTTCAGCTTATTTAGAATAAACCCAAGCTCCAGACCAGAACCTACAGAGCCCCTTACCACTCCTCAACTCCATCTTCTGCCACTTTGGCCCATGCATCTCTCTCCCCAGGAGTTTCTTGCTATTCCTTGAGTGGAATAAGTCCATTTCCTTCAGCAGAGCTTTGTAATTATATCCCCTCTGCATTCTCCCTCTTGCCTTGGTAGTAACATAACACTTTCCCCCACTTTATTCAGGTCACTACAAATTGCATCTACTTGCAGAGAGTTTCTTAATAGCCTGCCCAAAATGACATCACTCCTCCATTCTTCTACCATGTATTCTCTTTTTTCAGCTTTAGTTTTATTCATAAAACTTCCTTTTACCTGGACTTTTTAAAACATAAATTTATAATCTGTATCCCTACAATAAAAAAGTAAGTTCTGTGAGGACAGGAATGTGTCTGTCTCATAAATCAGTCTATCCTGAGATCCTTGAAGAGGTTTATTTTTTTTCACCTGAGATATTAAATAAGAATGTAAAATGTATTTTTTTACATATGTTCAACATAATATGTACCATTACCAACACTAAAGAAATATTAATCTTCTTGACAGCATTCTCTCTTTTTAAAAATTATAATTACTTTTCAGCTAAAATGAATTCAAAATTGGCTACACTGGTAATGTAACATACCAAGTAATACGTGTGTGTGTGTTCAGTCACTTCAGTTATGCCCAGCTCTTTGCAATCTTATGAACTGGCTTCTCTGTCTGTGGGATTTTTCAGTCAAGAATACTGGAGTGGGTTGCCATTTCCTCCCCCAGGGGATCTTCCTGACCCAGGGACCAAGCTCACAACTCTTATGTCTCCCACATTGGTAGGCAGATTCTTTACCACTGTGCCACCGAGGAAGCCATAGAATCTCATGCCTCTCTATCAAATATTCCATAAGTTCCCATGTAGTAATTCTAGCTGAGGCTCTACAGGTGGGAAAGGTGAATTCATACCCAGCAAGTACCTATGCCTGTGATGATGAGTTGACAGCCCTTCCATTATGAAAGGGGCCCAATGTATTCAACTTTCATTGAGTATCTGGTTGGTCTCTTGGATTAATAGTGCCATGTCTAGGGCTTAGTGTTGGTCCATGCTGCTGCTGCTGCTGCTGCTTAAGTCGCTTCAGTCGTGTCCGACTCTGTGTGACAACATAGACGGCAGCCCACCAGGCTCCCCCGTCCCTGGGATTCTCCAGGCAAGAACACTGGAGTAGGTTGCCATTTCCTTCTCCAATGCATGAAAGTGAAAAATTAAAGTGAAGTCACTCAGTCGTGTCCGACTCTTCGAAACCCATGGACTGCAGCCTACCAGGCTCCTCCATCCATGGGATTTTCCAGGCAAGAGTACTGGAGTGGAGTGCCATTGCCTTCTCCCATTGGTCAGTGCTACTGGCTTGCAAGGGCAACTATACTGAGCTTGGTAAGGGGGAGTCCCTATGATTTGGCTCACAGGTGGTCTTTTCTCTATCACCATGGTCACTCCATTCATGTATCTATCATTCCAATTTAAGGATTGCTAATGGCAAAGAGGAGAGTGAAAAAGTTGGCTTAAAGCTCAACTTTCAGAAAACGAAGATCATGGCATCTGGTCCCATCACTTCATGGGAAATAGATGGGGAAACAGTGGAAACAGTGTCAGACTATTTTTTGAGGCTCCAAAATCACTGCAGATGGTGATTGCAGCCATGAAATTAAAAGACGCTTATTCGTTGGAAGGAAAGTTATGAGCAACCTAGATAGCATATTCAAAAGCAGAAACATTACTTTGCCAACAAAGGTCTGTCTAGTCAAGGCTGTGGTTTTTCCTATGGTCATGTATGGATGTGAAAGTTGGACTGTGAAGAAAGCTGAGCGCCAAAGAATTGATGCTTTTGAACTGTGGTGTTGGAGAAGACTCTTGAGAGTCCCTTGGACTGCAAGGAGATCCAACCAGTCCATTCTAAAGGAGATCAGCCCTGGGTGTTCTTTGGAAGGAATGATGCTAAAACTGAAGCTCCAGTACTTTGGCCACCTCATGCGAAGAGTTGACTCATTGTAAGACTCTGATGCTGGGAGGGACTGGGGGCAGGAGGAGAAGGGGATGACAAAGGATGAGGTGGCTGGATGGCATCACCAACTTGATGGACAAGAGTTTGGGTGAATTCCGGGAGATGGTGATGGACAGGGAGGCCTGGCGTGCTGTGATTCATGAGATCACAAAGAGTTGGACACAACTGAGCGACTGAACTGAACTGAATGGCAAAGCCTGGGTGATGTCAATTGGCCACGTCATCTAATCTACTCAGTTCTTCATGGTCTCTTCATGGTGCATACTTTCTAGTTGGGTTGATAGGTGATATAAAATTTTTCACACTCTGTGCCTACTCCCATTTGTCTATTCTTATGCTTGTAGCCCAGACCTCCTTATCTCTAATCCCCTATGCCTTTTCCTTCTCAGGCCCTTGAGAAGACAGTCAGACCATTGACCATGGCCCAGGAATTTGTATTTATTTTCACCTTGGGCCACTTCTCCTTTTGCACAGGGTCTAAATTCAGATGCACTGCTCACAGCTCCATTCATGAGACAACCCCATTGTCTTTCAGATCCATTTCTGAATGTGGTAGCATTCAGTTGCTGTCCATTTCCAGCTTGGACCAGCACTCTAATAGAAGGGCCATGATCAATGTCACTCAGATGTTGAGTCTGATAGGCTGGAAATAGCTGTTTTTTCCACCTTTCCAGGTGTACAATCACTTGAGTTAATGGGTTCTGGGTCCCTTTGGAAGGACTGAGGGAACTCTTATAGTATATACTTGCCACAGGGTTGCAAGTTCTTTCTTCCTTCAGCGAAAATATTCTAGATCTGAACATTAGCTCAGATCTCAAAACTTAATAAGGCATACTGACTTTTGATTAGGGTGATAACTCTAAGCCTCCTGCTTGACTATTATTTCTTATTATTGTCTCTCTTTTTTTTAATCATAAATGCTAAATAGCACCCTTTTCCCCTAAAGTCTCTGTGCTCTATTTATAATCTCCATAGTTTCCCATAGGTTAAGGCCCATTGATTGTCCCTTCAACCTTGCTGGTCACAAAAGTGATTGCAGTGTTCTGAATTCCGGTGGTTCACAGCTGCCACTTGGATTGCCTCTAATATTTGGAGGACATATCATCTTTAAGGATGCTAAAAAGTCTGGCTGTGTGGATTGGCTAACTTTCTGTCATCCCTTGCCTGTAGAGGAGGCCGTCACCAATATTCTTAGTGATGCTGGTGCCTCTCTCTGGAAGAATCAGATCACTATGTAATTGTGACCCTGAGTGAAGCAGAGAAGGGGGCAAGTTTGAGTGGAAGTGCACTAGACTGCTGTGTCATCTAGTAAATGATATCAAGGCTATTGGAAAATTTTCAAGCCAAGCTAGACAACAGAACAATTCCTGTCTCCCAGGAACAGATCTGCCTCCACATCTTTACCACACTTAATCACTGACTGGGAGGAACCCAAGGAAGCATAGCCTTGGTACAGATACACTGATGAACTTTGGAGCATAGCACCTGGGACTCTGGGTCAATTTTGGTCCCTATAGTCAGAAGTATGTGAGCTGGATTCCCATGACCACCATATAACCTAAGTGTTTATCAGCAATAACAGGTATGAATAAAGTGTGATACATTAGTTCAGTGGAATACTACACAGCAAGTTACCGCTACACACAACACCATGGATGGATCTCACAAACAGAATGCTGAATGAAATGGTGGCACTAGTGGTAAAGAACCTGGCTGTCAATGGAGACATAAGAGATGCCAGTTCAATCCCTGAGTCGGGAAGATCCCCTGGAGGAAAGCATGACAATCTACTCCAATATTCTTGCCTAGAGAATCCCATGGACAGAGGAGCCTGGTGAGCTACAGTCCATGGGGTTGCAAAGAGGCAGATACAACTAAAGCGACCTAGCAGCAGCAGCAGCAAGGGGAAAAAAGCACACACTATATGATTTCATTTATGGGTTCAACAAACAGAACAGATCCTTAATGTTGGAAGCCAGCTACTTCTGAAGGGAAGAGTAGAGTAGTGACAGGGATTGAGTACATGGGGGTCTTTCGAATTCCTGATACTTTCCTATTTCTTAATCTACAAAATAACTGAACAGATATGTTCATCATTTTGTGATATTTGCCAAGCTGAATATCTATGATATGAGCTCTTTTTTATGTTATACTTCAACAGAAATTTTATTTAAGATAATTACTTAAATATATCACAACCTCTCAGTTTTAGCTTTAATAACTTTGCTTCAGTGATTATCCTTAGACATATATCCAAGTGAACTTGTATGAATGTATCTGCAGAGAGGTTTCTAAAAGTAGATTTGCTGATCAAAGTGAAGTTTTAAATTCCAATATTAAATATTAAGGTACCCTCCAAAATTCTATACCAACACCTATCTACTTGTAACCACACCTTGACTAATATTGAATATTGTCAACCATTTAAACTTTTTGCTGTCTTAGAGGTAAAATGGAGTCTGGTCAAAGTATACAGTATACTTTAATGATCACTAGTCAAAATAAACATATTTTCATGTGCCCATTGGAAATTCATATTTCTTCATCTGTGAACTGCCTGCTCATTCCCTGTGTACATTCTTGTATAGGGTTGTCTTTTTGTCTTGTGAACAGTTAGGAGTTCTTTCCCTATTACAACTGTTTTCTAAATAATTTTGTCTGTTTATTTAATTGCGTTGCTATACTGGGTCTTCATTGCTGCTCCGGCTTTTCTCTAGTTGTGGTGACCGGTGGCTACTCTTCACTGAGGTGCATAGGATTCTCCTTGCGGCGGCACCTCTTGTTGCATAGCACAGGTTCCAGGGCGTGAGGGCTTCAGCAGCTGCAGCTCCTGGGCGCTAGAGCACAGGTTCAGTAATTGTGGCACATGGGCTTAGCTGCTCCATGACTTGTGGGATTCTCCCAGACCAGGGATTGAACCCATGTCTCCTGCACTGGTAGGAGGATTCTTTATCACTGAGCCATCAGGGAAGCCCCCCTGTTAGAACTATTTGCATTTCATCTCATTTGTCTCCTAAGAGCACCCTGATTAATAGTTTTACATTTTTTTAATAGTCTAACAAGGAGGAATACTATCTCTTGCTGCAACGTCCAGAAAGCACATGTCTGAATCTTCTAAAAGTATTTAATAGGATCAGATTAATAAGGAAAAGTAAAAGATAACAGTGGCAGAGGAATAAATCATAGCCTTGTTTTATACCACTTGGAACTACATTTTCTTCTTCCAGGAGTCCTCTTCCATCTTGATTTTTGCAGTGATATTAAAGAGGTTTTCAGTAGTAACTTTAGAAGGCAGGATGGCCATTAGGCCTTGCACTATTACTACTTAACTTGCCTTTTGCTTAAGAGGCTAGTTCTTTTTTTTTTTTTTTTCATTCGTGCTTGCCCAACTCTTTGGAGAGTCATGTCCAACTCTTTGCAACCCTTTGGACTGTAGCCCACCAGGCTCCTCTGTCCATGGGATCTTCCAGGCAAGAATACTGGAGTGGGTTGCCATTTCCTCCTCCAAGGGATCTTTCTGACTCAGGGATTGAGCCCATGTCTCCAGAGTCCCCTGTATTGCAGGCAAATTCTTTACCTGCTTAACCATCCAGGAAGCCTAAGAGGTGAATAATAGAAAATAAAATAAAGTAGAAAATAAAGTAAAATAGAAAATAAAATAAGAGGCTAGTAATAGAAAATAAATCTTATTTGCACTTTTCACTTTTGGTTACTCTTATACCATTTTCCCAAAATTTCTCACCAATTCTTTACTTTCTTACAACCACTTCTCCATAACTGTTAATCTTATACATTTATGACTGTAGAGCACAGAAATCTGTTGGAGTGCTGAAGCTCAAGGAGAATTTAATTTAATGAGATTGTATGACACTACTTGGCAGAGCTAAGAGGAAACTGAAGATGCATGTATCACATTTCCTTACCCATATTGTTATTCGCAGACTTAGTGTTTAGCAAACTTCTTTTAGGTAATGGCCCTTTAATGTTCCAAATGCTCAAAAACTGGGATGTACATTTTAATATCTAATTTTCTATTTTTCTATTCTGTTCCTTCCAACACATAGAATCTGAAACACAAAGGGTCTGACATAATTTTCTCTTTTTCTTCTTGATTTTTAAAAAATTATATAGATCAAACTCTCCATAGAAATATTTACCATTGTTGACCATAATTCTTCAATTCTAAGATACACATTATTTCACATTTTAATATCGCTGAAATTTGAGGGTGTCTAACTGATTGCACATCCTCATTTAAATGATAAGTTTTTATTTATTTTGTTTTTAAGGTTATATAAAATAACAGTACACTTTACAACTGATAGTTGTAAATCTTAAATATAATAACATTCAGTAATAGCATTTTTAAAATAAAATCCTTGAACTTTTGTTCAAGTTCAGCCTTTCTGTCTAACTTTTGTTCTCGTGATTTGATTTGGGGCATGAAAACAAAAACTTAGAGTCTGTCTAGCAATCAAGTCAAAGGAGCTTAGCTGTTGAAGTTTCTTTGTGGGGTTGTTAAGTGTCTGTCTGAAATGTGTGAACAATTATAGAGATGTGATTGTTGGAGCCAGTCATTCGTTTGCAACTTGGGAAAGTATTATTAAAGTAATGATAATATTTTTCTCTTTAATACTTAGAGGGTTTTAAGCCAAATAATCCCTTGAATGTTTTACAGACTCTACAGATTAGAACTATATCTGCTCCTAATAAAATCCATTTACCTTCAGTGACTATTTATAACTACCATAGGCAAGCAACACTATATAGTAAGAATAAGTATGCAATAAGGGTTAATTCTGACTAGAGCAATGAGAAAAACTGGGAAGAAAATATGTATTTGTTATTGGAACTTAACCAGGACAGCATAGCAGAGTTTTATTCTTGACTACTACATCTAGGTTTTTGCAAAACTAAACTCTCTGACTTGAATATTCTGTTTCTTTCTCCTTTTGTCTCACCTCTTTCACTTCTTGCATACATGCGTGCTCAGTTGCTTCAGTTGTGTCTGTCTGTTTGCAGCCCTATGGACTGTAGCCTGCCAGGCTCATCTGTCCGTGGGATTCTCTAAGCAAGAATACTAAAGCAGGTTGCCATGCCCTCCTCCATGGGATCTTCCCGACCCAGAGATTGAACCCACATCTTCTGCATCTCCGGCACTGCAGGTGAATTCTTTACCCATTGGACCACCTGGAAAGCTCTTTCACTTGTTAGTTACTGCTGTTTGTCTCAAGTTAACTCTCATTTCTTCTGGGTAACCTCCCCAGTTTCTCCAAATCTGTCAACTGCCTCAGTTAAATATTCTCTGGCCTCCTGCACTCACTCTTCAGCAAACTGTGTTGTAATTGTGTGTGTTGCTTTCTTTGTATTCCCTACTGGACCACGAACTTTCTAAAGACGAGGGAGATCTGCATGATACCATTGTGAATCTCTTGTCTAGTGCAAACCTGGCCCGTATAGATTCTTAATAAATAGTTATTGAATGAGGGAATAAAGTGCATGACTAGCGATCTAGTCTGGAGTTCCTTTCCAAAAAAAACAAAGAAAAAAAAATCCACAACTAACCCTTTTGGACAATCTTAGATATTTGAAGCTATGTCCACACAGGTCAAGCCAAGGAAAGCAGACCAGGTCGGTTTGTCTCAACCTAGCCTCAATAACCTTAGAGAGTCTTGTAAAGGTAGGCGCTACCTAGGGGCAGAAGGTAGCTGATAACACCATCAACCTCTTTCAAACCTTGAGCAAATATTTGGCTTGTTATGACACTGTAAATAAATAACCACCCTAGCAAATGTCAAATGCACTCTTTTCCTCCTACTGATTATTACAAAACTCATTCCAAGGAAAGCCCCCTCAAAACCAAGTTTGTATTGCCTAAGCCCCTGCCTAATAGAACAACTGAGAGTATGCAAGTATAACAAATATAAAAGAAGGATCCAAATCTATTAGTTGGCACTTTATAGGTGAGTAGCTTGTGAGAAAGTTCCTTCTGCAATACAATGAACTCCTGGTAACAGCTGAGGTGAAATGCCATAAGCTGAACATCATAGAAATATAGAACAAGGTCCTTGATAAAACCATGGAAGGAAGCCAGGAAGCATCACCACACCCGAGAATCATAACATTAAAATAATCCAAACACACCCCAGTGCTCTTTAATTTATTGTTTTGTTTTTAGTATTTGCTCTCAGTTTAAAGGAGTCTTTTCTGGTTTTTTTTTTTTTGTTTTTTTTTTGTGTTTTATTTTTTTCAGCTTTACTGAAGTGTTATTGACAAATAAAATTTTAAGACATTTAAAGGTGATGACTTCATACATGTATATATTATGAAAAGATTCTTACCATCTAGTTAATGAACACAGCTATGATCTCACATATTTTTACTTACATATTTATTTATTTTTGGTGAGAACATTAAAATTCTACTTTTTTAGCAAATCTCAATTGTATAATACAGTATTATTAATAATCATCACGTTTTTCATTAGATGCTCAGATTTTATTCATTGTATAGGTGAAACTTTGTATCCTTTTACCAATCTCTTCCTATTTCTCCCAACCCCCAGTTCCTGGCAACCACTTTCCTTCTCTGTTTCTGTAAGTCTGACTTTTGTTTAGATTTCACATGTAAGTAATACTATTCAGTCAGTATTTGTCTTTCTCTCTCTGGCTTACTTCACTTAGCATAATGCCCTCAAGATCCATCTATATTATTGCAAGTGGCAGAATTTTCCTCTTCATGGCTGTGTAATATTATATTAATTATATTATATATAACATCTTTATCCACTCATCCTTTGATAGACACTTACAATGTTTCCATATCTTTGCTATCGTGAATGAAATAGTTAAAAGGATTCTTGATTTCAGCAGTTAAACAAGTCAGTAGACACATACTGTTATTAAGTAAAATATTTTTAATATTCAAAACTCCAACACATTAACTTGCCTTTTGTTGTGATAATTGTTCCCAAACCAAAATTCCAAAATTGCTCACATGTGGCAAAACAAATATCTGAACCCAGTATCTTTAGTAACTTTAGGTTACAAAGTATGTGACTTTGTACGGTATTTTTGATCTTTAGATCTGTTGAGTCATAAAATTAATTAATGTGCAATCCTGAAAATAACTGTAATAAAGGATCCATAAAATCCACTATTTAGACATGGCTTCAGTGCTTTCCCCATGAGACTTTCTCAATCAGTATAATGATGACTAATTGGCTGATTGTCACAGAATAATTAAATTCTTGCCAAACATTCAGCACAAGAATATGCTTATGCAAATCACTATTCTTGTTGTATACTCAATAGTTTTACCTTAAAACTTAAAGGAGTGTCTGTGTGTGTGTCTAAGATCGGGGTGGGTGCAATGTTTTATTCCCAACAAAAGGTGTAAAACTTGAAACGACACTTTTTAATAGACATTCACAGCTATGATCTCACATATTTTTACTTACATATTTATTTATTTTTGGTGAGAACATTAAAATTCTACTTTTTTAGCAAATCTCAATTGTATAATACAGTATTATTAATAATCATCACATTTTTCATTAGATGCTCAGATTTTATTCATTGTATAGGTGAAACTTTGTATCCTTTTACCAATCTCTTCCTATTTCTCCCAACCCCCAGTTCCTGGCAACCACTTTCCTTCTCTGTTTCTGTAAGTCTGACTTTTGTTTAGATTTCACATGTAAGTAATACTATTCAGTCAGTATTTGTCTTTCTCTCTCTGGCTTACTTCACTTAGCATAATGCCCTCAAGATCCATCTATATTATTGCAAGTGGCAGAATTTTCCTCTTCATGGCTGTGTAATATTATATTAATTATATTATATATAACATCTTTATCCACTCATCCTTTGATAGACACTTACAATGTTTCCATATCTTTGCTATCGTGAATGAAATAGTTAAAAGGATTCTTGATTTCAGCAGTTAAACAAGTCAGTAGACACATACTGTTATTAAGTAAAATATTTTTAATATTCAAAACTCCAACACATTAACTTGCCTTTTGTTGTGATAATTGTTCCCAAACCAAAATTCCAAAATTGCTCACATGTGGCAAAACAAATATCTGAACCCAGTATCTTTAGTAACTTTAGGTTACAAAGTATGTGACTTTGTACGGTATTTTTGATCTTTAGATCTGTTGAGTCATAAAATTAATTAATGTGCAATCCTGAAAATAACTGTAATAAAGGATCCATAAAATCCACTATTTAGACATGGCTTCAGTGCTTTCCCCATGAGACTTTCTCAATCAGTATAATGATGACTAATTGGCTGATTGTCACAGAATAATTAAATTCTTGCCAAACATTCAGCACAAGAATATGCTTATGCAAATCACTATTCTTGTTGTATACTCAATAGTTTTACCTTAAAACTTAAAGGAGTGTCTGTGTGTGTGTCTAAGATCGGGGTGGGTGCAATGTTTTATTCCCAACAAAAGGTGTAAAACTTGAAACGACACTTTTTAATAGACATCATCTGTCTCTTCCCTTGGCATCTTGGTTGAATTTGTCCATACAGGCTGGACTTTTTCCCAAGGACAAAAGTAACAAGCTGATGTAATGTTCATTTTCAATTCGAACTTGGCATTGGAAGGATAACAAAGTGAAAGCCAGATTCTTCCAAAAACTAATAAAAACATGAGCTGTGCCAAATACCCCTAAAATATACTGGGCAGCCCAAGAACACTGTCACTTAGTGCTATAAACATAGGGCAGATTTTGCCCCTGCTTCTCAACAAGACTCTATATTTATATGAAACCTAGAGGTCCCACCATACACAGTACAGCTCACACAAGCCAGACCATCTAATGTCCACTTTTCCTGGTCCACAAATGAAGACAGCAACACTTTGAACTTCAAAGTCTAAATCACCATGGTATAGGAATGCTATTGTAAATAAATCCAGTCCTGTGTATTTACTCTGCCAAGTTACTGGTTATGCCTTGTGGTATTTTCATCGCATGTATTTTTGTGACTCCCCATCCCCAGCTATTAAATAAAGATTGCTAGATGGAAATCTTGAAATGACAACTGTCTGAGGAGACCTGCCTTAGAACTGAGAGATGGGATTTTTAAGAATCTGGGAAAATGGACTTTGAGGGGCCGGGTTGAGGGGTGAGGACTCCAACCAATTGCCTGGTACTTGCACAACCAGTGATTTAGAAACAATGTTTTTTATCTCAAAGATATGAAGTTAAAATAATGGGCAATCACACCTTTGAATCTATTTTAGTTTTAGCAATATTGAACAAGCTCTAGATGCTCAGAAGGAAAGTGTGGGCTCTATCCAAAGATGTGTTGAACTAACTTTGCAAATATGGTTTAGAGCTTAATTTTTAAAGCAAATTAGAGTCATGGTTTTGGTGGCTCAGATGGTAAAGAATCTGCATGCAATACAGGAGATCTGCATTCAGTCCCTGGGTCAGGAAGAACCACTGAAGAAAGGATCTACCCACTCCAATATTCTTGCTTGGAGAATTCCATGGATAGAAGAGCCTGGTGGGCTACAGTCCATGGGTGGCAAAGATTTGGACATGACTGAGTGACTTTCACTTTCACACTTTTGGATTGTGTTGATTGTGATTATCAAGATTAAACTTACAGAGAGAATCAGTAAGTAGCTGTCTACTTATTTTTCTCCCCTCGCAGCAGCCCAATTGATTCCCATGCTAACAGGAAGTACTACCTACCCCACGCCCTGGCTTGAATGAGCATTCCAGGTAAACGAGAATAATACAAAGACAGGCACATCATCTAAAATGCACTTTGCAATAAATGCTGGAGAGAGTGTGGAGAAAAGGGAACCCTCTTACACTGTTGTTGGGAATGCTAACTAGTATAGCCACTATGGAGAACAATGCGGAGATTCCTTAAAAAACTGAAAATAGAACTGCCTTATGACCCAGCAATCCCACTACTGGGCATACACACTGAAGAAACCAGAACTGAAAGAGACACGTGTACCCCAATGTTCATCACAGCACTGTTTATAATAGCCAGGGCATGGAAGAAACCTAGATGTCCGTCAGCAGACTAATGGATAAGAAAGCTGTGGTACATATACACAATGGAATACTCATATATACTCAGCCATTAAAAAGAATACATTTGAATCAGTTCTAATGGATGAAACTGGAGCCTATTATACAGAGTGAAGTAAGCCAGAAAGAAAAACACCAATACAGTATACTAATGCATATATATGGAATTTAGAAAGATGGTAATGATAACCCTGTATGCGAGACAGCAAAAGAGACACAGATGTATAGAACAGACTTTTGGACTCTGTGGGAGAGGGAGAGGGTGGGATGATTTGGGAGAATGGCATTGAAACATGTATAATATCATATAAGGAATGAATCACCAGTCCAGGTTTGATGCATGATACAGGATGCTTGGGGCTGGTGCACTGGGATGACCCAGAGGGATGGTACTGGGAGGGAGGTAGGAGGGGGGTTCAGGATGGGGAACATGTGTACACCCGTGGTGGAATCATGTTGATGTATGGCAAAACCAATACAATATTGTAAAGTAATTAGCTTCCAATTAAAATAAATAAATTTAAATTTAAAAAAGAAAATGCACTTTTGCCAGTGTGAGCTTTCAGAGACAACATCAATACAATATTGTAAAGTAATTAACCTCCAATTAAAATTAATTTATTTTAAAAAATAAAAAAGAAAATAAATACCTTAATTTAAAAAAGGACCGTCTATGTCCCTGGTGGCTCAGAGGTTAAAGCGTCTGCTTGCAATGCGGAAGACCTGGGTTCAGTCCCTGGGTCGGGAAGATCCCCTGGAGAAGGAAATGGCAACCCACTCCAGTATTGGAGCCTGGAGAATCCTATGGACGGAGGAGCCTGGTGGGCTGTAGTCCATGGGGTCACAAAGAGTCGGACACGACTGAGCGACTTCACTTCACTTCACTTCACTCATACCCTTCCAACCTTTAAAACAATTTCTAACGTGTTTAGCATATTAGTAAGTTCAAATGTGGGAACCCTGGGTGGATCTAGTAAATAAGAGGCTTGAGGGAGTTAAGAGGGGCAGGAGAGAGTCTAGCACCCAGCAGGCCAGGAAAGCATGACTACAGCAGAATTCCAATGTTTGCTGTTTGGGCAAAGCACCTAAACTGATAGGGTCACGAAAAGACGGTCAGCTCTCTCAAGTATGTTCTCTGTCACCGCCATCCCTTCCGGATTAGCGCAGTGAGGAAAGTGCGTGGCATCAGTCTCTCTTTATTAATGGTGAACTCAAGGCACAACCGTTATGTGACAGTCATCCAAGGTTGCAGGTTACCAAGAAGGAGAGTAGTAAGTAGCTCTCAGGACTCCTAGGGCCTAAGTCGATGATTTTGTACTCCGTTCCTCCTCTCTGTTACCCGGAGCCAGCTGTGAACAGAGGGTCAAAGCCACAAGGGCCAGTAATGAATATGACAGGATGGTGAGGTTTCACATCCTCATCATTATAGCTAGGAAAACCCTGTTGGTTGATTCCTACATGGCTGTGCTTGGATTTTTTTGGTATATTTGTTTTACATATATATATGATAAATGAAATGTTAGTCACTCAGTTGTGTCCAACTCTTGCAACGCTATGGACCATAGTCCACCAGGCTCCTCTGTCCATGGAATTCTCCAGGCAACAGTACTGGAATGGGTAAACCTGCCCTTCTCCAAGGGATTTTCCCAACCCAGGGATCGAACTCAGATCTCCCACATTTCTGGCAGATTCTTTACCATCTGAGCCACTAGGGAAGCTGGTGTGTGTGTGTGTGTGTGTGTGTGTGTGTGTGTGTACCTTTACCTATCTGTGAGGCTGGTAGAAACGTTTCTCTTTCACATCCTTCTGTTCTTTTCCCATTCTTGCACCAGGGGATTTAAAATGATTTGTCATAAATGTCATCTACACAGAAGGGAACTTTGAAAATGATCTGGGTATTCTTACCACAGAGAATTACACCTACCTCCATGAAAAATACAGTTTCTTAATCTGGAATTATGGTTTTCATGCTTTCCAACAGAAATAAGAAAGCTGAGAGGGGTGGTCAGGGCAATACTAATGCCAACTAAAGTTGGAAGAGGAAAAGAGTCCACAATATCATTGTAACAGGAGGGGACAGATATGATATTAGACTCTTGAATGTATTTTCATTTTTAAGTCAAAGTCTTGACAGTTCACTTAATCCAAATAAAGAATCAACATAAGAGGAAGTAACTTTAAAAGCAAGGACTAAAAAAACTAGACATTGAGAAACTGGCTCACTAGAACAAGAAATATAAAATTTGGGAGAATGTTAAATTTGTATAGCCTTACAAATTAAATTCTGTGACATATTTTAAGGATTTACCAAAATAACAAAAATGAGATGTTCAGAGAGTTCATCTATATCACCACCACATCAATAGAGAAGGTGTCACGACATTACCTTTTTATGGTGTTATTATTTTCTCTGAAAATTAAATGCAGTAAGTGCTTAAGTTCTCATATTTAATTCAGATTTCTGTACATAGAATCTCCCTGGCAAAGAAAGATAAGTAAACACCATAAATGAGCCACTGAGAGTGTCACAGATAGCACTTTAAAGTTCTTTGTGCTAGTGTTCCCTATTATCTCAGGGAAAATGTTGCAAGTGAAAGGAAGATATTAAGCAACTGTTCCATTCTGCACCCATTAAAATATATGTTTCTGTCTTTAACTTAATTCTCTTGCTAAATAAAATCTGTTTCACAAATATGGAAAATGGCAAGTCTTGTCTTACTTAACAGTTTATTAGACAATATTTGGAGTTGAGAAAGAACTTTTAAAGTGAAACAAGAACAAACCCATAATTTTTATTTAAAGTGAACATATTAAAACCAAGTAAGGCATAATTAAGACAATGAATGAGAACAGACTGTAAAGAACACACACTCATCAAAATTTAATTGCTGAACAGTAAAATACCCATAAAAGTTTAAGTGGCACAGAGTCTTAAAATCAATTGGATGCTGAATGAGAGAAAGCTAGTATCAATAAATTCGCCTTCCAACAAAAATAAGAAAATCACCCCATTCTTTTAATTATTGTTTAGAAAAAAGATTCCTAGTGAGCCAAATTCAGGTCTAATTTTATTGAGGCAGATATGAGTCCTCTCTCCATGGTATTATCCAGGCAAGAATACTAAAGTGGGTTGTCATATCCTCCTCCAAAATCTCCAAAGATAGTCCCCAGCAATTCCTTCCCTCCATGTATATGCATGTTACCCCTCCCGTTAAAGCTGAAGCCTATCTCTCCTCCCCTTGGATCTGGGTTGAACTTGTGAAATGCTCTGATCAAAATGTATGGCAGAAAGGATGCTATGGAGTTCTAGGCTTAGTCCTTAAGGGTTCTGGCAGCTACCCCTTTCATTCTCTTAGAATCCAGTTATTACGCTATAATAAAGCTCTTCTTTAGGAGAGAGAGGCCTCATGAGAAGGCCTTAAAAGATGAATGCCTTGTGGAAAGAGAGGGTTCGTGGATGAGAACTAAGGCACTGCTTAACAGCACCGATGCCTAGAAAATCTGAGAGGACTTTTGGACCTTCCAGCCCAGCCCAAACTGCCTGCTGAAAGCAGCTACGCCATTAACCAAGTCAGTACCATATGGAGCCCCCAAAACGCCCAGTTCTTTAGGAGAGAGAGGCCTCATGAGAAGGCCTTAAAAGATGAATGCCTTGTGGAAAGAGAGGGTTCGTGGATGAGAACTAAGGCACTGCTTAACAGCACCGATGCCTAGAAAATCTGAGAGGACTTTTGGACCTTCCAGCCCAGCCCAAACTGCCTGCTGAAAGCAGCTACGCCATTAACCAAGTCAGTACCATATGGAGCCCCCAAAATGCCCAGTTGATTCATAAAAACACAAGCAAATAAATACTCTCATTTTAGCACATTGTTTTGAAGTTATTTGTTATGCGGCAACAGGTAAGTGAAACACAGAGTAAAGATTACGCTTTGTAGCATTCTTTGCAGCTTCTTTCTGTTGCTTAGTCGCTAAGTTGTGTCCAGCTCTGCAGCTCCATGGACTGTAGCCTACCAGGGTCCATGGGATTCTCCAGGCAAGAATACTGCAGTGGGTTTCCATTTCCTTCTCCAAAGCATCTTCCTGATCCAATGTTGAACCTATGTCTCTTGCATTGGCAAGTAGATTCTTAACTGATGAGCCACCAGTGAAGCCCTCTTGCAGCTGCTGCTGCTGCTAAGTCACTTCAGTTGTGTCTGACTCTGTGTGACCCCATAGACGGCAGCCCACCAGGCTCTCCCGTCCCTGGGATTCTCCAGACAGGAATAGTGGAGTGGGTTGCCATTTCCATCTCCAATGCATGAAAGTGAAAAGTGAAAGTGAAGTCGCTCAGTCGTGTCCAACTCTTAGTGACCCCATGGACTGCAGCCTACCAGGCTCCTCCGTCCATGGGATTTTCCAGGCAAGAGTACTAGAGTGGGTTGCCGTTGCCTTCTCCCTGTTTGCAGCTAGGTGTAGGCATATGACAAAGTCAGGCTAAAGGGAAACAAATAGAAATAAAGTGTTCATCTTCTGGGACTACTTCCCTTCCCACTGACTAGAGGACATGTTTTAGAGTAAGTTATCCTGCCTAGGCTGACCAGAGCAGCTCCCTTAGGCAAACCAGCTGCCATGTGATCTCTGGACTGCTCCATAACATTTTATTTTAATTCAACTACCATTATTTTTGCTCTTTGCTATAAGAACCAAGGGCTTCCCTGGTGGCTCAGATGGTAAGGAATTTACCTGCCATGCAGGAGATCCAAGTTTGATCCCTGGGTCTGGAATATCCCCTGCAGAAGAGAAGAATGACAACCCACTCCAGTATTCTTGCCTCAGAAATCACATGGACAGAGGAGCCTGGCAGACTACAGTCCATGGGGTTGCAAAGAGTCAGACACGACAGAGTGACTAACTATAACAGCCGAACCTATATAATAACTAATGTGAATTTTGTCTCCAAAGTAAGATACTTCTACTAAGGTGGATACTCAGCACTGGACTAGCAGTTAGTTTGGGGACAGAAATGACACAAACAGTGTAAGCTGGAGTACAACTCTCCATGGCAAAACATTTGGCAAATACGTCACTTGCAATAACATGATGCTGCTGCTGCTGCTGCTAAGTCATTTCAGTCATATCTGACTCTATGTGACCCTATAGACGGCAGCCCCCCAGGCTCCTCTGTCCCTGGGATTCTCCAGGCAAGAATACTGGAGTGGGTTACCATTTCCTTCTGCAATGCATGAAAGTGAAAAGTGAAGAACTAATCGTATGTTAACTAACTTTATAATTTTAAGGAAAATAATTGGGAAATTTTCAAATTATGTTGTATATTGGCTCCAATTTGCCACTTGCAGCAAAGTCTTATGAGAGAGACAAAGTTGGCAAAGTCTGGCCAGTCTGTAGGCAGATATTGCAGACAACAGAGAACTGGAGAGTGACTCATCTACTGTGGCCTTAAATAAGCAATCAAAGTTGACTGAGAGTTCAGTAACTTGAAATCTCATAGGATTAACAAAGTCTAACTACTTCTACACACAAATGTAAGAAGATATAAGGGACATGAAAGAAGCAGCCTTATAAGGACTTACGGCTGGGATGTGAAGTTTTTCTCAAGAACCTCCTGCTAAGGGTTTGCCATCACACGATAAGAACCAGCTCAGAGCTCAAAATGAGACTAAAAATATTGCCTTCAAACGCAAACTTGTTTGTTTGTTTTTTTTTTAATGACCTCAAAGTAGCCACTATTAAGTGGAAGAAGAGGAGGGCTAGGCTAAGTACAGAGGTAAATAAATAAAAGATCAGTGATTTCAGGCTTAAAACTGGTATCTAGAAACTGTAATTGGCTGTGCTTGCTGGTACTTGATAGGGATCAGAAGCAAAGTCTGAAGTTGATTTGGTTTTGATGGAAATTGCAGTGCTGAAAGCCACCCAGAGCTCCAATCTATCCAAGCAGAATGTGGGATATGAGAGATGTGCAGTCTTGAGAACAGTATTCTCTCCATACCCAGTTTAGACATGGCCAGGGATAAGAATAAGCAACAGAGAACTTCCTGGGGAATAATGTCAGGGACCAGGAGAGACGATTATTCACCCATCATAAAATAATGAGCCAAATTAACCTAAGTGAAAGTGAAAGTCACTCAGTCATGCCTGACTCTTTGTGACCCCATGGACTATACAGTCCATGGAATTCTCTAGGCCAGAATACTGGAGTGGATAGCCNAGGGACCAGGAGAGACGATTATTCACCCATCATAAAATAATGAGCCAAATTAACCTAAGTGAAAGTGAAAGTCACTCAGTCATGCCTGACTCTTTGTGACCCCATGGACTATACAGTCCATGGAATTCTCTAGGCCAGAATACTGGAGTGGATAGCCTTTCCCTTCTCCAGGGGATCTTCCCAACCCAGGTACTGAACCCAGGTCTCCTACATTGCAGGCAGAGTCTTTACCAGCTGAGCCACCAGGGAAGCCCAAGAATATGGGAGAGGATAGCCTATCCCTTCTCCAGAAGATTTTCCCAACCTGGGAATCAAACTATGGTTTCCTGTATTGCAGGAGGATTCTTTACCAACTGAGCTATCAGGGAATGGATTAATCCTTTGTACTGGTATACTAGTCTATAAAGGGCCCACCTGTCTACACTTCCATGATGGATTTAAAGCTTGCTTTCAAGCCAACTTCTGTCTCATGATGATAAACAATTGTAGCAGCCAGTGGGGATAACCTTTATCATATCCAGCCAGTTTCCACACTTCCAGAACACCCTCAGAACTTTTAATTGCAAGCACTCATTTCCCTCTGTGTGAGGGACTTGTTTGATATATATGCCTGTCATTGCAGGCCAAGGGTGTTGGAACATTGGAACCCTCAGGTGTAGCCAGAGCCCACAGCAGGTGGGAGAGGAGACTACCAACTTCTTCAGTGCCTATGAGGTATGCTGTTCACTGTCTTCCAGAGATAACCTGGTGAACGTGAGCCCCAGCTGTGCATAGCAGTAATTTGCTTACTAACACATCTTGTATTGGTCTCATTTCCACATTCTCCCACCAGAGAATCCTGGAATCATTTACAAAAACTATGTGTGTTAGATTTCTTTTCTGTGTCTGTTTATGGAGGGACCCTACCTAATACCCCAGCATTCAAAAACTCTTTAAAGTTGACAAACTAATTTTGTGTACATTTCTAATATAAACCCATTAGTGGAAGAACTGGAGGACATCATTTGAAAGACTGGGACCAGAGAATTTAAGTGATTTAATTACAACTCTTCACACTAGTTTTACTGGCAGATGGAAAGATTATCTATTCAGAACAAGGCACTGTGTTTTTTGCAAGTTGTTTTTGTGGGGTTTTTCAATTTTTACATCTCTCTGGAAGATGAGTTTTATTTTATTTTTAATTTTATTTTACTTTAT
>SJYX01004956.1:290683-331432 GCA_006410675.1 Oreotragus oreotragus
GTCAAATGTTTTGATGTAGTCAACAAAGCAGAAGTAGATGTTTTTCTGGAACTCTCTTGCTTTTTCCATGATCCAGCAGATGTTGGCAATTTGATCTCTGGTTCCTCTGCCTTTTCTAAATCCAGCTTGAACATCTGGAAGTTCAGAGTTTATGTACTGTTGAAGCCTGGCTCGGAGAATTTTGAGCATTACTTTGCTAGCATGTGAGATGAGTGCAATTGTGTGGTAGTTTGAACTTTCTTTGGCATTGCCTTTCTTTGGGATTGGAATGAAAACTGACTTTTTCCAGTCCTGTGGCCACTGCTGCATTTTCCAAATTTGCTGACCTATTGAGTACAGTACTTTCACAGCATCATCTTCTAGGATATGAAAGAGTTCAACTGTAATTCCATCACCTCCACTAGCTTTGTACTTAGTGATGCTTTCTAAGGCCCACTTGACTTTACATTCCAGGATGTCTGGCTCTAGGTGAGTGATCATACCATCATGGTAATCTGGATCATGAAGATCTTTTTTTTTATAATTCTGTGTATTCTTGCCACCTCTTCTTAATAAGGTCTGCTTCTGTTAAGTCCATACCATTTCTGTCCTTTATGGTGCCCATCTATGCATGAAATGTTCCCTTGGTATCTCTGATTTTCTTGAAGAGATCTCTTTTGCATTCTCTTGTTTTCCTCTATTTCTTTGCATTGATCACAGAGGAAGGCTTTCTTATCTCTTCTTGCTATTCTTTGGAACTCTCCATTCAAATAGGCATATCTTTCCTTTCCTCCCTTGCCTTTCATTTCTCTTCCTTTTGCAGCTATTTGTAAGGCCTCCTCAGACAACCATTTTGCCTTTATGCTTTTCTTTTTCTTGAGGATGGTCTCGATCCCTGTCTCCTGCACAATGTCACAAACCTCTGTCCGTAGATCTTCAGGCATTCTCTGATCTAATCCCTTGAATCTATTTCTCACTTCTACTGTATAATCATAAGGGATTTGATTTAGGTCATACCTGGATGGTCTAGTGGTCTTCCCTACTTTCTTCAATGTAAGTCTGAGTTTGGCAATAAGGAGTTCATGATCTGAGCCACAGCTCCTGGCCTTGTTTTTGCTGACTGTACAGAGATTCTCCATCTTTGGCTGCAAAGGGTATAATCTATTTAATTTGGGTGTTGACCATCTGGTGATGTCCATATGTAGAGTCTTCTCGTGTGTTGTTGGAAGGGGGTGTTTTCTTAGAAAGGCTTTATCTCTCCTAGGACTCTCACAAGACTTCAGTGCACTAAGAGACAGGAAACGGCTGTATGTCCTTGGGTCACTTCCCCGAGATGCATTGTCCCTGAACACACGTCAGTGCTCTCATTACCAAGAAGTAAACAGAGAAAACCATGGCATCCAGTCCCATCACCTCATGGCAAATATATAGGGCGAAAAAGACAGACTTCATTTTCTTGAGCTCCAGAATCATTGTTGACAGTGACTGCAGCCATGAAATTAAGACGCTTGCTCTTTGGAAGAAAAGCTATTACAAACATAGACAGCGTATTAAATAGCAGAGACATCACTTTCCAGAAAAGGTCCATATAGTCAAAGCTATGCATTTTCCCGTAGCCATGGATGGATGTGAGAGTTGGACCATAAAGAAGGCTAAGCACTGAGGGAATTGATGCTTTGAACTGTGGTGCTGGAGAAGACTCTTGAGAGTTCTTTGGACAGCAAGGAGATCAAGTCAGTCAACTTAAAGGAAATCAACCCTGACTATTCATTGGAAGGACTGATGCTGAAGCTGAAGCTCCAATACTTTGGCCACTTGATGCAAAGAGCTGACTCATTGGAAAAGACCCTGATGCTTGGAAAGATTGAGAGCAGGAGGAGAAGGGGGTGACAGAGGATGAGATGCTTGGAGTGCAAGCCAACTAAGGGAGATAGTGAAGGACAGGGAAGCCTGATGTGCTGCAGTGCATGAGGTCACAAAGTCAGACACGACTGAGCAACTGAACAACAACAAAAGAGAGGAAATATTTGTCTGCATAAGGTTTTGTTAGTGGCTAAAGGGCCCTGCTTTCCACTGACTCCTGCACATTGAGGGATTCCTGAAAACAGAGGCTAAAACACACCCATGTCCACGCTTTTAGTTGCCCATTATCCATATGATCCCGTTTTCCTCTTTTTACCTTTCCCTCAAAATTTTACCAGTCTGTATAATTCAAATACCCTCATACATCCTAGACCTTACTGAAAGGATCCAATCCAAAGTCTGTTAAACTACTGAATTGCTTCAAGTCTAGGATTTCCTATTGTCTTACGCAGGCAGAACTTAATAAAGCTTCTTATCCCATTGGAAGCACATATTTATTTTTCTAAGGGAATGGAAGTGTGGTCAACCTGAATATAGTCTATCAGGTTGTATTAGTCATCAACAGACTTTTACTGGAGATGTGATAGCATGAGAAGAAACCCCAAGAGAAAACATATTAGCCTCCATCTGCACTTCTTTTGGAACCCCCACTATACATAAATTCTACTCACCCTTGATGAACAAGGTCAGTCACTCCAGAATATACCCTGCACATTTTTCCTGTTTTCCAGTGACATGAAACAGGCAACTTGGAAAACAGCTACTGGATGTAGCTGAGGTATTATTTGTCCTACCATGAAGAGGGTATTGGTGACAATTCTATTTGTCACCAGATCCACTTATCATCTATGCCCTGCTCTCACCAGTGCTGTACAGGGTCCTCTGACTGCCCAGGAGTTACTTTTAGCTCAGGGCCTATATCCGATAGGTTCTGAAAACATTTGGGTATTTCCTGATCATGAGTACATAATTATTCAGTAAAGAGTTACAGGCTTTTTTTTTTTTTTTTTTGAGAAAGACCAGAATGAAAGTTCATACCATGTACTTGTGGTGATACTAATGCATCCTTCCATAAGTGTAGGTTTATTGGAGCTCTTGGTCTGGGAATTGACTTTGATCTGGGAATTGCATTCTCAGGATTAGCAGCATTCTAGGCATCCTAAAGTTGAGTTGCCCAAGTTACCACCAGTAATATTTGAGAGCAAAACTTTTTTTTCTTTCCCTATTATGGTAGCTGCACCCACTTTTCCTCTAATTGCTAAGACACCTTAGGTGTCTTCTCTACCCTAGAATCTTTCCACTTCACTGATATCAGGAAGCTCACTTCAGTTGCAGAACTTCCTCCAACATCTGAAACACTGCAGGACTTTTCAGAAAACTTGGCACCCCTTCACCAGTATATTTATCAAGACTTGGTAAAAAGAATATCTTTTTTTTTTAATTTATTTTTTATTGAAGGGTAATTGCTTTAAAGAATTTTGTTGTTTTCTGTCAAACCTCAACATGAATCAGCCATAGGTGTATTGAACCCTCTTAGCAAACATGATCGTGATGGGTGAGTGTATTAGAAAGGATAACCTTATTCCAGTAATTCTATCACTCAGAACCTTTGGATCATTTCCTATACATTATGCCAAGGAATTTTTGGCCTCTTAACTTTATTTAACATAACCTACCTCTTGATCCACGTTTTAGCCATTCAGCCAAGAATGCATTCTGATTGAACCGATTGCTAAATTCAACCTGATTTAATGTTATTCCTTTCTTGGTACCTCAGAATCTTCCCATACATCCCTCACAAAATGCTGTTAAAAGGAATTTCCTGATCTAACGGTTCCTTTGAGGTTAAAATCGTCTCCTTTGAGTTTAACATTGAATTTGACCTCCATTTACATCACACTCCCAAATTCTGGTAATAAGTTTGCAAACATTAAGGTCCAGAAAAAACTTCAGAAGAAATGGCTTCCTTTGCAAGATTTTTCTCCCTGAAAAATTACTCCATCTTCAAATCAGGGGTGAAACAAGCTTATCAGACGTGGATGATGAGACAGCTATAGCCAGCATGGAAAACCAGGGGGAGTTAGGGTTTGGGTCCATCATGTCCTTTGCTTCTTTCCATATCATCCAATATATTCTATTCATATTCTTTCATTCCTTCTTAATAAAAATTCACTATCACATGGGAAATCTGGCATTGCCATGGACTCAAATAAATGAATTTGATAATCTGCGTTTTCAAATTTTACATTTGATTACAACATTGCAGGTTAAAAAATTATTTTAGCGTGGTGGCAAATTTCCCAAGTTTTCATTCATATCTTGAACCAACAACTTTGAACCTTAACCTATTTCTCTCTGTCTTTATTCATATCCATTGGAAACAAACATCCTTCCCTGAATCCTTGAATTTACATGACTTTAATTCTGTTTTATCATGGCATCAATATGAAAATCGCAAAGATTTGCTTTTAATAGACATTTTATTAATGATAACCACAGATAAAATGATAAATATTTTTATAAATGATAAAACAATTAATGGTAATTAATTGCTTTGCCATTGAATGCCATAAGTTACCAGACATCAAGTGGGCATTAACTGGATTTTTTATCACCTTCAACCCAAACTGAATCAAAGATAAGATTCAGACTGCCCTCAGACTTTGAGGCCAATAACCCCTTTTCTGGTACCAATTTCTATAGACACTGGTAAAGAATATAAATAGTATATAAATAAGCATATTCTTGGTTGTAAATACCTGAAACTGACTTTGGCTAATTGGTTCCAAAATCAGATTAATTTTTAGACTAATAGTAGTTTGGAGAACCAAAAGATTGCTGGAGAATCAGGCTCAGAAAATGCAGGAAGAAAGAGAGATTTGGCAGCCAAGGACAAAACCAAGGTTGAAATTCAGAAAGTCTGGTTAGGATGCCACAACTGGTACCACAAACAATGGACACCATCCATGAAGTTACTAGGCTCTACCTTGACTAAGCCTGGTTTATAAGTCCAAATCTTGTCTGGTCAGGAGGATAAAGGAGAAATATTTCTTTTGGACTCGTAAGCCCCACACAATGAAGTCCCTTCAAATAGAAATGGTATTTTGAATAGTGGATATCCCTGAATAACTAATATTTACTATATTTTTATAAAAGTTAATACTCATAATGTGTAAATAGTTATTCTAATACAGTTCTTTTCCTACAACCTCCTTTATTATTTCTATTGGGTAATTAACCAAGTTTAAAATTTGATAATAAAATAGTATTTAATACATACACACTGCTTGTGTCACTTTAAATTTTAAACATACTAAAAACTGAGAATATGTCAAAACTAGAGTTTATAGAAGATGCTAAATATTCACCACTTCCATTTGATAAAGCCTCAAGCTTCATTACTTTCAAGCAATGGCAACTATTTTCTAAGTCCTTTAAGTAACTGTCTTATCCTCAGATTTAGTTGGTTTGAAATAAGTAAAGAAAAAAAAAGTGCCCATACCTTGTATTTATTTGTAACATTATAGAAACAAATCTCTCATCACATTTTCTTATACATACTTGTGTATTGGTCTGTCTTTCCTCTAGCCTACTTTATGAGCTTTATCTGTGAAAGAATTATTTCATAACTGTATCTATAGTTGGCATATAGTGAAAGGAAGTGAAAGTGAAGTCATTCAGTCATGTCCAACTCTTTGTGGCCCCATGGACTGTAGCTCACCAGACTCCTCCATCCATGGAATTTTCCAGGCAAGTAGTTGACATATAGGAGACAATCAATACATGTTTGCTGAATTTGAATAATTGATAACTATTCTCCTTTGGCGGGGAAGGCAATGGCACCCCACCCCAGTACTCTTGCCTGGAAAATCCAATGGATGGAGGAGCCTGGTGGGCTGCAGTCCATGGGGTCGCTAACAGTTGGACAGACTGAGCGACTTCACTTTCACTTTTCTCTTTCATGCATTGGAGAAGGAAATGGCAACCCACTCCAGTATTCTTGCCTGGAGAATCCCAGGGATGGGGGAGCCTGGTGGGCTGCCGTCTATGGGGTCACACAGAGTCGGACATGACTGAAGTGACTTAGCAGCAGCAGCATTCTCCTTTGGAATATAGCTGGATAGAACATGTCTCTAGTGAAGATATGATTATGGGGTGGAAAGAGATATTGTTTCTGGAAAAATTGAAGAGAAATTCATTATTTATTTTTTCAAGGATTGTACATAAAATACAACTCACTGTCTCAAATATTACATTCTTCTAACACAAGGCTGATGAATCATAAGTGCAGATTGCCCAAAGCAACTCAACAATATCAAAAGTGGAAACTTTTTAAAGATATAATTGACATATAATATTAGTTTCAGGTGTATAGCATAATGAGTCAATATTTGTATATATTGCAAAAGAATCACCACAATATGTCTAGCTAACATCCATCATCATATACAGCTAAAAGAATTTTTCTTGCAGTGAGAACTTTTAAGTTCTATTCCCTTAAGCTTGCAAACATACAAAATAATATTGCTAACTATGATCACCATGCTGTACATTACATCCCCATGACTTATTTATTTTATAAT
Source organism: Oreotragus oreotragus (assembly GCA_006410675.1). Lineage (NCBI taxonomy): Eukaryota > Metazoa > Chordata > Mammalia > Artiodactyla > Bovidae > Oreotragus > Oreotragus oreotragus. The sequence goes on from SJYX01004956.1 coordinate 297,109, forward strand.
GGAAGGTTTGTATCTTTAGATGCCCTTGACTTGTTTTGCCCCCTTTACCACCCCTGGCAACCACCAATCTGTTCTCTGTATCTATAAGCTCAATTTTGTATTGTTTTGGTTTGGTTTTGGTTTTTGGATTTCACATATAAGTGAGACCATATGATATTTCTCTTTCTCTGCCCAACATACTTCATTTAGCATAATGACCTCAAGTTCCATCTGTGTTGTCCCAAATGATGAGATTTCTTTTTTACGTGTGAATAAAATTACTCTGTATCCAGGGAGTCTGCACCATGTTTTCTTCACTCATTCATCAATCAATGGACATTTAGGTTGTTTATGTATTCTGGCTATTATAAATAATGCTACAATGAACATGGAGGTACGTATATATCTCTGAGATACTATTTTTAATTTTTTTAGGTTAAATACCCAAAGTAGAATTGCTGGATCATATATGGTAGCTTCATTTTTAATTTTTGAGAAAGCTCCATACTGTTTCTCACCAACAGTGCACAAAAGTTCCCTTTTCTCCACATCCACACTTACCCTTGGTATTTCCTGTCTTTTGGGTAATAGCCATTGTAATAGGCTAGGCGTGAGGTGATAACTCATTATAGATTTGATTTGCATTTCCCTAATGATTAGTGATGTTGAGTACCTTTTAATGTCATTTTGACCATCTGTATGTTTTCTTTGGAAAAATATCTTCTCAGGTTCTCTGCCTACTTTTAAATCATACTGTTTGGTGGGTTTTGTGTTTTATTTTGTTTTTTATTGTTATTTTGTGGGGAGGGGTTTGTTTGCATATGTGTGTTTTGTTTGTTTTGCTATTGAAGTGAAACTTTAACACTAAAAATCTAGCCTTGATTTTTAAAAATAGGCCAGTGATTTAATTTTTCTATGAATTCTGTTTTCCTCATGCCTGCAAGGGAAATAGGGATTAAAATCACTTGATATACCCATATTGTTACCAAAATTAATTTCAACTGTTTCTTTTACTCTTCTAATGTAGCTATTATGAAATTTAAAATTACATGCATGGTTCTCATTATATTTCTATTGGAAATCACTGTTCCAGAGGATCAAACATGGTGTTTTGCACAAAGTAGATTACTTCCAAATACAATACTTTGAAAGAAAGAATGTTAGTCTGGATGCTTATTAACTTCAGTTACATACACCTTCAATGTCTGTAGCTACATACTTTTCTGAAGCTTAAGTTTTCCTCTTGTACATATTTACTTATGCATGTCTGTATGTATATTAAGCATGCACAACACATGTTCATGAGTTAACTCCATCCTTGTCAGTCTATACATATGTAATAATATAGGATAATGCTAAGTGTTAGTAGTATATGCTCTAAAGACATATAGGTATTATCTGCCACTCAATAGATCTTTGAGAGTTGTTTTGTTTTTCTAATTATATTTAAGTTCCCTTATCGGTAAAATGGGCAAAATGATTTTACCTTCACCCTAGGGTTGTTAGAATTAAATGAAATTATTCTCAACACAGTGGTTGAGAGCAAACACTTAATGAATTATAGCTAAACAACTGTAAAACACAATGTATTCTAATATTGAAGTCAATTGTTCTAGTCATGGGTTGTTTCAAAGCAGAAATATTTGGAGGATAAGCATTACATGAACTAAGAATAACTAAAGAATTTTATAATGTAGAAATTATTCCCATTTATTTGTATCTTTAAATCATCTCTCTGAGTAAGTTACAACAAGAAATTGTATTCTTTCAATTTTATTGAGATAAAAATAAAACAGAACATAGAGTTACTCATGGTCAGCTTATCAGTCTGCATTTCCTGATGATATATCACATGATTTTGCCACTATATTTTAAAGTCTTTTTTCCACAGATAAAATGTGCACCCTCTCAGGTTTGGAAAACTTTCCCTACTTGAATCAAAGTCTTTCTAATATTCCAAGATATATTGTCATTTTTATATGCCATACTTTCTTTTGACCAAGTCATACCCTAGACAGGAAAATATTTCACTCTTGACTTTCTGGCAGTCTTGACAGTTTCTGGGGTCATAAGAACTTGGCAGATTTGACCCAATAGTTAGAGGTATTCAAGCAATGTTTTCTTAGGTTAAGGCAATAGAAATAAAAGCAAAAATAAACAATGGACATAGTCAAACATAAGCTTTTGCATAGCAAAGGAAATTATAAGGAAAATAAAAAGACAACTTATGGACTGAGAGAAAATACTTGCAAACAATGTAACAGAAAAAGATTTGATTTTAAAAATATATAAACAACTCAAAACAAACAACAACAACAAAAAAAAAATGGACAGAAATCTAAATAGATATATGTTCTTTATATATATATAATTATATATAATAAACACATATAATAATACAAAGAATACATATAATAATGGTCAATAAGAACATGACAAGATACTCAGCATCACTAATTATTAGCTACTTGTAAACCAAAATCACATTGCAGAATAACCTATCAGTAAGAATGGCCATCATCAAAACTCTACAAATAATAAATGCTGGAGAAGATATGGAGAAAAGGGACCCCCCCCACACACGCTGGTGGGAATGTAAATTGGTGCAGCCACCATGGAGAACAGTATGGAGGTTTGTTAAAACTAAAAGTAGAGTTACCACATGACTTAGAAATCCCACACCTATATATCCAGAGGCATATATCCAGAGGAAACCATTCTTCAAAAAGATACATGCAGGGCAATGTTCAGACCAGCACTATTTAGAAGAGTGAAGACAAGTAAGCAACCTAAATGCCTATCCACAATTGAATGGATAAAGAAGATGCATATGGTATACACACACACATGTGTGCACGCACAGTGGAATACTACTCAGCCATAAAATGGAGTGAAATAATGCCATTCGCAGCAACTGTATGGGCCTAGAGATTAGCATACTAAGTGAAGTAAGTCAGAGAAGGACGAATATCATGTGATATTATTATTTGTGAAATCTTTTAAAAATTAAAGAAATGAATTTATTTACATAACAGAAAGAGACTCACAGAATTTGAAAACAAATTTGTGGTTACCAAAGGGGAAAGATAAGGCAGAAATAAATTAGGAATTTGGGAATAACATATACACACTGCTATGTATAAAATAAACAAACAAGGATGAACTATATAGCACTAGGAACTATATCAATATTTTGTTATAACCCATATGGGAAAAGAATCTAAAAAAGAATATATATAAATATATGTATAACTAAATCACTTTGCTGTATACCAGAAGCTAGAACAACATTATAAATTAACTGTATTTCAATTTAAAAAAAAGTTGAGGGCATTCATTTAGAATATGTTCAGAAAGACATCTTACAAATTTAAAGTTTCACTAAGGCAGAAATATTACCTGAACTTTAAAGTCTAAGGTAGGCATGTTACAAAACAGCATGAGTTTAAAGGGTAGAAACAACACGCAACTTATCTTTCCTCTTTGATGTGTAATTGGAAAAAATAAACTCTGAGAAAACTTACATAAAGAGGTGATGCCAAAAACTCAACTTCTGTGCACTGGTGCTGAATCAAATCTCAGAAATAGAGTTTTGGGTGAAGTTGAAAATAGCTTTGTTGTTTTTCCAGTCAAAGCAACAGCAGGCTCAGACACAGCAGGCTCATACTCTCAAAGCTGTGTATCCCAGCCTGGGGAGGATTTGGTGAGGAGTTATATAGTATATAGTAATAGGCTTCCCTGATGCAGGTAAAGAATCTGCCTGCAATGCAGGAGGCACAGGAGACTCAGGTTCAATCCCTGGGTTGGGAAGATCCCCTGGAGGAGGAAATGGCAACACAACCCAGTATCCTTGCCTGGAGAATCCCATTTTATAGCAATGGTGCAAAGCTAGGGTTGCTGATTGCCATCACTGTTGTGCTGGCTTGCACATCCTCTGTTGTCCCCTTCTCCTCCTGCCTTCAGTCTTTCCCAGCATCGGGGCCTTTTCCAATGAGTCAGTTCTTCGCATCAGGTGGCCAAAGTATTGGAGCTTCAGCATCAGTCCTTCCAGTGAATATTCAGGNCACTGTTGTGCTGGCTTGCACATCCTCTGTTGTCCCCTTCTCCTCCTGCCTTCAGTCTTTCCCAGCATCGGGGCCTTTTCCAATGAGTCAGTTCTTCGCATCAGGTGGCCAAAGTATTGGAGCTTCAGCATCAGTCCTTCCAGTGAATATTCAGGATTAATTTCCTTTAAGATGGACTGGTTTGATCAAGTAGTTAACATCATCCATTTGTTGGGGGTTTTAGTTCTACAGAAGAGACCCTCTCCCAAGGCTACACAAGTGTTTCTCGACTGCTCCACCCTTTTCTCTGCATCCACTCCCTTCTCTGATTAGCAGCTATTTGAACCTGCCCCTTGGAACTCTGGGAAGGTCATGGAGGCTGAAGCTTACTTCCTACAAACAAGAAATGAGGACACAGAAAGGCTTCTAAGCCCAGGAGCCCCACAGGGTCCTGCTCAGTTTCAAAGGGAAAGTGTTTTAACAAAAGGCCCAGGAAATGTGCCAAATAAATATTTAAATACAAATGGGCTCTAGTGGTTGTGTTTCAGTAATGTACTGAATGTTCAGTATGTAATGTACTAACAATCCATGACATGGAAGTTATGCCGTAGTCTCGAAAGCTCTTCCACACATTTCTACCTCTGCAGGTTCTCCTTCATTGATACCATTTTCTTCTTTCCATTACTACTGATTCCATTGTAGAAACCCATCATCCCTTCCCTGGACTGTATAATTCAAAATGCTTGTATCAATTCTACTCAGGGCTCAATGATGGCACCGTGGGAGGTACAGATAAGAGTAGATGGCTATTGTCTCAAAAGAAAGAGATACACAGAATCAGCTACTAATGATATAAAGTCAGATTCTAATCGGGTCTAAAGCAAAATTATAACCAAAGTGTGGAGCCCTGTACCAGAGTCACAGGACAGAAATCTCTGGAACTGACCGAGCTCCACAGCAACTGTTGCTGTGAACCTCCAGATCTAAACCAGCCAGTTCCCTGACCCAATATTAGGCAAAATGCTAGTCCTACTACCCATCCTATAGCATCCTGACCAGTCATCTAATGTGGCTATTCTAGTAGGAATTTTCTATCTTGAGGTTATAACAGTTGGCTACCAGCCTGCCAAAGGTTTCAGCTCTCCCTTGAGCCAACCCTCCCCCATTCTAATAGTGCCTCCCACTCTAATAAACTTATATTTTCTTTTTATTCTGCCTCATGTCTTGAAATTATTTTCCACCCTGCACAGAGGGCACAACTAAAGGGCTATGGAAGAACATAGAGAAAAGGACTGTTCTGCTTGGGGAGATTTGGGAAAACTTCTCACAGGTTTGAGCTGGGCCTTAACTATTTTGAACTAGGCCTTAACACCTACAACAGCCTCCAAACTAGTACTTTCACTTGCTAGCCTCATCACCTTGCCAAATTGCTCATTACATTGCTACAGAAATAACTTTCTTAAAATCAGTGTATGTCGCCTTACCTGTTTGTGTACACCCGTGGCGGATTCATGTCAATGTATGCCAAAACCAGTAGAGTACTGTAAAGTAAAATAAAATAAAATTTTTAAAAAAAGCTTTCTATCACTGCCTATAGCCTACAGCTGAAAAACTAAGGGGAAGCATTTCAGCATAGAGTTGGGTTTCCACCTACCCATCTTGGTTTCCTCTGGAGTGAATAATTGCTTACAGCTCCAGACTGTATCCATCACTGGAAATCACTCTCAAGCTGCAGGCAACTGGCTCCCCCAAGGATACACCACTTCCAGGAGACTCTCAGCTGCTAATAATTGACTGATGCCAAGATACAAAGGTCAGTCCCAATTACTTCAATTAAGCCCATTAAGAAAAGAGCTGCCCAGCTCCAAAGGCTCTCCTTAGACACAACCAAGTCCTCGGTGCAGATGCATCACAGGTTAGTTCCCGTTTTCTCTTTTTATTTCTTAAGAGCTACCCTATAAATCTTCTGCATGCAACTTTCCATCTCAAAACGTGTTTCCAGGGAATTTCATTTAAGAAATGCCACAAAGAACCAAGACCAGAGGGAAAAACGCTTCCTGGACTGTAAGCTGTGAACTAGGCCTGCCTATGCCCAAATCCTTTCTAAATCACTCTGTTCAGAATGAATTACTTCTTTCTGTACACATTGTGTGTCCTCTAGCTCAGCATTTCTTTACAATGCTTAAATTACTGTGAGTTAATATGTTTGCCTTCCTTTAGGGCAAAGCCTATTATTTATTTCCTCCTTACCTAGTAACATGAGGGTATAAGATACTTCATTTCTAAACAAAAACTTAGGGATTCAATAAGTAAACATCCTACATAGCTTTACACACATTTCTGAAACTGCTAAAAATAAACTTCATACCAGTTTCCCTGTGCTTAGCCTTTATCACTCACTTCTGGGTATCTCTCTGACACCTTGGCCTAAGAACGAGGTGGTGGTGGTTGTTGAGTTGCTAAGTCGTATCCAACTCTTTGCGACCCGGGAACTGTAGCCCACTAGGCTCCTCTGTCCATGGGATTTCCTAGGCAAGAATATTGGAGTGGGTTGCTATCTCTTTCTCCAGGGGATCTTCTCAACCCAGGAACTGAACCCATGTTTCCAGCATTGGCAGATGGAGAGTTTACTGCTGAGTCACCAGGGAAACCCAAGAACTGGGTATCTTCCCTTTATTTTCTCTGATATTAAAGTGTGCTTTTAAGATAAGGCCTGTATTTTTTATTAAAGGTTTACAAGGCCTTTCAAGACCTGAAAAAAAAGCTTTTCTTGGCTTTACATTCTTGCATCTCAAAATCTAGCCTCATAGGACTATTCGCCGTGTGCTGAAGACCTATACTTCCCTGCCTCAGTAAACGAGCTCACACTGGTTCCTCTGTCAGGCATCCTTTCCTGAAATGTTAGAAATCCTTCATGAAGAACTTGGCTCAAATGGCACCTCTCCTCATGAAGCTAATCCTGATGATACCAAGGAGAATTAATAATTTCTCATTTCTTCTGTCACGTTCAACAAATAGTAAGTTTCTCACCAAGCACAGCATTACCTGTGCTACAGAATATTGCCTATATTTATACGGTGCATAATAAAACTCAAATTTCATGTCAATGTATGCCAAAACCAATGCAGTACTATAAAGTAAAAGTAAAAATAAAAATTAAAAAAAAACCCTCAGATTTCTGATTAGTAAATAGGATGATGGCTGTGCTTTCGCTTGGCCTCTGCTTCCTCCTTCTGTAATGTCCTGTCTACATTTCTATTAGGGCTCTTAACATGAAGCTTAGTCATTGCTTAATTTATGCCCCATCTTCTTCATTAAACTGTCAGCACCTGAGGTAGGATCCTTTCTCTCTGGTTTTAAAGTGTTTGGCCCATAGCAAAGGCTCATAATTTCTTGGTAAATATCTGTCAGCCCCACCAAACTGTGAGGCCACGTAATGTGCCTGCTTTCTTCATGGCCGTATCCCAAGAATCTCACATAATGTTCAGAACATGGCAGACGAGTCACACGTGTTTGTCTAAGGGATGAGTAAATCATAGCTTTTTGTCAATTTTCTGTGTTTTAGATATTGTTCACATTTAACTCTCTTTTCTACTTGGAAAACTACTTACATGCAAGAATTGTGACTCCTTTAAATTTCCTACCCTGAATATATCATAGGCTTTTAATACAGAAGTATTCAATTAAAGAATGTTGGTTTTCTACACAAAACAAACCAATGTCCAAAGATTATAGTATAAATCTTAAAAGAATTAAATTCTGATAAGATTTTCAAACTTAGCAAGTTAATAATTTGAGGCAGAGAAAAAAGATTTTAATATTATCACTTAGGGACTTCCTGGTGGTCCAGTGGTTAAGATGTCACCTTCTAATGCAGGGGGGGTACACGTTAAATCTCTGGTAGGGGAGCTAAGATCCCACATACCTCATGGCCAAAAAAACAAAACATAAAACAGAGGCAGTACATTCAATTTATTTGAATTGAAGATAACAATTTCAATAAAGGTAGGTAACAAATTCAGTAAAGACCTTCAAATTGTTCATATAAAAAATTCTTTAAAAAATACTATCAGTCTTATATGAAACATTTATTGGCTAACTAAAATGATTTTCTGAAATAAAATGGTTTATTACTGCTGATTAATAGAGTTTCACAATCAGACCAAACTAAATTGGCAAGAAGGGAGAGGAGAATCATACAATTCATGGTATAATGAAAATCATATTTTTTTCTCTAATTACTTGGTTGTTTTTTTATGACTTAAGAACTGATTTCTCAGAAAATTGCAAATAAGACATGACTTTTCCTATTCTAGTGGTCTTTTTTTTCTCCCTACTATTGAAAACCCTCTTCCTGTGGGACAACCCAAGCATACATCATCTAAGACTTTTTTCAGACTATGCAAATATCTGTGGTGTGTCTACACAGCATCAAAAGAATGAAATAAGCAAATGAAAAAATCAGTTAATTTAGAAAAGTCTTTCAAGTTCAAAGCAGAGATAATAGCCCACTGACAATATTTTTTAATAAATTTTTTATAATATGAGGAACCAATCTTTATTAGCTTCCTCATTTTGAAAAGCAAGATCCAAACTAGTATTCTTTAGCTGTGCAAGGCGTGTTGTCCATGTTACACAGCATCTACTAAAACAAAGAGGAAAATTCAATGACCATAAAACACTGCAAAGAGTGCACATTCTCTTGGGCTCTGCTCAGTTCTTTAATGCTCGGTATATACCTCTGCTGGGGCTTCCCTAGTAGCTCAGAGGTAAAGAATGCGCCCACCAATGCAGAAAACGTGGGTTCCACCCCTGGGTTGGGAAGATCCCTTGGAGAAGAAAACTGCAACCCACTCCAGTATCCTTGCCTAGAGACTCCCGTGGAGAGGGAAGCCTAGCAAGCTACAGTGCATAGGGTCTTAAAGAGTCAGACACGATTTAGCCAGTAAACAACAATATACCTCTACTAGTATTATCATACATTTAGTAAAGGTTTGTCTCTAAAGAAGAACATGAAGTTCTTCTTCATGTTCCTTGAAGACATGAACTGTCTTCTACATTTGTATCTTCTATATCACTATCCTAAGTGCCTAGTCTATAAGAATAATTGTTAATTTAATAAATTAAATAATGGTTTTTTCTATAGTGTGTACAAATATGGTGATACATTTGGATCATGAGGATAGATCTGGATTAGTAACTTAAACCATGCTAATTCTGCCGAAGCACATGCAGCTGAATACTACTAGGCTGTTACTGTTAAAATACTATCATTATGTTGTAAGATTGCTTAAACATAAGGCGAAAGGTTTTAAATATATGGCAGTCAAGTGAAGACTCAGTATGCACCTCTTAACCCAAAATGTCTTCTAAGCCCCAGAAGCTATAATCAGCCTTTATGAAGAGTCCTCATGATCAAGTGACATAGTTTTAAGACTGCTGCTGCTGCTAAGTCGCTTCAATTGTGTCCGACTCTGTGCGACCCCAAAGACGGCAGCCAACCAGGCTCCCCCATCCCTGGGATTCTCCAGCCAAGAACACTGGAGTGGGTTGCCATTTCCTTCTTCAATGCATGAAAGTGAAAAGTGAAAATAAAGTCAGTTACATTTCTAGCTCTGATATAGGGTATACTATAAGTGACCCCTTGTAAGTCAGAACTGTAATATGACTCTGACCTTTGAAGTCTATCAAAGAGATCCTATAAATAAGAACCAGATAATTATGAATCTTTTAATTCGTTTTGTGATGTTTGTGACTACTTTTCAATANGCATGAAAGTGAAAAGTGAAAATAAAGTCAGTTACATTTCTAGTTCTGATATAGGGTATACTATAAGTGACCCCTTGTAAGTCAGAACTGTAATATGACTCTGACCTTTGAAGTCTATCAAAGAGATCCTATAAATAAGAACCAGATAATTATGAATCTTTTAATTCGTTTTGTGATGTTTGTGACTACTTTTCAATATGAACTCTCCCTCTTGTTTTTTTATACTGGGTAGGCCATCTAGTATTGGAGAAGGAAATGGCAACCCACTCCAGTGTTCTTGCCTGGAGAATCCCAGGGATGGGGGAGCCTGCCGTCTATGGGGTTGCACAGAGTCGGACATGACTGAAGTGACTTAGCAGCAGCAGCAGCAGCAGGCCATCTAGTGAAGGCCAAGGACCAGGACAGGAGTGGTGAGTAAATAGGTCTAAGGGCACAGAACTGGTATGGTTTACAGAATAATCTATGGATCTTCTAAGCAACCTATATGTATACATTATTTAATTCACAAAATAGGTCTATGACATAGGGTACTATTATTGTTCTCATTTTACAGATGAAAAAATTGAAGGACACAATTCAAGGAACTTGACCTAGGTGACACAAACCATAAATAGCAAAGCCTGGATCCCAGTGCTGACAGGCTGGCTTTCTGATCTCTCTCTTTCTGTCTTCTGGGGCTTAGCAGAATGTCTGAATGTAACTGGTGCTCAGTGGATGGAAGGAAGAAATAATGGATAGATGGATGAAACGATGGGTGGGTAGATGTTTTGATGATATGTGGAAGCTAGAAAGTCCTGTAAATAATGCTCTCTATCAAGTCAGAAAAAAAAAGATTTTGGATTTCCTGAAATAGTATTTTGATTCAAAAAATTATAAGTCAGTCAGAGGCAGGTACTAGGCAGAGAAGGAGTCAATATCAAGGAGTAAAATAGTAGGAATCAGGGTTGGAATTCGTAGACTGTGGAATACAAAATTCACAAAGTTCCCTACAAGGAGATACAAATTTGAAGTTCAGCTTTGAGAATGTTATAATCAAAATGTAGACAAAAGAATCAGGGAAAAGTTTTAAGTAACCAGTTTTTTGTTTCTTTTTGTAGTTGTTTAAACTAGAAAGAGAAAAGCTTCTAAGAATTTAGTTTGTTTAGAAATTTCTTTCTAGGATCACTTTTTTTTCCCCGCTTTTCTTCATAAAGGATTGACAGGGCAAGGAAATAGGTGTCCGATGTCAATCGACATCACCTAACTAGCTTAAAAGCTAGCTTGAATGTCTTTAAACCAAAAGATTAAAATAATTTAAAAATTGGCAAAACTCATCTGGCCATTTGCAAATTGGTATGTTTTTCTGTATATTAATTTTTATATATTTTATTATGCTTATAAAGTCAATGGTTATAAAGTTCATTTGATAATATAAGCTCACATGGTCATTCATGTAAAAAAAATAATTTGTATTTTTTGTTTCCTTACTATTCATGAGTGATCTGGCTTTGCAAATTCTTCTCATCCACGTGCAGTTACTATGTTTGAAGTCTTGCTGTGTAGACACATTATGGTATGTGGGTTTTTCACACTGGAGGGTAATTATACAAGTGGAAGACTGTAACCAAGATTTGAACAGTTATACGACCCACACCAAATGCTAGAGAACTGGATAAATTTCCAGAGTGGAAGCAAAAGATAAATGCCAGATTCCAACCACACATGGTTGTGAAAATTTTCAAAGGAAAATTCCAAGAAGCCAGAATTCTACTGTTCCCTTTGTAGTTGTTTGAAAATAAAGCAACCAGCTGGGATCCCTTTATTTGCACATCTGAAAGTATGCAGCAGTGTGGCAAATGGTTTTCTGAAATGAATAAATAAGGTCCTTTTTGGAATTATTGATTTATTAGACTTTGAAGTGTTCTCAGGAAGATATCATCCTATTTCAAGTGAAATTACACTTTAGCCATTTTAGAGGAAAGAAATCCTGTTTTAAAAGAAATCCAAATAGGTATAAAATACTCTTTAGAGAGCATCAGAAATGTTTCCAGAATGATAACTGTGACTTCTTGAGTGTCATCTTCCAGATATCATGTTAAGTATTTGCACATTTGTTCAACGGTATCTCAAGGATGATACTGTCACCATTTTACAGACTAGAATATGAGTCTTAGAGGACCTAAGCAATTTGCCAGCTCGAACCTGCCAATTATTAGGGGACAGTGTTCCAAACCAGTTGCATCTGGTTTCACAGTTAGAGCTTTTCTCCCCACATTACCACTGACCTTCACTCATTAGATAGACCTCAAATTCATCATGCTGCATTTTAGATTACCTTCTGCTATCATCAAAATGACAGGTGAATATATTTTGTGTATTGTCACATCTACATTATATGATAATTTAACCTCATTTGAACATAATGTTCCTTCTGATGTGTATGCAAATTGAGAGAACCAACTTAATCTTAGTGATGGTTTCTAGCTAATGTAAAATGAGCTTGAAAGTTGTAACTAAGCAGGAAAAGATAAAAATCTTTCATATTTACTCTTAGAGCTTCATTTTAATCTTCTATTTGATTTTGTATCATATAATGAGTGTTTTTAGTGAACTGGGTAATTCACTCACCCATGTGATCTTTGTGGTGTGTTCGAACAGGAAGAGAATATGCCCTCCACATGCACACATGCACACATATGCCATTGGTGTTGGGTTTTTACTGTATGAATTGCTTTAGCCAGTGGAATGTAAGTGACCATGACTATAGTAAAGGCCATAAATGTGTTTGGTTTGGTTTGACTCCTTTATACTCTTGGGATCTGCCATGAAAAGAAAAGGCCCAAAGTAATCTCTGATCCAAGAAGAATATGAAGACTTACAGGGCTAAGCTACTGAATTTGTGGGCTTTTACACAGAATCCTTGTGGCAGTGGCTACCTAATGTGTTCATGATGTAATCTAGCTGGTTGCATTGCTCAGGGACACTGGTACCACTGGACAAGCCACAAGTAGTCCCATTTATACAAGGACCTGTAGAATAAAATTTTGAAAGGATGGGAAATAACTGATTTTCTTACTCCTGAAAACTCAAAGAAAAATGAAGGCTTGCACATAAGGGCACAGCAGGTGCTAACTTAGAAGGCCCCGTGAAGGCCAGGATATCTTTAGGCAGGAGTGAGTTGTCAGGAGACAGTGGTCACAACAGAATCACTGAAGTAAGACAAGAAACCGCTAAGTACTGCATAGGAGGAGAGCTGGAACAGCCACAAGTTATGATAGGAAAGGACTGTACAAGCTACAGTTGGAGTCCCACAGTAATTTAACCAAAGATAAAAGTATCACACCGATTATAGCACAGTCCTTAGGGGTTAGTTCCTTGGTTGCTGTGGCCTACAGAAAGGAGAAATACAGATAGAAGATGAAAGACACATCAAGATAGAGAGAATAACAACAGCATTCTTTTTCAGCCCAAAGGAACGTTAGAGATCCACATGCTAATTTCATAGATGGGTAAAATAAATGCAAGGAAATCAGGCAAGCTGTCCAAATATTTTCAGGATCCTGACACAAAGATAGACTGAACCCACTATGTTGATTTTTCAGTTCAGTTCTCCTATTACTTCTCACAAGTAAGTAGGTATTTCAAGAACCTCACAATTGTTTGTATTATGTAACTTAAAGTTTGTGTTCAATTAGAGATAGCATTCAGTCAGAGATCATGTTAGTGAATTCAATTTTCATGGTATTAATGAAATTTCATGGTATCAAAGAAATTCAGGAAGACCAAGTGGGGTGAAAATATCAGTCATCTTCAAAATTATTACCTACATTACTAAATCTTCATTTTCAATTGTTTCTTAAAACTGTTATTTTAAATAATAAATACTTTAGATTATTTTATAAACAAGGATATATATGTACCTATTGTGAAGTTAATGGGATTCCTTCCCAACCCCTCTGCTATTCTAAATTTTGTGTTTTTCAAGCCTTTTTACACTTTTATTGCACATGCATATGTGAACCAATACTTAATAGTGCTTGCCTTTGAACTTCATAGAAGTAATATAATGTACACAATCTTCTAAAACTCCTTTTCATTTCTATTAATAAATGGTTATAGGTGGCACAATGGTAAAGAATCTGCCAGTGCAGGAGATGCAAGAGATGTGGGTCTGACCCCTGGGTAGAGAAGATCCTCTGGAGAAGAAAATGGCAACCTACTTCAGTATTCTCGCATGGAGAATCCCATGGACAGAGGAGCCTGGAAGGCTACAATCTATTGGGTCACAAAGAGTTGGACACAACTAAATGACTGAACAAACGTATTTAACCGTTTTCATATTGTATGTGTGGCTGTGGTTCTTTGATTTTTAACCACTGTATACAACTGTATCGTGTGAAGGAAAGTGAAAGTGTTAGTTGCTGAGTGGTGTCCAACTCTTTGTGATCTTATGGACTGTAACCCACCAGGTTCCTCTATGGAAGGCAGGAATACTGGAGTGGGTTGCCATTTCCTTCTCCAGAGAATCTTCCTGAACCAGGGATTGAAGCTGGGTCTCCTTTATTCTCCCATCTATGAATAGTTGTGTTTAGTTACGCTCTGTCTAGTCATACTCCTGTATACCTCTCTTGGTGAATATAAATGAGAGTTTCTCAGATTTATACAAATAGAAAGTTGCAGAACATGCAAAAAAGCATATTCCACGTGATTGCGCCAATACAGTCTCCAGCAGTATGTAAGAATTCAAAACACCTGACATCATTTGACTTACTAAACTTTTAGCAATGTGTGGGTGTTGTATCTCATGTGGATTTTATTTGCACTTTCCTGATTTTTAATCAGATTGGGTATATTTTCCTAAGTTTATTTTCCTATGTTTTATGTTTTTCCTTTGTTGAAAGGTCTGTTGATATCTTTTGATCATTTGACTATTGGGAATTTTTTAAATTTTTAGTAATTTGTAGCATTTCTCTAGTCTTGAGGCAAATTCACTGTTATATTTCTTAAAAATATGTTCTTTAGGTTTTGATTTGCTTTCACTCTTTTCATGATGTAGTTTGATAAAGTTATTAATTTTAAAGCAGTTAAATTTCTCAATCTTTTTCTCCATTTTTAGAGATTTTTGCATCTTATGTAAAAATCCCTCCATATCCTGAACTCATGATAGTCAACTTTATGTTATCCTCTAAACATTAGAAATTTGCCTTTCTTATTTTAAATTTTTAATCCATTTGGAAATGATTTTGTGTAAACAGTACAGTCAGTTCCTCTGCATAGATAACCAAATGCTTCAGCACCATATATTGAGTATGCATAACTTTCCTCAGTGATCTGTAAAGACATTTCTATCAAATAGCAAATTACCATAAATTTATGGGTTTATCTCTTATCTCTATACACTGTTCCATTGCTCAATGTTCCTATCACTGTATTAAAACCAAATTCTTAATTATTATTACTTTTAAAATGCCTAATTTTCTGGTGAGAAAATTATCATTGTTTTTGCTTTTCATCAGAAATGGCTTGGCTGACTTTTGACCCTGCTCTTCCATATATTTTCCAATAAATATATGAAGTGTTTTAAATTTTTAAAAATATTTTTATTGAATTGCATTGTAACTAAAGACAAATTTTCAGAAATTTGACACTTTGGTGACATTGGTCTTCTATTCATTGACATGGTTTAACTCTTCCTTTGATTTAGATCTCTTTAATGTTTGTCATAAAAATGTATAACTGTCTCCACAAAAGCCTGAAGTATCCATTTTTGGGTTTATTCCTGGATCTATATTTAGTTCTGTGGTGAATGATACACTTCTATAAATTACATTTCCTATTTGTTACAAAGGCAGCTTGCTTTTGTACATAGAAATTACTGCATGATACTAGCATTTTAAACTTCTTTATGAATTCTAATAGCTTGTCTACAGATATATTGGGATTTTTCAAGTTGACAGTACCATGATCTGGAAATTAAAGTTTTGTACCTATCTTCCAGTATCTATATACTTTATGCTTTTTTCTTTATTTTTTGTTTGTTTACCAAATGGCAAAGTTCATGGTATATCCAGATTTACCATGACAGTCTTCCCACATCTTGAGAGACCAGTCTGGGGACTTAGTATCAAAAGAATCAGGTTTAGGCAGAAGGGTGTACCGATTTTGCATTCTATTCTCTGCATACAAATCTGCATGGAAGCCGAATGGCCTAAGTAATTATCTAGCCAGAGACCTCCCCATGGGACCTGGATCTCATCCAGATGTTTGCAATTAAAAGAATGTGAGTTAGAAAAGCTGCAAAGCTTTATGGTGATAATTCTCAGCCATGCCTTCACTTAAGTCTTATGCAGAAGGTCTTAAAAATGTTAATACCAGGGCACTATCTCAGAAAAATTAAATCAGAATCTCTGGTAGTGGGACCTAGGGATTAGTATTTTGTTTTTGTTTAAGCTAAAAACAAACAAAAGCAGTTCACCCATTTCTCCCACCTCCCACTTTTGGCAGTTACCAATCTGTTCTGTATCTATGAGCTTGATTTTGTTATTTGTTTATAGATTCCACATATGAGATCATACAGTATTTGTCTTTCTCTGCTTGACTTATTTAACTTAGTATAGCACCCTCAAGGTTCATTGATGCTGTGGCAAAATCATTTCATTTTTCATTTCACTTTGTATAGATTTAGGTATCATTTTTTATAGCTGAATAATATTTCATTGTGTGTATGTATATGTATCACAACATTTTTATTCACCCATCCATCAGTGGATAATTAGGTTGCTTCTGTATCTTGACTATTGTAAATAATACTTCAATGAACATGGGGGGGTACATGTATCTTTTTGAGTTAGTGCTTTTATTTTCTTTTGATAAATACCCAGAAGTGGAATTGCTGGGTAGTTCTAGTTTTAAATTTTTTAAAGAAACTCCCCACTATTTTCCATAGTGGCTTTACCAATTTACATTCCCATCAATAATGCTCAAGGGTTCCCTTTTCTCTATATCCTGGTCCATGCTTGTTCTTTCTTATCTTTTTGATAATAGCTGTTCTTGTAAATGTGAGGTGATATCTCATTGTTTTTCTTCATTTTATTTGCATTTTCCTGATGATTAATGATGATTATCTTTTCGTGTTTGTGTTGGCTATCACTGTATCTTCTTTGGGAAAGTGTCTGTTCAAAATTTCTGCCCATGTTTAATTAGATTGTTTACTTTTGGTTCTGTTATTGCATTGTCTGAGTTCTTTATACATACTGGATACTAGCCCCTTATCAGTTGTATCATGTGCAAATATTTTCTCCCATTTAGTCAGTAGCCTTTTCATTTTGCTAATGGTTTTCTTGCCATGCAGGAGCTTTATAGTTTGATGTAGTCCCACTTGTATGTTTTTGCTCTTGTTGATCTTGGCTTTGGGATAAGATTAAAAATCATTCCCAAGACTTAGGCTAAGGAGCTTACTAAGTTTTCTTCTAAGAGTTTTACAGTTTCAGGTCTTACGCTCAAGTCTTTAATTCACTTTGAGTTAATTTTTATATAGGTTTCAGTTCAGTTGTTCAGTCATGTCCGACCCTTTGCAACCCCATGGACTGCAGGATGCCAGGCCTCCATGTCCATCACCAACTCCTGGAATTTATTCAAACTCATGTCCATTGAGTCAGTGATGCCATCCAACCATCTATCCTCTGTTGTCCCCTTTTCCTCCCACCTTCAATCTTTCCCAGCATCAGGATCTTTTCAAATAAGTCAGTTCTTCACATCAGGTGGCCAAAGTATTGGAGCTTCAGCATCAGTCCTTCCAGTGAATATTCAGGACTGATTTTCTTTAAGATTGACTGGTTGGGTCTTCTTGCAGTCCAAGGGACTCTCAAGAGTCTTCTCCAACACCACAGTTCAGAAGCATGAATTCTTTGGTGTTCAGCTTTCTTTATAGTCCAACTCTCACATCCATACACGACTACTGGAAAAACCATAACTTTGACTACATGGACCTTTGCTGGCAAAGTAATGTCTGCTTTTTAATATGCTGTCTAGGTTGGTCATAACTTTTCTTACACGGAGCAAGTGTCTTTTAATTTCATGGCTGCAGTCACCATCTGCAGTGATTTTGGAGCCAAAAATAAAATAAAATCTCTCACTGTTTACATTGTTTTCCCCCTACCCCCATCTAGTTGCCATGAAGTGTTGGGACCAGATGCCATGATCTTAGTTTTCTGAATGTTGAGCTTTAAGCCAACTTTTTCACTCTCCTCTTTGACTTTCATCAAGAGGCTCTTTAGTTCCTCTTTGCTTTTTGCCATAAGGGTGGTGTCATCTGCATATCTGAGGTTATTGATATTTCTCCTGGCAAACTTGATTCCAGCTTGTTCTTCATCCAGCCCAGCATTTCTCATGATGTACTCTACATATAAGTTAAATAATCAGGGTGACAATATACAGCATTGACGTACTCCTTTCCTGATTTGGAACCATTCTGTTCCATTGATCTATGTGTCCATTTTGATACCAATATCATACTGTTTTAATTACTATAACTCTGTTATATATTTTGAAATCCTAGCATGATGTATCTAGCTTTGTTTTATCTTAAGATTGTTTTGACAATTTGCAGTCTTTTGTAGTCCATACAATTTTGAAGGATTGTTTGATCTATTTCTGTGAAAAATGCTATTGGAGTTTTGACAATATTGCATTGAATTTATAGATGGCTTTGGATAGCATGGACATATAAACAGTATTAATTCTTCCGGTCTATGAGCTATAAGGGTGGTGTCATCTGCATATCTGAGGTTATTGATATTTCTCCTGGCAAACTTGATTCCAGCTTGTTCTTCATCCAGCCCAGCATTTCTCATGATGTACTCTACATATAAGTTAAATAATCAGGGTGACAATATACAGCATTGACGTACTCCTTTCCTGATTTGGAACCATTCTGTTCCATTGATCTATGTGTCCATTTTGATACCAATATCATACTGTTTTAATTACTATAACTCTGTTATATATTTTGAAATCCTAGCATGATGTATCTAGCTTTGTTTTATCTTAAGATTGTTTTGACAATTTGCAGTCTTTTGTAGTCCATACAATTTTGAAGGATTGTTTGATCTATTTCTGTGAAAAATGCTATTGGAGTTTTGACAATATTGCATTGAATTTATAGATGGCTTTGGATAGCATGGACATATAAACAGTATTAATTCTTCCGGTCTATGAGCATAAAATATCTTTCCATTTATTTGTGTCTTCTTTAATTTTCGTCATTAATGTCTTATAAGTTTCAGTAGACCTTTTACCTCCTTGGTTAAAT
Source organism: Oreotragus oreotragus (assembly GCA_006410675.1). Taxonomy (NCBI): domain Eukaryota; kingdom Metazoa; phylum Chordata; class Mammalia; order Artiodactyla; family Bovidae; genus Oreotragus; species Oreotragus oreotragus. The sequence goes on from SJYX01004956.1 coordinate 316,189, forward strand.
TTACTTACAGATATTCTTTTTGTTGTAACTGCAATTAGGATTTTCTTAATTATGCTTTCTGATAGTTTTCTGTTAGTGTATAGAATTGTTACAGGATTTTGTGTATTGTCTTTGTAGTCTGCAAATTTGCTGAATTCATTTATTAGTTCTAAACTTTTAATGGAGTACTTAGAGTTTTCTGTATAAGTCATCTGCAAATAGTAAAATTAGTATTTTTCCTTTCCAGTTTGGATAATTTTTTATTCTTGCCTAGTTGCTCTAGCTGGGACTTTTCAATAGTATATTGAATAAAAGTGGTGAAAGTGGACATCCTGGTCTTGTTCTGGATCTTAAAGAAAAAGTTTTAACTTTTTCTTTAAGAATGATGTTGGGCTTGTCATATATGGCCTTTACTATGTTGAAGAACGCTCCTTCTGTTTCATTTTGTTGGGAATTTTTGTCATTAATTTTGAATTTTGTCAAAAGGTTTTCCTGCATCCACTGAGATAATCATATGATTTATTCCCCTGGTTAAATCTCACTTGATCACGGTGTATGATCTTTTAATGTGTTATTGAATTTAGTTTGCTAGTATCAAAGATTTTTGTATCTATGTTCATCAGGGACATTGATCTATACTTTTACATCTTTTTCTTATCTTAATCTGCTAGATAGGACCTACATTAAACTACTAAAAAGAAGAGGTTATATTCAATACTGCTGTCTTGCTCCTGATTTCAGAGGGAAAACTTAAAACATTTAACCATTAAGAACTGTATTTGGCATAGGTTATTGGTGGGTTTTGGTAAAGATTTTCTCTCTATTTCAAGTTTGATAAGAATTTTATCATCATGGAATGTTGAATGTTATGGAATACTTTACTCCAGTGATTGAAAGAATTATATAGTTTTAGTCTTTATTTTCATAAATGGTGAGTGAAATTTATAGGTTCATTATTATTTTTAAAACATATATTTTTTTCATTTGTCTTAGTAACTTTGATCATCATTAGTTGTCTTCTTTTTACATGACTTGTCAGATTTTTATCTATATTCTTAAATGAGATTGGAATGTGCTCTCTCATAATGTCCTTTTCTAACTTTGGTATCAAAGTTATACTGACTTCATTAAATGACTTGGGAATTGTTAACATTCTTTCTGGTCTCTGGAAAATATGTGAGAATTATTATCTGTTCATTGAAAATTTAGTAGAACTGGTATATAAAATATTAAAGGTGGTTGTTTTCTTTGTGGAAAGATTATTGATTATAGATTTAATTACTAATTTTAGGACAATTCACGCTTTCTATTTCCCCTTCATTTGATTTCAGTTTGTATGTTTTCTAAGAATTCATCTATTTTGTTAGTACCATAAACATTTTCTATTAATTTTCCTGTTGAACTCTTAATCTTTCCAGTTTTTACTCTATCTTCAGTTATGCATTTTTAAAATTCATAATATTATTCCTAACTCCTTCATTCTCCAGTCTCATCAGAGATTTGCTCAATTAATCTTTTAAAGAAATCATTTCTGTTCTTTCCAATCTTTTTCTTTACTACACTCATCATTCTTTTCTTGGTTTTATTCTATTGTTCTTTTTCTTATTAATGTTGATGTCTAACTTACTCAATTTTAGCCTCCTTTACAAATCCTGGCACTGCTCTCAACATGTTGCTTTCCCTGTATACCACAGGTCTTGATGTGTAGTAACCTAACCATCATCCAGTTATCCATATTACTATATTTTATTTTTTTGTTTCTGAAACTGAATTTCTTTAGAAGTATAATTTTTAATTTTCAAATGTTTGATATGTTCAGTCATGTCTGACTGTTTGTGACCCCCATGGACTGCGGCATGCCAGGCTTCCCTGTCCATCACCAACTCCCAGAGCTTGCTCAAACTCAACATCCATCGAGTCGGTGATACCATCCAACCAGCTCATCCTCTGTCATCCCCTTCTCCTCTTGCCTTCAATCTTGCCCAGCGTCAGGGTCTTTTCAAATCAGTTCTTTGCGTAAGGTGGCCAAAGTATTGGAGCTTCAGCTTCATCATTAATCCTTCATCATCACTCCTTCCAATGAATATTCAGAATTTATTTCCTTTAGGATTGACTGATTTGATCCCCTTGCAGTCCAAGGGACTCTCAAAAGTGTTTTCCAGCACCACAATTCAAAAGCATCAGTTCTCCAACACTCAACTTTATGATCCAACTCTCACATCCATACACAACTACTGGAAAAATCATAGCTTTGACTAGATGGGCCTTTGTTGGCAAACTATGTTTTTTAATATGCTATCTAGACTTTCTTCCAAGGAGTAGTAAGCATCTTTTAATTTCATGGCTGCAGTCACTATCTGCAGTGATTTTGGAGCCCAAGAAAATTGTCTCTCACAGTTTCCATTGTTTCCCCATCTATTTGCCATGAAGTGTTTGCCATGAAGTGATGGGACTGTATGCCATGATCTTCATTTTTTGAATTTTGAGTTTTAAGCCAGTTTTTCCACTCTCCTTTTTCACTTTTATCAAGAGGCTCTTTAGTTCCTCTTTGCTTTCTGCCATAAGCTAAGCTAAGCAACTTCAGTCGTGTCCAACTCTGTGCGACCCCACACACGGCAGCCCACCAGGCTCCCCTGTCCCTGGGATTCTCCAGGCAAAAACACTAGAGTGAGTTGCCGTTTCCTTCTCCAGTGCATGAAAGTGAAAAGTGAAAGTGAAGTCGCTCAGTCGTTTCCAACCCTCAGTGACCCCATGGACTGCAGCCCACCAGGCTCCTCTGTCCATGGGATTTTCCAGGCAAGAGTGATTTGCTTTCACTCTTTTCATGATGTAGTTTGATAAAGTTATTAATTTTAAAGCAGTTAAATTTCTCAATCTTTTTCTCCATTTTTAGAGATTTTTGCATCTTATGTAAAAATCCCTCCATATCCTGAACTCATGATAGTCAACTTTATGTTATCCTCTAAACATTAGAAATTTGCCTTTCTTATTTTAAATTTTTAATCCATTTGGAAATGATTTTGTGTAAACAGTACAGTCAGTTCCTCTGCATAGATAACCAAATGCTTCAGCACCATATATTGAGTATGCATAACTTTCCTCAGTGATCTGTAAAGACATTTCTATCAAATAGCAAATTACCATAAATTTATGGGTTTATCTCTTATCTCTATACACTGTTCCATTGCTCAATGTTCCTATCACTGTATTAAAACCAAATTCTTAATTATTATTACTTTTAAAATGCCTAATTTTCTGGTGAGAAAATTATCATTGTTTTTGCTTTTCATCAGAAATGGCTTGGCTGACTTTTGACCCTGCTCTTCCATATATTTTCCAATAAATATATGAAGTGTTTTAAATTTTTAAAAATATTTTTATTGAATTGCATTGTAACTAAAGACAAATTTTCAGAAATTTGACACTTTGGTGACATTGGTCTTCTATTCATTGACATGGTTTAACTCTTCCTTTGATTTAGATCTCTTTAATGTTTGTCATAAAAATGTATAACTGTCTCCACAAAAGCCTGAAGTATCCATTTTTGGGTTTATTCCTGGATCTATATTTAGTTCTGTGGTGAATGATACACTTCTATAAATTACATTTCCTATTTGTTACAAAGGCAGCTTGCTTTTGTACATAGAAATTACTGCATGATACTAGCATTTTAAACTTCTTTATGAATTCTAATAGCTTGTCTACAGATATATTGGGATTTTTCAAGTTGACAGTACCATGATCTGGAAATTAAAGTTTTGTACCTATCTTCCAGTATCTATATACTTTATGCTTTTTTCTTTATTTTTTGTTTGTTTACCAAATGGCAAAGTTCATGGTATATCCAGATTTACCATGACAGTCTTCCCACATCTTGAGAGACCAGTCTGGGGACTTAGTATCAAAAGAATCAGGTTTAGGCAGAAGGGTGTACCGATTTTGCATTCTATTCTCTGCATACAAATCTGCATGGAAGCCGAATGGCCTAAGTAATTATCTAGCCAGAGACCTCCCCATGGGACCTGGATCTCATCCAGATGTTTGCAATTAAAAGAATGTGAGTTAGAAAAGCTGCAAAGCTTTATGGTGATAATTCTCAGCCATGCCTTCACTTAAGTCTTATGCAGAAGGTCTTAAAAATGTTAATACCAGGGCACTATCTCAGAAAAATTAAATCAGAATCTCTGGTAGTGGGACCTAGGGATTAGTATTTTGTTTTTGTTTAAGCTAAAAACAAACAAAAGCAGTTCACCCATTTCTCCCACCTCCCACTTTTGGCAGTTACCAATCTGTTCTGTATCTATGAGCTTGATTTTGTTATTTGTTTATAGATTCCACATATGAGATCATACAGTATTTGTCTTTCTCTGCTTGACTTATTTAACTTAGTATAGCACCCTCAAGGTTCATTGATGCTGTGGCAAAATCATTTCATTTTTCATTTCACTTTGTATAGATTTAGGTATCATTTTTTATAGCTGAATAATATTTCATTGTGTGTATGTATATGTATCACAACATTTTTATTCACCCATCCATCAGTGGATAATTAGGTTGCTTCTGTATCTTGACTATTGTAAATAATACTTCAATGAACATGGGGGGGTACATGTATCTTTTTGAGTTAGTGCTTTTATTTTCTTTTGATAAATACCCAGAAGTGGAATTGCTGGGTAGTTCTAGTTTTAAATTTTTTAAAGAAACTCCCCACTATTTTCCATAGTGGCTTTACCAATTTACATTCCCATCAATAATGCTCAAGGGTTCCCTTTTCTCTATATCCTGGTCCATGCTTGTTCTTTCTTATCTTTTTGATAATAGCTGTTCTTGTAAATGTGAGGTGATATCTCATTGTTTTTCTTCATTTTATTTGCATTTTCCTGATGATTAATGATGATTATCTTTTCGTGTTTGTGTTGGCTATCACTGTATCTTCTTTGGGAAAGTGTCTGTTCAAAATTTCTGCCCATGTTTAATTAGATTGTTTACTTTTGGTTCTGTTATTGCATTGTCTGAGTTCTTTATACATACTGGATACTAGCCCCTTATCAGTTGTATCATGTGCAAATATTTTCTCCCATTTAGTCAGTAGCCTTTTCATTTTGCTAATGGTTTTCTTGCCATGCAGGAGCTTTATAGTTTGATGTAGTCCCACTTGTATGTTTTTGCTCTTGTTGATCTTGGCTTTGGGATAAGATTAAAAATCATTCCCAAGACTTAGGCTAAGGAGCTTACTAAGTTTTCTTCTAAGAGTTTTACAGTTTCAGGTCTTACGCTCAAGTCTTTAATTCACTTTGAGTTAATTTTTATATAGGTTTCAGTTCAGTTGTTCAGTCATGTCCGACCCTTTGCAACCCCATGGACTGCAGGATGCCAGGCCTCCATGTCCATCACCAACTCCTGGAATTTATTCAAACTCATGTCCATTGAGTCAGTGATGCCATCCAACCATCTATCCTCTGTNTAATTTTTATATAGGTTTCAGTTCAGTTGTTCAGTCATGTCCGACCCTTTGCAACCCCATGGACTGCAGGATGCCAGGCCTCCATGTCCATCACCAACTCCTGGAATTTATTCAAACTCATGTCCATTGAGTCAGTGATGCCATCCAACCATCTATCCTCTGTTGTCCCCTTTTCCTCCCACCTTCAATCTTTCCCAGCATCAGGATCTTTTCAAATAAGTCAGTTCTTCACATCAGGTGGCCAAAGTATTGGAGCTTCAGCATCAGTCCTTCCAGTGAATATTCAGGACTGATTTTCTTTAAGATTGACTGGTTGGGTCTTCTTGCAGTCCAAGGGACTCTCAAGAGTCTTCTCCAACACCACAGTTCAGAAGCATGAATTCTTTGGTGTTCAGCTTTCTTTATAGTCCAACTCTCACATCCATACACGACTACTGGAAAAACCATAACTTTGACTACATGGACCTTTGCTGGCAAAGTAATGTCTGCTTTTTAATATGCTGTCTAGGTTGGTCATAACTTTTCTTACACGGAGCAAGTGTCTTTTAATTTCATGGCTGCAGTCACCATCTGCAGTGATTTTGGAGCCAAAAATAAAATAAAATCTCTCACTGTTTACATTGTTTTCCCCCTACCCCCATCTAGTTGCCATGAAGTGTTGGGACCAGATGCCATGATCTTAGTTTTCTGAATGTTGAGCTTTAAGCCAACTTTTTCACTCTCCTCTTTGACTTTCATCAAGAGGCTCTTTAGTTCCTCTTTGCTTTTTGCCATAAGGGTGGTGTCATCCTGTCTCTTATACACATCTGGTCTGACCCCTGGGTAGAGAAGATCCTCTGGAGAAGAAAATGGCAACCTACTTCAGTATTCTCGCATGGAGAATCCCATGGACAGAGGAGCCTGGAAGGCTACAATCTATTGGGTCACAAAGAGTTGGACACAACTAAATGACTGAACAAACGTATTTAACCGTTTTCATATTGTATGTGTGGCTGTGGTTCTTTGATTTTTAACCACTGTATACAACTGTATCGTGTGAAGGAAAGTGAAAGTGTTAGTTGCTGAGTGGTGTCCAACTCTTTGTGATCTTATGGACTGTAACCCACCAGGTTCCTCTATGGAAGGCAGGAATACTGGAGTGGGTTGCCATTTCCTTCTCCAGAGAATCTTCCTGAACCAGGGATTGAAGCTGGGTCTCCTTTATTCTCCCATCTATGAATAGTTGTGTTTAGTTACGCTCTGTCTAGTCATACTCCTGTATACCTCTCTTGGTGAATATAAATGAGAGTTTCTCAGATTTATACAAATAGAAAGTTGCAGAACATGCAAAAAAGCATATTCCACGTGATTGCGCCAATACAGTCTCCAGCAGTATGTAAGAATTCAAAACACCTGACATCATTTGACTTACTAAACTTTTAGCAATGTGTGGGTGTTGTATCTCATGTGGATTTTATTTGCACTTTCCTGATTTTTAATCAGATTGGGTATATTTTCCTAAGTTTATTTTCCTATGTTTTATGTTTTTCCTTTGTTGAAAGGTCTGTTGATATCTTTTGATCATTTGACTATTGGGAATTTTTTAAATTTTTAGTAATTTGTAGCATTTCTCTAGTCTTGAGGCAAATTCACTGTTATATTTCTTAAAAATATGTTCTTTAGGTTTTGATTTGCTTTCACTCTTTTCATGATGTAGTTTGATAAAGTTATTAATTTTAAAGCAGTTAAATTTCTCAATCTTTTTCTCCATTTTTAGAGATTTTTGCATCTTATGTAAAAATCCCTCCATATCCTGAACTCATGATAGTCAACTTTATGTTATCCTCTAAACATTAGAAATTTGCCTTTCTTATTTTAAATTTTTAATCCATTTGGAAATGATTTTGTGTAAACAGTACAGTCAGTTCCTCTGCATAGATAACCAAATGCTTCAGCACCATATATTGAGTATGCATAACTTTCCTCAGTGATCTGTAAAGACATTTCTATCAAATAGCAAATTACCATAAATTTATGGGTTTATCTCTTATCTCTATACACTGTTCCATTGCTCAATGTTCCTATCACTGTATTAAAACCAAATTCTTAATTATTATTACTTTTAAAATGCCTAATTTTCTGGTGAGAAAATTATCATTGTTTTTGCTTTTCATCAGAAATGGCTTGGCTGACTTTTGACCCTGCTCTTCCATATATTTTCCAATAAATATATGAAGTGTTTTAAATTTTTAAAAATATTTTTATTGAATTGCATTGTAACTAAAGACAAATTTTCAGAAATTTGACACTTTGGTGACATTGGTCTTCTATTCATTGACATGGTTTAACTCTTCCTTTGATTTAGATCTCTTTAATGTTTGTCATAAAAATGTATAACTGTCTCCACAAAAGCCTGAAGTATCCATTTTTGGGTTTATTCCTGGATCTATATTTAGTTCTGTGGTGAATGATACACTTCTATAAATTACATTTCCTATTTGTTACAAAGGCAGCTTGCTTTTGTACATAGAAATTACTGCATGATACTAGCATTTTAAACTTCTTTATGAATTCTAATAGCTTGTCTACAGATATATTGGGATTTTTCAAGTTGACAGTACCATGATCTGGAAATTAAAGTTTTGTACCTATCTTCCAGTATCTATATACTTTATGCTTTTTTCTTTATTTTTTGTTTGTTTACCAAATGGCAAAGTTCATGGTATATCCAGATTTACCATGACAGTCTTCCCACATCTTGAGAGACCAGTCTGGGGACTTAGTATCAAAAGAATCAGGTTTAGGCAGAAGGGTGTACCGATTTTGCATTCTATTCTCTGCATACAAATCTGCATGGAAGCCGAATGGCCTAAGTAATTATCTAGCCAGAGACCTCCCCATGGGACCTGGATCTCATCCAGATGTTTGCAATTAAAAGAATGTGAGTTAGAAAAGCTGCAAAGCTTTATGGTGATAATTCTCAGCCATGCCTTCACTTAAGTCTTATGCAGAAGGTCTTAAAAATGTTAATACCAGGGCACTATCTCAGAAAAATTAAATCAGAATCTCTGGTAGTGGGACCTAGGGATTAGTATTTTGTTTTTGTTTAAGCTAAAAACAAACAAAAGCAGTTCACCCATTTCTCCCACCTCCCACTTTTGGCAGTTACCAATCTGTTCTGTATCTATGAGCTTGATTTTGTTATTTGTTTATAGATTCCACATATGAGATCATACAGTATTTGTCTTTCTCTGCTTGACTTATTTAACTTAGTATAGCACCCTCAAGGTTCATTGATGCTGTGGCAAAATCATTTCATTTTTCATTTCACTTTGTATAGATTTAGGTATCATTTTTTATAGCTGAATAATATTTCATTGTGTGTATGTATATGTATCACAACATTTTTATTCACCCATCCATCAGTGGATAATTAGGTTGCTTCTGTATCTTGACTATTGTAAATAATACTTCAATGAACATGGGGGGGTACATGTATCTTTTTGAGTTAGTGCTTTTATTTTCTTTTGATAAATACCCAGAAGTGGAATTGCTGGGTAGTTCTAGTTTTAAATTTTTTAAAGAAACTCCCCACTATTTTCCATAGTGGCTTTACCAATTTACATTCCCATCAATAATGCTCAAGGGTTCCCTTTTCTCTATATCCTGGTCCATGCTTGTTCTTTCTTATCTTTTTGATAATAGCTGTTCTTGTAAATGTGAGGTGATATCTCATTGTTTTTCTTCATTTTATTTGCATTTTCCTGATGATTAATGATGATTATCTTTTCGTGTTTGTGTTGGCTATCACTGTATCTTCTTTGGGAAAGTGTCTGTTCAAAATTTCTGCCCATGTTTAATTAGATTGTTTACTTTTGGTTCTGTTATTGCATTGTCTGAGTTCTTTATACATACTGGATACTAGCCCCTTATCAGTTGTATCATGTGCAAATATTTTCTCCCATTTAGTCAGTAGCCTTTTCATTTTGCTAATGGTTTTCTTGCCATGCAGGAGCTTTATAGTTTGATGTAGTCCCACTTGTATGTTTTTGCTCTTGTTGATCTTGGCTTTGGGATAAGATTAAAAATCATTCCCAAGACTTAGGCTAAGGAGCTTACTAAGTTTTCTTCTAAGAGTTTTACAGTTTCAGGTCTTACGCTCAAGTCTTTAATTCACTTTGAGTTAATTTTTATATAGGTTTCAGTTCAGTTGTTCAGTCATGTCCGACCCTTTGCAACCCCATGGACTGCAGGATGCCAGGCCTCCATGTCCATCACCAACTCCTGGAATTTATTCAAACTCATGTCCATTGAGTCAGTGATGCCATCCAACCATCTATCCTCTGTTGTCCCCTTTTCCTCCCACCTTCAATCTTTCCCAGCATCAGGATCTTTTCAAATAAGTCAGTTCTTCACATCAGGTGGCCAAAGTATTGGAGCTTCAGCATCAGTCCTTCCAGTGAATATTCAGGACTGATTTTCTTTAAGATTGACTGGTTGGGTCTTCTTGCAGTCCAAGGGACTCTCAAGAGTCTTCTCCAACACCACAGTTCAGAAGCATGAATTCTTTGGTGTTCAGCTTTCTTTATAGTCCAACTCTCACATCCATACACGACTACTGGAAAAACCATAACTTTGACTACATGGACCTTTGCTGGCAAAGTAATGTCTGCTTTTTAATATGCTGTCTAGGTTGGTCATAACTTTTCTTACACGGAGCAAGTGTCTTTTAATTTCATGGCTGCAGTCACCATCTGCAGTGATTTTGGAGCCAAAAATAAAATAAAATCTCTCACTGTTTACATTGTTTTCCCCCTACCCCCATCTAGTTGCCATGAAGTGTTGGGACCAGATGCCATGATCTTAGTTTTCTGAATGTTGAGCTTTAAGCCAACTTTTTCACTCTCCTCTTTGACTTTCATCAAGAGGCTCTTTAGTTCCTCTTTGCTTTTTGCCATAAGGGTGGTGTCATCTGCATATCTGAGGTTATTGATATTTTTCTTGGCAGTCTTGATTCCAGCCTGTGTTTCATCCAGCCTGGCATTTCTCATGATGACTCACTGTTCATATAAGTTAAATAAGGCAGAATGACAATATACATCCTTGTCATACTCCTTTCCTAATTTGGAACCAGTCTGTTGTTCCATGTCTGGTTCTAACTGTTGGTTCTTGACCTGCATACAATTTCTCAGGAGGCAGGTGGGTGGTCTGGTATTCCTATCTCTTGAAGAATTTTCCAGTTTGTTGTGATCCACACAGGCAAAGGCTTTGGCATAGTAAATAAAGCAGAAGTAGTTATTTTTCTGGAACAAATTAATAAATCAATACATATGTATGAAATCATTTACTTATTATAAAAGAATATATCTTATTGCTGTTTACTCCTAACTTAATTGGACTGAGATGGGCTATGTGACACCAGTGTGATGTGTTTTGCATATCAGATATTTGAAGTTTGCTGAGACTTATAAATTTTATAAGTTAATAATACATACACACATTCCTTGGTGGCTCAGTCTATAAAGAATTCGCTAGCAATGCAGGAGAGCTGGGTTCAGGAAATGGTAACACTCCAGCATTCTTGCCTGGAGAATCCCATGGACACAGAAATCTGGCAGGCTACAGCCCATGCGGTCACACAGAGGCAGACACAACTTAGCGATTAAACCACCACCAAGACTTAACACAGTCAATTAATGTCAATTAATGTTTTTATGTGTTTGAGAAAAATGTATATTCTCTTATAATAAGTAAATTATTCCATACATACCTATTGATTTAAATTTATTGATTTTGTGCCTCAACTCTTACAATTATATTTTATTTGTGTGACCTTTGACAGTAAAGAAGAGTATATAAGCTCTTCATAATGGTGATGTGCTCATTTATCCCTCTATAAATTTCTTGCAAATATATTGAGGTGATTTTCTTAGGTGCATGTTAGTTTAGAATGACAGTATCTTCCTGATGAACTGAGCTTTTAAAATTGAACTTTTAACATTGTGTGATTACTTTTTCTATGTCTACTTATTTTGGGGGGGTTTAAGTTATTTTATATTATTAATATAGTCAAACCACTTCTTCTTAACATCCCTTCATTTTTCACTTTCCCAAGTTACACTTTTCTCTTTATTCTTGGATTTTAAGTTTAATTTTTTTTTTAATTTAATGATTAAAAGACACTTACTCCTTGGAAGAAAAGTTATGACCAACCTAGATAGCATATTCAAAGGCAGAGACCTTACTTTGCTGACTAAGGTCCATCTAGTCAAGGCTATGGTTTTTCCTGTAGTCATGTATGAATATGAGAGTTGGACTGTGAAGAAGGCTGAGTGCCGAAGAATTGATGCTTTTGAACTGCAGTGCTGGAGAAGACTCTTGAGAGTCCCTTGGACTGCAAGGAGATCCAACCAGTCCATTCTGAAGGAGATCAGCCCTGGGATTTCTTTGGAAGGAATGATGCTAAAGCTGAAACTCCAGTACTTTGGCCACCTCGTGGGAAGAGTTGACTCATTGGATAAGACTTTGATGCTGGGAGGGATTGGGGGCAGGAGGAGAAGGGGACGACAGAGGATGCGATGGCTGGATGGCATCACTGACTCAATGAACGTGAGTGTGAGTGAACTCCGGGAGTTGGTGATGGACAGGGAGGCCTGGCCTGCTGAGATTCATGGGGTTGCAAAGAGTCAGACACAAATGAACGACTGAACGGAACTGAACTGAAGGATAATTGCTTTACAGAATTATGTGGTTTTCTGTCATACGTCAACAAAAATCAGCCATAAGTACACTAATGTTCCCTACCCTCCTTCTCCCTCCCCACCCCACCCTTCAGCCTGTCACAGAGCCCCTGTTTGAGTTCCCTGAGTCATAGAGCAAATTCCCACTGGCTATCTGTTTTACACATGGTATTGTAAATTTCTATGTTACTGTCTTCATACATCTCCCCTTCTCCCTCCTCTCCTCTCATCTTGTCCATAGGTCTGTTCTCTATGTCTGTTTCTCCATTGCTGCCCTAAAAATAAATTCATCAGGGCCATCTCTTCAGATTCCATATATATGTGTCCGTATGATATTTATATTTCTCTTTCTGATTTACTTCACTCTGTCTACTGGGCTCTAGCTTTGTCCACCTGCTTAGAACAGATTCAAATGCATTCCTCTTAATGACCGAGTAGTATTCCATTGTATATATGTACCACAGCTTCTTTATCCATCCATCTGTCAATGGACATCTAGGTTGCTTCCTTGTTCTAGCTACTGTAAATAGTGCTGCAGTAAACAATGGGATACATATGTCTTTTTCAATTTTTATTTCCTCAGGGTATAAGTCTAGGAGTGGGATTGCTGGGTCAGATGGTGGTTTTATTCCTAACTTTTTAAGGAGTCTCCATTACTGTCTTCCATAGTGGCTGTATCAGTTTACATTCCCACCAGCAATGCAAGAATGTTCCCTTTTCTCCACACCCTCTCCAGACTTTTTTTTTTTTTTCTCTTCAGACTTTTTGATGAGGGCCATTCTGACTGGTATGAGGCAGTATCTCATTGTAGTTTGATTTGTATTTCTCTTAAAATGAGTGATACTGATCATCTTTCTATGTGCTTGTTAGCCATCTGTATGTCTGATTTGGAGAAATGTCTCTTCAGGTCCCTTTCCCTCTTTTTGATTAGGTGGTTTGCTTTTCTGGTATTGAGTTGTATAAGCTGCTTGCATATTTTGAAACTTAATTCTTTATCAGTTGTTTCCCTTTCTATTATTATCTCTCATTCTGAGGGTTGTCTTTTCATCTTGTTTGCAGTTTCCTTTGCTGTGCAAAAGCTTTTAAGTTTAATTAGGCCCTGCTTGTTTATTTTTGTTTTTATTTCCGTTACTATAGGAGGTGGGTCATAGAAGATCTTGCTTTGATTTATGTCCTCAAGTGTTCTGCCTATGTTCTCCTCTAAGAGTTTAATAGTTTCTGGTCTTACATTTAGGTTCTTAATTGATTTTGAGTTTATCTTTGTGTATGGCTTTAGGTAATGATCTAACCTCATTCTTTTGCATGCAGCTGTCCAGTTTTCCCAGCACCATTTATTAAAGAGGCTGTCTTTGCCCCATTGTATATTCTTGCCTCCTTTGCCAAAAATAAGGTACCCATAGGTGCATGGGTTTATCTCTGGGTTCTCTATCTTGTTCCATTGGTCTATATTTGTTTTTGTGCCAGTACCATACTGTCTTGATGACTGTAGCTTTGTAGTATAATCTGAAGTCAGGAAGGTTGATTCCTCCAGCTCCATTCTTTCTCAAGACTGCTTTGGCTATTCAGGGTCTTTTGTGTTTTCATATGAATTGTGAAAATTTTGTTCTAGTTCTGTGAAAAAAACAAAAAACAAAAAACCATTGGTAATTTGATAGGGATTGTGTTGAACCTGTAGATGGCATTAGATTTTAACTTTTAAGCCAGTTGAATAATTATGTTTAGTGTGATTATTAATATATTTGAAATGTTTTATCAACATCTTTGTGTACTGTCACAACTTTTTCTATGCTTTCTCTTTACTCTTGTCTTTTTTGGAATAGTTATTTTTGCTTGTTTTCCTGTTGTTGTTGTTTTTTTTTCCTTCTACTGTTTGGAAGTGATATATTCTGTTTCTAGAATATTGAAATATTACCATGCAAAAGTTTAATATGTCAGTCTACCACATGAATAATACAAGAATCTTATATAATTTTGACTATAATAAAACTAATGCCAATCTATTGGCTAATTTTGCCCATATTTCCATTATTTTTAAGTTTTAATCAGAAAATGGACATTTTTATCATTTTGTAAAATATTTGTTTATTCCTTTGTTCCTTTGTGCATCTATATTTTCCATTTAAAATCATTTTTCTTTCTAAAAAAATGTTGTAGAAACCATTTCCCTGAGTTCACAATTCTTAGCTGAAGTTTATTTTTCTTAATACTTTGAAGATATTATCCAGTCTTTTGATTTTAATATTACTCTTGAGAGATCTTGTATCTGAATAAATGTTCCTTCAGAGGTGATTTTTTTTTTTCCTCTCTGGCTGTTAAAGATAGTGCCTTTAGTTGATGATATAACTTTTTTATTTACAAGTTAAAATATTATAAAATTTTAGAGATTGATCAAATAGACACGAATGACACTTAAGAAGCATTTACTACTGGGGAATGTTGTGCATGTAGAAGGATCATTAAATGATATGATGACAGTCATTCAGACTGTTTCCCTCCTCCCCAAATGCCCTTTTATCTTTTATTGTTCTAAAATTCTACTTAGGTTAAAGTTGTGTTTTTCATAAAATTGTACGTGGAGGAATGTTTATTTTCACTCAGATACTTTTAAAGTCATTCTCCAGAAAGGCCTTTCCTAATCATTTCATCTGGAGTAATTATTCACTGATAACTCATTCTAATTTAGTTGGCCATTCATCACCATATCAGTTCAGTTCAGTCACTCAGTCATGTCCGACTCTTTGTGACCCCATGAATCACAGCATGCCAGGCCTCCCTGTCCATCACCATCTCCCGGAGTTCACTCAGACTTACATCCATCGAGTCCGTGATGCCATCCAGCCATCGCATCCTCTGTCGTCCCCTTCTCCTCCCGCCCCCAATCCCTCCCAGCATCAGAGTCTTTTCCAATGAGTCAACTCTTCGCATGAGGTGGCCAAAGTACTGGAGTTTCAGCTTTAGCATCGTTCCTTCCAAAGAAATCCCAGGGCTGATCTCCTTCAGAATGGACTGATTGGATCTCCTTGCAGTCCAAGGGACTCTCAAGAGTCTTCTCCAACACCACAGTTCAAAAGCATCAATTCTT
>SJYX01004956.1:346058-399590 GCA_006410675.1 Oreotragus oreotragus
ACAGGGTCTTCTTTTCATGACTTAATATTCCATCACACATATAAACATATTCACATACACCACAAATTCTTCATCCATTCATCCATCATCAGGTCCTTAGTTTGCTTCCATGTCTTTGCTATTGTAAATAACATTGCTGTGAACATAGGGATGTAGATATCTCTTCAACAAAGTTTTCATTTCCTTCAGATATATTCTCAGAAGTAGAATTGCTGGAACATATGAAAGTTTCTGTTTTAAATGTTTTAAAGAATAGCCATGCTGTTTTTCATAGTGGCTGCACCAATTTACAGTCTTGCTGAGAATGCACAAGTCTTCCCTTTTCTCTGTTTCCTCACTTACACTTGTTATCCCTTGTCTTTTTAATGGTGAGCATTCTAATAGACCAGAGATGATATCTCACTGTAGCTTTTGATTTACATTTCCTTTTTGATTAGTGATGTTGAGTACCTTTTCATGTACCTTCTGGCCATCTGAATTTATCTTCTTTGTAAAAATGTCTGTTCAGGTCTTTCGCCCTTTTTTTTTTTTTTTTAATTTGACTTTTTATTTTTGCTTAGTTCTCTGAGTTTGTAATATTTTGGCTATTAACTCCTTATCAGATAAATGATTTGCAAATGTTTTTCCATAATGTAGGGTGTCTTTTCATTTTGTTTATTTATATTTTTTTTTGCATTTTATTTTTCTATACAGAAAGAAGCTTTTAGTTTGTAATCACACCTGTTCGTTTTCCATTTTGTTGCTTCTGCTTTAGGTGGCAAATTAAAAAATATATATATATATCATTACTAAAACCCATATGAAGAACCTTTTGTCATGTGTTTTCTTCTAGAGATTTGATTTCTGGTTTTACATTTAAATCTTTGCTTCCATGCATGCTAAGGCACTACTATTTCAAATTAATCTTGTGAGTGTTAAGATAAGGATCTAGACATTATTTGAGGAGAGAAAAAGATGGTGGAGGAGTAGGTGGATGTGAAGTACATCTCTCTCCACGGATACATCAGGAATACACCTTCAGACACAGAAGTGCATCCAGAACACCAGCTGAGAGTGGACAGGAGTACCTGACCGTTGGAAAATAATATGTAGAACCACGCAAAACTCAGTAGGACGAAGGAACTAGGGGGAAAAACAGGAGTGTTAGTAGTACTGGGCCTGCCCTCAGCAGGTGGTGGAACTGAAGCAGGGATCCCATCCCCACAGTGGGGCAGTTGTCTGAATCAAAGTAGAAACATTTAAAGCTGAGAGTGAAACAGCTGATCTGTGGCAGCCTAAATGGAATGAGAATCGGATATTCCTTGCTGCAGCCATACATACCCCAGATAGGAATGCTGGTCCCCTGGAAGGCACAGTGGCTGAGAGCTGGAGTTTAGGGATTGTGGAGCAATCCCAGGGTGAGGGCTGCTGTTGACTGTGGAGAGAGAGATCAAGAGGATGTGGGGCAGGAGATGGTGGTGGGAAATGCCTATGGAGGAAAGCTGGGCAGCTACGGAAGCAAGGCAGTACTACTGAGTCACACATAGAGGGTGGAGCCATCAGAATAACCTCCCTCTCCCTGCATGCCAGAACCCACAGCTGAATAATAGACTGGCCCATCAAATGCCTGGCGCACTGAACCACAGGGTAGGACCCTACCCTGGGTCCCCCTTTAAGTGCCTGACATGCCTGTATACACAGCAGAACCCCAGCCAGGGGAGCTCCTCCAGGTGCCTGACTACCAAACAATAGAGAAGGACCCCAGGCAAGGGAGCCCTCTAAGTGCCTGAACAGGCAGAGCTGCAGAGAAAGACTGGCCAAAGAGGCCTTTTGATCGCCAGCTACAAGAGGCTTGGAAAAAGACTCTGATAGGGCCATAACTCCTCAGTGGAGGCAGTCTGTGTCCCTGCACACTTGGTGCTGCCAGGGTCCCCACAAGCCAAGGAGCTGTGCCAAGTTCACGCTCAACTCTCACTGGGTAGATCTGCCACAGGCAAAAAAAAAAAAGTCTTGCACTATACTTCCTGCTGTCCTAGCTGCCAGCACCCCTGAATACCTGGTGCTGCCAGAACCCCTGTGACCCAAGCAGCTGTACCTTCTCCACAGCTGGCCCTCACAGGGGCAAACTCAAGCCCTCCAAGGCAGCCTCAGGAGCCAAACCCCAGTGGACGTACCACATGTGGTGGTGAAAATAAAACCACAATTGAAACCCAGGGGCAATGTGGCTAAGGAAGACTCAAAACCTTCCCTCCAGCTGTACAAGCTGCAGATTAAATCCACACAATCAACTAAGCAGACTCTGTGTCTATGGAATATATAAAAGGCCATTGAGAGCTCCCCCAAAAGAAAATGCACTAGCTCTGATAGCTGTGGACATTGGAGGCAAGAACACACAGGAGTAGAACCAGATTAGAATCTGAGCTGTCCCCATAGCAGGTCCAAAGATCAGCAGAGTTGGAAGGCATCTTAGGCAGGTAAGGTGAACTGTGACTCCCAGTGAGGGAAAGGACTCTCATAGCAGTGACTCAATAAAAACATTTATTACTCATTTTTTGACATGTTCTGTAGATTCTTTTAGATTCTTTTTATTTTTTCTCCCTCTGTTGTAGTTATTGATTTTATTGGCACTAACAAATCCAATTAAGCTTTTAAGGTTCTTTTTTTCTCAGTCACATTTTTTATTTTCATAAATCTCTGCCTCTATGTTGGGCTTTTGGGGTTCTGTGGAGTTTTCTCTTTTTCTTTTCTTTTCTCTTTTTTTAATTGTAATTTTTAATTTTTTAAACCTATTATTGTTTTTCTACATTTAGTCCTTTGTTTGCTTTTCCTACTGTTCTTTTCCACTTGCAGTTAATCTTTAACATATATAAATCCTCTTTATCTACCTCTATTTAACTTTGCATATCTATTCTTTCTTTTCTTTCTCTTTTTTCCTCTCAACATTTGTTAGTTTTATTTTCATTGCTTTATTCCCCAGTTGGCACCTTGCTTTAGTTTTGTTTTCCAGTTTGTGCTTTAATTAATTTTGTTCTGGTAGATATAATTTTTGGTTTCCTTTATTTGTCAGGTCAATATAGTGTACTTTATTTTTGTTGGGCTGTTTTGGTTTTGCTTGTGGGTATATATATGTATATTTGGTCACACTTTCTATTGATATAAACCTCTGCCTGTACATTGGGTTTTTGCAGTTCTGCAGAGTTTTCCTTATTTTCCCTTTTTTCTTTCCTTTGTATTTTTTCTTTTCTCTTTTTAAAAATTTTAATTTTTAATTTCTTTAACCTATTATATTTTTTCTACATTTATTCCTCTGTTTGCCTTTCCTACTGTTCTTTTCCCCTTGCAGTTAATCTCTAATGTGTATAAACCTTCATCTATCTCTATTTAACTTTGCTTATCTATTCTTTCTTTTCTTTCTCTCCTTTCCTCTCAAAATATTTGTTACTTTTGTTTTCATTGCTTTATTTCCCACTTGGCACCTTGCTTTCATTTTGTTTTCCAGTTTGCGCTGAACTTAGTTTTGTTATTAACTGAAAAATATAATTTTTTTATTTCCTTTGTTCGCCAGATCAGTCTACCATACTTTATTTTTGTTGGACTGTTTTCACTTTACTCATGGATGTGTATAATATGTGTGTGTGTGTGTTTCATTGTTTTAATTATTACTTGCCTGATTTTGTAACTGCCATTTGCCTGGGATTCATCTTTGGTTTCTCGTTCATTGAGATCTGTTTTAATCTCACCTAATGCCATAATAAACCACAGATTCTTGTGGAATCTTTAAAAAAAAAAAGAGAGAGAGAGAGAGAGATCAGGCCCTGAGCCTTTGGAGTGGGGGCACTGACTCCAAGACCCTAAGCTACCAGAGAACTAACACTGCTGCTCCTGCTAAGTCGCTTCAGTCGTGTCCGACTCTATGTGACCCCATAGACGGCAGCCCACTAGCTTCCTCCCGCCCCGTCCCTGGGATTCTCCAGGCAAGAACATTGGAGTGGGTTGCCATTTCCTTCTCCAACTCGTGAAAGTGAAGTCGCTCAGTCATGTCTGACTCTTAGCGACCCCATGGACTGCAGCCTACCAGGCTCCTTCGTCCATGGGATTTTTCCAGGCAAGAGTACTGAAGTGGGGTGCCATAACACTAGGGATTATCAAATGGTGAGAACTCACGCAAAGGAAACCACTTGAATACAAGCCCCGGCATCACCCAACCACCAGTAGCACCCTGTGCAGGACACCTCATCTAAACAACAAGCAAAACAAAAATACAAACCCAGTCATCAGCAGACAGGATTACCACCTCACTTGGCCTTGGCCAACAGAGGAAAAACAACCAACCAACCAAAAACTCAGAGCAAATTTCATGCTATACAAAGCTCACACAAACCACTGGACCAACCTTAGAAGGGCAGAAACCAAAAGGAAGAAAGAATTCAATCTTATTCAAGGAAAGAATTCAACTTTGTTTGAAGCCTGGGAAAAAGAGACCTCAAACACAATATCTTAAAAAAAATTTTAAATGCAGAGAAATATTGCACAAATAAAGGAACAAACTAGAAGCACAGAAGTCCAAATAAATGAAGAAGACATAGGCAAACTACTGAAAAAGAATTCAGAATAATGATAGTAAAGATGACCAAAATCTTGAAAACAAAATGGAGAAAATGCAAGAATCAACTAGCAAATACCTAGATGAATGAAAGAATAAACATACAGAGACAACACAATTACTTAAATTAAAAATACTCTAGAAGGAATTAGCAGCAGAATATCTGAAGCAGAATGATTCAGTGAGCTGGAAGATAAAATGGTGGAAATGACTTCTGAAGAGCAGAATAAAGTAAAAAAAAAAAATGAAAAGAGCTGTCTCTGAGGACCATATCAAATGTACCAACATTCAAATTATAGGGGTCCCAGAAGAAGAAGAGAAAAAGAAATGGTATGAGAAAATTTTTGAAGAGATTATAGTTGAAAATTTCCCCAACATGGAGATGGAAATAGTCAATCCAAGTCCAAGAGGCACAAAGAGTCCCAAACAGGATAAACCCAAGGAGAAACATGTCAAGACACATACTAATAAAACTAACAAAGACTATTCTTTGTGTTTACAAAGAATATTAAAAGCAGCAAGGGAGAAGCAACATGTAACATACAAAGGAAACCCCATACGTTTTACAGCTGATCTTTCAGCAGAAACTCTGCAGACCAGAAGGGAATGGCAGGATATATTTAAAGTACTTAAAGGGAAAAATCCACAACCAAGATTACTGTGCCCATCAAGGATCTCATTCAAAATTGATGGAGAAATAAAAAGCTTTTCAGACAAGCAAAAGTTAAGAGAATTCAGTACCCCCAAACCGGCTTTACAACAAATGTTAAAGGGACTTGTAGGCAAGAAATACAGCAAAAGAAAAAATATCTACAAAATTAATGCCAAACAATTAAGAAAATGGCAATAGGAACATATATTCCAATAATTACTTTAAGTGTAAATGGATTAAATGCTCCAACCAAAAGACACAGACTGACTGAACAGATACAAAAATAAGACCCATATATATGCTGTCTATAAGAAACCCACTTCAGACCTCAAGACACATATAGACTGAGAGAATGGAAAAATATATTCTATGCAAATGAGAAGCAAAAGAAAGCTAGAGTAGCAATCCTCATATCAGATAAAATAGACCTTAAAGAAGATTACAATAAATAAGGAAGAACACTACATAATGATCAAGGGATCAGTTCAATAGGAAGACATAACAATTGTAAATATCTATGCACCCAACATAGGAGCACCTCAATACATAAAACAAACACTAACAGACATAAAAGCAGAAGTTGACAGTAACACAATAATAGTTGGGGATTTTAACACCCCACTCACACCAATGGACAGATCATCAAAACAGAAAATAAGCAAACATAAATCTTAAATGATACATTAGACGAGATGGATCTCATAGATATCTTCAGGACATTCCATCCAAATGCAGAAGAATACACCTTCTTCTCAAGTGCATATGGAATATTCTCCAGGATAGACCACATCTTGGGTCACAAATCAAACCTCAGTAAATTGAAGAAAATTGAAATCGTATCAAGCATCTTCTCTGACCAAATGCTATGAGACTAGATGTCAATCACAAGGAAAAAAAAGTGTAAGAAACACAAACACATGGGGACTAAACAACAAGTTTCTAAATAACCAACAGGTTACTGAAGAAATCAAAACGGAAGTCAAAAACTTTCTAGAAACAAATGACAATGAAAACATGACAACTCAAAACCTATGGGATGCAGTGAAAGCAGTTCTTAAGAGCGAAGTTTATAGCAATGCATTCCCACCACAAGAAACAAGAAAAACATTGAATAGACAACCTAACTTTACACATAAAACAACTGGAAAAGAACAACAACAACAACAGAAAACACCAAAATTAGTAGAAGGAAAGAAGTCATAAAGATATGAGCAGAAATAAATGAAAAAGAAATTAAAGAAACAATAGTAAAGACTAATAAAACTAAAAGCTGGCTCGCTCTTTGAGAAGATAAACAAAATTGACAAACCGTTAGCCAGACTCATCAAGAAAAAAAAAAAAGAATTAGAAATGAAAAAGGAAAAGTTACATAAGACAATGAAGAAATACAAAGGATTATAGGAGACTGTTATAAACAACAATATGGCAAGAAAATGGATAATCTGAAAGAAATGGACAGATTCTTAGAAAAGTTCAATCTTCCAAGACTAAACCAGGAAGAAACAGAAACTATGAACAACCCAGTTACAAGCACTGAAACTGAAGCTGTGATCCAAAATCTCCCAAAAAGCAAAAGCCCAGGACCAGATGGCTTCACAGGAGAATTCTATCAAGTATTTAGATAAGAGCTAATGCTTATCCTTCTAAAACTCTCAGAAAATTGCAGAGGAAGGAACACTTCCAAATTCATTCTGTGAGGCCACCATCACCCTGATACCAAAACCAAACAAAAAAGAAAGAAAGAAAGAAAGAAAACTACAGACCAATAGCACTGATGAACATAGATGCAAAATTCCTCAACAAAATTTTAGCAAAAAGAAATCAGCAATACATCAAAAAGCTCATACACCATAATCAAGTTGGGTTTATTCTAGGGATGTAAGGATTCTTCAATATATGCAAATCAATCAATATGATACACTATATTAACAAATTGAAAGATAAAAACCATATGATAATTTCAATAGGTGCATAAAAAACCTTTGACAAAAGTCAGCACCCTTTTATGATTAAAACTCTTCAAGAAATGAGGATAGAAGGAACCTACCTCAGCTTAGTAAAGCCCATATAAGCCTATGGCAAACATTATTCTCAGTGGTGAAAGCCTGAAAGCATTCCCCCTAAGATCAGGAACAAGACAAGGGTGTCCACTTTCATCACTATTCAATATAGTTCTGGAAGTCCTAGCTACAGCAATCAGAGAAGAAGAAGGAAAAGAATCCATATCAGAAAAGAAGTAAAGCTCTCACTGTTTGCAGATGACATGATACTCTACATGAAAAGAAAGTGAAAGTGAAGTTGCTCAGTCATGTCCAACTCTTTGCGACCCCATGGACTGTAGCCCTACTAGGTTCCTCCATCCA
This sequence comes from Oreotragus oreotragus, assembly GCA_006410675.1. Lineage (NCBI taxonomy): Eukaryota > Metazoa > Chordata > Mammalia > Artiodactyla > Bovidae > Oreotragus > Oreotragus oreotragus. The sequence goes on from SJYX01004956.1 coordinate 353,656, forward strand.
TGGGATTCTCCAGGCAAGAGTACTGGAGTGGTTTGCCATTTCCTTCTCCAGGGGATCTTCCTGACCCAGGGATCAAACCCAGGTCTCCACATTGTAGACAAACGCTTTACCATCTGATCAACCAAGAAAGTCCAGGATACTCTACATAGAAAACCCTAAATATAGTATCAGAAAATTACTAGAGCTAATCAGTGGACTTAGCAAAGTTGCAGGATACAAAATCAATACATAGAAATCACTTGTGTTTCTAAATACTAACAATGAAAAATCAGAAAGAGAAATTAAGGAATCCCATTCACCATTGCAACAAAAAGAATAGGAATAAGCTTACCTTAGGAGACAAAAGAACTGTACACAGAAAATCATAAGACACTAATGAAGTAAATCAAAGATGACATAAACAGATGGAGAGATATTCCATGTTCCTGGGTAGGAAGAATCAATACTATGAAAATGACTATACTACCAAATGCAACCTACAGATCTAATGTGATCCCTATCAAATTACTAATGGCACTTTTCACAGAACTAGAACAAAAAAAAAAAAAAATCACAATTCATATGGAAACACAAAAGATCCTGAATAGCCAAAGCAGTCTTGAGAAAAAAGAATGGAGCTGGAGGAATCAACCTTCCTGACTTCAGATTATACTACAAAGCTACAGTCATCAAAAAAATATGGTATTGGCACAAAAACAGAAATATAGACAAATGGAATAACATAGAAACCCCAGAAATAAATCCATGCACCTATGGGTAACATTTTTGGCAAAGGAGGCAAGTCTATACAATGGGCAAAGACAGCCTCTTCAATAAATGGTGCTGGGAAAACTGGATAGCTACATGTAAAGTGTTCTAATCCCATACACAAAGAACACTTCCTAACACCATACACAAAGATAAACTCAAAATGGATTAAAGGCCTAAATGTAAGACCAGAAACTATTAAACTCTTAGAGGAAAACATAAGCACAACACTCAATGACATAGATCAAAGCAAGATCTTCTATGACCCACCTCCTAGAGTAATGGAAATAAAACAAAAGTAAACAAGTGGGACCTGATTAAACTTAAAAGCTTTTGCACAAGAAAGGAAATTATAAGCAAGATGAAAAGACAACCCTCAGAATGGGAGAAAATAATAGCAAATGAAACAAGGACAAAGGATTACTTTCCAAAATATACAAACAGCTGGTTCAACTCAATACGAGAAAAACAACCCAATCAAAAAGTGGGAAAAAGACCTGAAGAGACATTTCTCCAAATAAGACATACAGATAGCTAACAAGCACATAAAAAGATGCTCAACATCCCTCATTATTAGAGAAATGCAAATCAAAACCACAATGAGCTATCACCTCACACCAGTCAGAATGGCCCTCATCAAAAAGTCTACAAACAATAAATGCTGGAGAGGATGTGAGGAAAAAGGAATGCTCTTGCGCTTTTTGTGGGAATGTAAATTGATACAGTCACTATGGAGGATGGTATGGAGATTCCTTTAAAAACTAGGAATAAAACCACCATATGACCCAGCAATCTCACTCCTAGGCATATACCCTGAGGAAACCAAAATTGAAAAAGACACATGTATCCCATTGTTCATTGCAGCATTATTTACAATAGCTAGAACATGGAAGCAACCTAGGTGTCCATCAACAGATGAAAGAATAAAGAAGTTGTGGTATATTACAAAATGGAATATTACTCAGCCATAAAAAGGAACATATTTGAGTCAGTTCTAATGAGGTGGATGAACCTAGAACCTATTATTCAAAGTGAAGTGAGTCAGAAAGATAAATGCTGTATTCCAACACATATATACAGAAGCTAAAAAAATGGTACGGAAGAATTTATTTACAGGGCAACAATGGAGAAACAGATATAGAGAATAAACTTATGGACATGAGAGAGGAGGAGAGGGTGAGATGTATGGAAAGAGTAACAGGGTAACTTACATTACCATATGTAAAATAGATAGCCAACAGGAATTTGCTGTATGGCTCCGGAAACTCAAACAAGGGCTCTGTGTCAACCGAGAGGGGTAGGATGGGGAGGGAGATGGGAGGGAAGTTCAAAAGGGAGGTTTGTATGTATACCTATGGCTGATTCATGTTGAGGTTTGACAGAAAAGAGCAAAATTCTGTAAAGCAATTATCCTTCAATAAATTTAAAAAAGATATGGGTCTAGTTCATTTAATTATACTTAAGCAATATTTATCAGGATATAAGAAGAATTCAGCATATAATAAGACATCAAAAATTGTGTTTTAAATGATCTCCATAATATTAAGATGATATTTGAAAGAGCAAAATTCTGTAAAGCAATTATCCTTCAATAAATTTAAAAAAGATATGGGTCTAGTTCATTTAATTATACTTAAGCAATATTTATCAGGATATAAGAAGAATTCAGCATATAATAAGACATCAAAAATTGTGTTTTAAATGATCTCCATAATATTAAGATGATATTTGTATGAATCACAAATTCTAGAATGATATTTACACCTTGCTGACTGTGATGGTTCTCCTTTTATCCTCTGTGAACCTGTACTGGACATAGCCCCTGACTTTTCATTTTCCCTTATTGCAGAGCAATTACACATCTGAGGAGCAGTCAACAGCCAAGGTCCCTGAAAACCCATTTAACTGTCATGACTTGTAGTCCATTTTAGTACTGTCTACCCTTCACCTCTAAAATAGCCTAACAGTCCATCCTATCACCATCACTCTGACATCCTATTGTTCCCATTCACTGGTATGTCTTCCTAATATTATACTGAGATGCAACAGGCCAATACCTTCAGAGCAACATAACTGCATTCCTATGCTTCAGAGTCTTCAGTGTGAATGTACATCATTTTCTCTGAGTTCTGTGGATGCTAGATTGCAAAACTCAGAGAACACTGTTAGATAACATATGTGGTATTTTCTAACATCTTTAGGAAAATGCAATACACAAAAGGTCAAGAAATATAAGAAAAGGGGAATTATAAGGATGTTGCTTAATACATATATTAATATGTGGATAAAGTGGTAATCTTTGCTACGTACTCACATACCACCAATGCAATTTGGTGTTTAAAATTATCAGGGATTATAGAAGAAGACTGATAGTGCTGTTGACTTAAAATTCATCTATAAAAAGATATTCTACTTAGTGATATTTTTCTCTTTGTGCAGTAATAATCATTTTGAAAGAGATCATTTTTCTTCTCCTGAGTTGACCTGCAAATGTTTGGTTTGGTAGGCCACTGAAGCCATAAAGTGCACTCCTCTTAGTGGGTTTTAGTTAATGGGGATTGAATCTTTGAGCAAGAAAATGATAAAATTCAACCTTAGTGAGCAGATCAGAAAATACAAAGAGTTGATATTGTGCAGAGCACAACTAAAGCTTTGTTATCTTTGACCATGAAAGACCATGATTAAGTAAACCTCAACCACCAAGCAGTGTACTACTCAAATAGTTCATTTTCAGTCCTCAGTGTTACCAGCAAATTCCTCTTCAAACAGCCCCACATTCTAACTTTGACCAGTTGGATCTTAAGAACATTTTTATATTTCCAAATGGGAAAGAATATAAATTCTTTTTGTTACTCAGCTTTTTAAGTGAGAATGAGGGTAAAATTACCTAAAGTAGTTGTTTCACTAAACTCAAATCTACCACTTCACTGGAAAAAAACCTATCTATTAAGTCCACAGTTCGACTTGCAAGAACTACAAAGCAAAAGAAGCTATACTTAGAACATGTATAAAAATACCTCAGATAAAAATTAGTTCTGGTCAACCATAAATGACACTCTTTCTTTAGGTGATCTACTTAAACCATAGCAAGCAAAATGCATAGGAGTCTTTTCTAGATACCCCAGAGATAACTGACAGCAAAAGGAAGTAATAGACTTTAAACACAAATGCCAGAACCATATAGACCTTCTTTCTTCCTGACATGACCTGAGATATGGTCAGGCTTCAAAACATGGAGCCTTGATAAATTTAGATGTGATTCTTGCAGGAGGAAATCAATCAAATTAGGAAAAGGACAAGATATCACTTAAGTATCAGATAGGTGAAAGCTCTCTGGCTCTAGTGGAAGACACACTCAGAGGGGCTGAAGGGAGACAGAAACAATTATGGTGCTATAGAGTACCATAGTACACAACTGGTGGTAGCATAGATAGGGCTATAGCAGTGGAAATGGTGACAGATGATTAGATTTGGGATACATTGAGGAGAGAGGACTGAGGAGATGTTGATCAGTAGGCTGTGGGTTGTGAGAAAGAGACCAGAGTCGAGGACAATGGTTAGGTCTGAGATAGAAGTATCTAGGTGGCTGGCAGTGACATTCATTAAGTAGGACAGTTCTGATAACAGGAGTGGTTTTTAGGGACTCAATTCTGAATATGTTAAGTTTTGAGATGACTTTAAGAAATATAAGCAGGAATGCTGATTCAACAGTTTGATGTATGAATCTGAAACTCAAGGAAAGGTAAGGTTTGTTGTTGATGTTCAGTCACTAAGTCGTGTCCAACTCTTTGCGACCCAATGGACTGAAGCACTCCAGGCTTCCCTGTCCTTCACTATCTCCAGGAGTTTGCTCAAACTCATGTTCATTGATTAGGTGATGCCACCCAACCATCTTATCCTCTATTGTCCCCTTCTCCTGCCCTCAATCTTTCCCAGCATCAGGGTCTTTCCCAATGAGTCAGTTCTTTACATCAGGTGGCTGAAGAACTGGAGCTTCAACTTCTTCATCAGTCCTTCCAGTGAATATTCAGAGTTAATTTCCTTTAGGATTGATTGGTTTGATCTCTTTGCTGTCCAAGGGACTCTCAAGAGTCTTCTCCAGCACACAGTTCCAAAGCATTAATTCTTTGGCACACAGCCTTCTTTATGGTCCAATTCTCACATCCATACATGACTATTGGGAAAACCTTAGCTTTGACTATATGGAACTTTGTTGGCAAAGTGATGTCTCTGCTTCTTAATATACTGTCTAGATTTGTCAGAGCTTTCCTTCCAAGAAGCAAGCATCTTTTAATTTCACGGTTGCAGCCACCATCTGCAGTGACTTTGGAGCCCAAGAAAGATAAAGTTAGAGATGTGAATTTAAGAATGGTGCTGGTTGAGTTCTCCAGGAAGCAGATTATTAGATTTCGTGTATACAAGGTTATCATGAATGCTTTCCAATCAACTCCTGTAGAAGGGAAAAGAAGAGAAAAGTCTTGGGCAGAAAAAGAGATTGAGCTAAAATTTAAGATCATCAGAAGAGTCCTGAGAATTGAATGATCCTCCAGGCTCCTCAGTCCTGGATTCTATAATCAGAAAGACCAAAATACTGCCTCCTAGTAGGTCCTTCAATTTTCTAAATTCATGGCAAACAAATAATCCTTGTATCCTTTTCTGGTATCCCTGAGCAGAGAGAGTGCCATCTTCTTGGCACGTGTAGTTTTAAAAAGTAAAATTTCAAAATATTTTCTATTTTTATAATTCATGTATAATAGAAATGGGTATCATTTATAAAGAAATCACAGGGAAAAAAATTTGACAAGAGCAAAGCATTGACATCCAAGTAGCACTCAGTTCTGTAAAACAACATCAGTGTCCCTTGTTTTGCCTTTCTTAACACCTAGAGTGAAAGAATTTGTCTACAGCCACAATAATCCCCATCTCAGCCTACCCAGCTACTCTTGCAAAGGATGTTACTGAGTTTCCTTTTTTCCATTTCAGTCATTCTTTTTGAACACCTACATCTCATTTGGATTGCTTTCCAGATTCACTAATCTTCTTGTCAGATAATATCTAGACTTGTTGCCCCAATAATGTGTCATACCAATCACAATAAAAGCAAACCCAGCATTGTGTCGAACCTTAATGCAAAACCATCATTCCCCTTTTGGGGGTCAGAGAGTCAATTTTAAGCCTGTCCTAGAGGGTTTCAAACCACAATCACGGGGGGATGGTTCTCCTAACTTACCATGTCCACCGTTAATGGAGTGCTGCAGCAGCTAAAGCTATGCCTTGAGTACTCAGTAATAAACACAAGAGGCTAGTTTATCTACCAGGGTTTCAATATTATTCCACAAGTTTTAGAAGGAGGACTTCAGAAAAAACACAATGTCAAAAACAGACCACGAGGATTCCATCCATGCTTGTGGATTTCTGCAGCAGCATGAATGAGATGGAAGATACTTTCAACGTGGAATTTAAAATACCTAGTTAAAATAAAATTCGAAAATAATGATAGGATTTGGGCCTGATTATAAAAATAAACTTTAAAAAATGTCACGTTCATATACATTCCCTTTGAATAATAAACAGAACTAGATTATTAGAAGCCAGATAAATTTCAAGAGATCTGTTTTTACATTAATTTTATTCATTGTCTCTTCTCATACATGTTTCTTTTCTGACTTTGTATTTTATGGTAATGCTCTCCCATGGAACTGGGAATTCTGGTTCAAAACCCAGGTGTCCTCTTTGGCTGTTATCCCTTCCCCCTAGTCCTGTTGTTTAACTTGAACTTGCCTGTGGTTCCTAGGCTCCAAAGATGCCTACAAACATGACTACCCCTCCAGCCACATTCATGCCACTCCTTCCTTGAATCTGGACTGAGCTCTCATTGCTTTGACCGAGAGAAAGCAGAGGCAGTGACATTACATAAGCTCCAAGGGCAAGCATTAAGAATGCCTGGCAATTCCTCCGTTGATGAGATTTTTCAGATCCTTAGCAGTCATGGAAGAGGTCCAGCTTCCTGCTAGAGAGACACACACAAGGCATGGAGAGCAAAGATCCTGAGATGAACCCTAGCCCAGATGTTAGGTGAGCCTCCAGATGACTCAAGCATCTGTCTAAATACAGCCTCACAAGAAACCCCAAGCAAGACTAGCTGAAGAACTGCCAGCTTGAGTCTCATCCATCAACACACAGAACCAGCAGGGACAATAGATAGTTTTAATATCCAACATGAGCAAAAATGTGACTAGTAGTCACTTTCTTATACTATGAAAGAGAGGGAAAAATCTGTGGTATTTTCATGGTTGGTAGCTTGATATTGTCTTTCAGAATTTTTAAATAAATTTGAGCAGTCACAGGATGCTAGGAATTTACTCTAAAGATGCATTCTTTCCTTTGGGGGGAGCAATCAGATCTTACTTACCATGAGATCTACTCTCAACAAATTTAAAGTGTGTAATACAGTATTGTCAACTTTAAGTACAGTGTTGTACAGTGTATCTCTAGAACTTATTCATCTTGCTTAACTTTTGCCCATTGATTAGCAACTCTCCATTTCTCCTTACCCCTAGCCTCTGTTACCAACCACTCCATTCCTTCATTGTTTGAATTTGCCTGTTTTAGACATCTCATGTTAAGTGTAATTATACAGAATATTTCCTTCTGTGGCTGGCTTAGCAGAATGTCCTCAGGTTTCATCCATTTTGTCAGATATTGCAGACTTTTTTCTTTTCAGGGTTGAACAATATTCCTTTATATGTATATAGTACATTATCTTTATTCATCCATCAATGGACATTTTGTTTGTTTCCACATCTTGGCTATCATAAATGATGATGTAATGAACATGGGAGTGCTAATATCTCTTTGAGATCCTGAATCCAATTCTTTTGAAAAAATTACAGAAAACTCAGACCTACAAGTGGCCTCTCTCTCACTTAATGGAGAAACTATCTCAACTACATCCAAAATTTCATCCTGGCTTACCAGCTGTTTCCTAAGAGACACTGTGAATTCAATTTTAGTTTTAATATCAGTAGGTTTTACAGATTTGGATAGGTAAAACTTCAACAAACAGTTCAAAATATGGTGTTCTTAAGTTATAGACCCCCTTTAATATTCATGCCATGTATATCAAATACTCAAAGTCAGAATTATTTATTATAATTATGCAAGTATAAACCCAGTAAACTTTATCACTACTCTAGCTATGGTATGATGTTGATTTTTTTATTCTGGGCAAAATAAGCTGATGTCATTTACATCTTCTGGTTACTTTCATTTCATATAATTTGTATTTATCATATTGGCACTTCTGTGTTACCAAAAGTCATTATAAATAACACTGAAGCATTTGTGATCATGTTTTATGGTTTATTAATTTAAGATTAAAATAGGATGTATCTTTGTGTACTTTATAATATTACTTGTCACATTGGAGACTAGCATAACAAAAGTATGTGGTACAATTATGCTGCCTAAACAAGTATGTCTTCCAAAATACCATATAGTGTATAAAATTATATCTGATACATATAAAAAGTGAGTCATTTCTAGAAGGGAAAGGGGCCTTTTCCACATCTCTCCCTGATTAGAAACCAAAAGTGCCTTGCACTGCTCTAAGCCCCGCCTATCATGAAAGAAACTATGGTAATAAGCTCATTCCTTACTAAGATGTCAAGGTGTTTTCCATTCTGTAAGTATCTGGGTCCTTTTTAAAAAGACAAAGAGAAAAACTCTTAACCTATGGAACAATGATCCTAGGACATGGAAATCATCTCGTATTTCTCAAACACTCAAATTATACCCTGCAAAGGGCTGTCTCTTATAGGGAAGGCTGGCTCTGCTGGGGATCTGCTGTTTCTTCCAGAGACTGAGATTTTACAGTGTCTTTGGAATATCTAAATAGGCAAATATTCAGTGGATATATTTACAGAACTGAACTGATGCCTGTGGTTGAGATTATTGTGGGAGAGCAAATGACTACTCAAGTCAACTACTAAGAAACTAAAACAGGCTCTACTAATACAATCTTGATTCTGAGAGCCATGAAAAAATGCTAATGTTATTGACTGCTTTCAGGGAATTTCTGTTTCAAATTGATACTATCTCACAATGCTGATGTTGCTGGAGGAAACATCCTTTTCTTAGAATGAATGGGAATAATTATCCCAAAGGTAGGGTACAGTTTTTAATCTATTTTTTAAGGTTTATATTCATTTAGGACTCAATGGATAAATGTTTATTTTTGTCACTGGCAATATTTGCCCCCTTTTCCCCCTCGCAATTAGTCTCAAGCCTTGGTTTGTTTGTTTTCATTAAGTAACAATCATCCAGATAGAGTGAGCTTGCATCTCTTTTTTGGATAATAGTTCGTATTCAACATGTGGGTGCATCGGGTTCTATTTTTCTAGGTTAGGGCATAAGATTGTTCCTAACTCGGTTTCTCAATTATAAGCTCAAACTTTGCCATCCAAATCAGATTTTCCATTTTTAAAGTATGAATTAAAACCATTACATGAGAGATAGAACTTTAAATTCTGGGTTGAACATAACCCAAGATGTGGGAGAATCCTGTTTGTTTGTTTTTTAATAAACTTCTACATGAATGTATCTATTCTATAGGGCAAAAGGGAAGCAGAAGAATCCTTAGAGTGTTACTTTTCAGAGATGTACAACGAACCACTCGCACAGCCAAGCCCAGTGGCTGTGGATGTCCCTCATCTGAACTTAAGTGTTGGGAAGGACCTGTGTTGGCATGCAGTCCAACATTTTCACATTTCCAGGGAACCAAGGCAGCTCAGCTAGTACTGGCAAAGCCAAGGGCAGAACTCAGGTCTGCCTGTCAATTTCCTTTGGTATACTTTCCTGTGCTGGTTATTATCTCCTTTTTATGGGTTTTCTAAACTCCAGTCACTGACGCAGCGGATTTTTGTCTAAATCCTACATAAGAATTATATATTATTTAAAATGATTGTTTCTTCTCTCTTCTATTAATAACCTCCTGGCAAAATAAAACCTTTTCCAATTACTATCAAGTTTTCATTGGATCTCCTCCAAGTTTTCCAAGTTTGTCTTAGCTTTTTTTTCCTAATGTAAAGCTTGTTATGAGACTAATATGTACCAACTCAAAGATGAGTTTTTCAAGAAACATATCAGAAGTCATGGGAAAATAAAGTACAACTATATTTAAAACAGATCTCCAATAACACATTCCCTAAGTGGGCATGTACCTAATATTACTGTTGTTTTCTTAAAATCCAAACAGATTAGATAGAATTCTGTACTTTGAAAGCCATCCACACCCTTTCCAATTTTGGCATCCTAAATTTAAAATCTAAAATATTTCAATTCTTGAAAAGAGAATCAAGTAATATTTTACTTCCCAAAGAATATACCTAGCCACAATATTTTGCTGGGAATTATCTTCCTGCTGGTAAATCATGAGGTCTGTATTTATCACACTTAAACCTGAGCCACCAATCTTGACACCTATTCCTTCTTGCACAGATAACCTGTGTTTCTCAGCCACATCAGATTGTACCAGACAGCCCAGCCATAGCAGTAAGTGATCAGCAACCTGGTTCAAAATTTGAGCTGGGCTGATCAAAATCTTCTTTCAGGAATCTGATGCTATAGTGTCTAAGGCAGGCAGTTGTTGCACCTGAGCTAAAAGATTACAAAGTGACCCAGAGCCACTATGGGTCATTTGAAGCTGAACCTGAATTTACAAAGTCAGTAATCAGCAAAATGAGGTTAAATGATTCAGATGAACAGAGAGAAGTCACTAGCAAAACTTCATGAGAAAGATCAGCCATTAGCCATTTCTAGTGACTTTCCAATTCCATTTGGCACAATTCTGTGTTATGAAGATTCTCATGTATGCAGCCATGCTCAAGTATGTGAATGTCTTCCAGTCTCTATATTGTTATAGAAAGCCTATTTCTTGAACTAGTCTATGTGCGCCTCAGTTCCTTGTAACCAAAAAGATACTAAACAAAACACTAAAACAAAGCAAATGTTTTGTTATCCCTTATATTAAAATAGAAGGAAATGTGAGTAAGTTTAGACTATCTTGACTATGTTATTAAAATATTTACCTTGGTTCAGAATTGAGAGATTAGAGCAATTTGATTATCCTGCAAATGTTATAAAGAGGAAGTTTATAACTAGGAAACATTTGCTATCAAAAAGCACATTAGAAACATGATCTTTGAGTCAAAAAATGATAAAAACCAGAAAAGTTTTAAACTATACACGTTATTTTTATATCTGAGGACACAAAGCACACGTGTTTCATTTGTTTTTCAGATGTGTGGGTCTCAATGGCTATGTAATCCATCTGTTTCTGATTTACTGACACTTAACTCATCGAAATGCTGTTTTATAAAAATTAGTTGTTGTCCAAGAAGCCCTTATGAGTCTCCTCTATGAGCATATTTAGCCTTTCTTAGAAACAGTTCTGTTTGCCAACAGCAAGTGAGCTCGTACATCAAAACATTCAAATTTGGATAGAAAACAAAAAATAAAAAGATCAGGTTAGTTTCTTTGGGGAAAAGGCAGGACACATAACTTTCAGACACTAGTCTTAATAAAATTGTTAACTGAATCTTTTTGTGTTTCCTTAGATTCTCAGGAGAGAAATTCATTTGGGTAAGTCTGAAAGAATATTTTTAAATAGGGCTTCCTTCACAGGAACTGTGAGATGAGTTAAAGCTCATATTCTTCAGTGAGAATAACTTTCATATTTTGTTCAGTGGCCTTCTTGGTGAAAACATAAATGCCAATAAAATAATGTCGGTGATTTCGCCTGCCTTATTTATGTGAAGCACTTAGAGAAATTGGTAGTTTTTGAAGTTTTAAATAGTTCATTCCACACACTCATTCAACACATGTATTAATCAGGTATTATTCTATAAACTAAGGAAACATCAGTAGGCAAAACAGACAAAAACCCCAGCCATTGGGAATTACATGCTCAGGACATCAGACAATAAAACGTAATAAGTAAATTCTACAGTATATTAAAAGGTACCGAATATGTACCTTTAAATGTAATTTTAAATCAGACCTCATTTTAAGTTGACCTCATGAAGAGGAATAAAGGCAAAGGAGAGCAGAGTGTACAGATACTTGGGGAAGAGCGCTCAAGGAAGAAATAGTGCTAAAACTCTGAGGCAAGAATGAGACTGGTGTGTTGAAGAACCACTGTGACTGATACAGAAAAATTGAGAGTCTTGGTAGATGAGTTATGAGAGATAACTAGGGCGAGGTGTTTCTAAGTCAGTACTTTTCAGACTTTAATGAGCATATGAACCACCTGCTCACAAGACTCAGACTTAGTAGGTCCAACATGGGACTTGAGAGTCAACCGTTCTAATAGGTTTCCCAGGTGATGCTGATGCTGCTAACCCATAGACCATTTTTTGAGTTGCAGGGCTGTAGTCCATGGAAAGGTGTTGGCTCTCACTGAGAGAGGAATGAAAAACCACTGAAGGGTTATTGATAGAGGAGTGATGGGAAATGATGTAGTACACAAAATAAAATTCTCAGCTTTGTTTACAGATTACCTTCTCACCCACTAGCCTGGTGCTGCTGCAGTGGGAAGCTCACAGCTGGGAAAAGGAATAAGTTTGGCTCCTTTTCTCTTTACTCAGATAGACCCTCCTTGTCTATTACTTCCCTAAGGAAAACTGATGTTAAAGCAGTAGCATTGAAGGGGTTAATGGCATCTGGGTAACGGGCCCCCTCCTTACGTGGTTTAGTGATTGGGCCAGAATTTGTCGATTTACATCCTTGCACGGCCCCACTGAGGAGCACCAAAGTGTTTGCACTTCTCTCGCCTACTTGTGTGATGCTATGCCTCTAGGTAGAGAGAAAAGAGAGGTTTTACTTTATTGACAGTTTTCAGCTGGCATTGGTATCCTTTAGGATTATCAAGTGTTTAGAGCTGATTATCTCTGAACTTGATGGATTGAGCTGATTCTTTTTCTTGGATGTCCATAAAAATTCCCCCACCCCCAGCCACTTAAGATCTCCCAAACACAGTTTCCTTGGCTTGCGAGAATGTTTCTCTCCACCATTTGCTTTTGTCCTATCCCTCAACCCAGAAGCAGGCAGTCTTTGGTGGGGTTACCTTGCCCTTCCAGAATATTCTCTTGAGCAGGATAAAAGGTGATCCTTCAGTCTAACGATATCACACAGTCCTCATCTGCTCAGTGGAAACACGCATCCTTTGTCTTACTGCAAACATTGAGGCCCATCTTCTTTCCTCCCTAAACTGAGCAGCCAGCTAGTTATAGTCTCTCCTGTAGATCTCTCATGAGAAGTGTGGTATTAGCCCACTGAGACCCCCCAACTGAGGCTTATGCACTGAGCTCTCTCAAGTCTTTCATTTAAACCTTTCTCAAACCTGACTTAAGATGGGGTGGGGGGGGAAACCCATGTACACTGCTCCTCTGTAGAGCCAACAGTAATTGTCTCAATAGAAATGCTCCTGTCTCTAGTTATAAAACTCCTGGTGGAGTTTATAAAAGCTAGTTTTGAGATAGTGCTATTGCATGTGTAATATTGCATTATTACTAAAAGTATGTCTTTGTTTAGTAGTTTGGGATAATCAGAATTTAAATATAATGCCTAATCTTCAAGGAAAACCATCCTCAACTGATTTTAATTATTTGTTGATGATTGTGTTTGTCTTTTTGATTTGAAGTTAATGATCATATTGTGGTATTATGGGATTGTGTATTAAATGGATACATTTAATTTAATTATCCCCCATGAGGAATCAAAAAATGCTTCATTGTATACTTACCACTGTATTTAGTTCTACTGAAAAATTCCCTTTTGTTTCACACTGAGACAGACTTCATCTCTTTGGATAAGCACTTTGTAAATTCCAAAGTGGCAACTGTATTTGCAAAAAGAAATACAAGAAAACAGGCAAAAAGAAAAAAGTCAGGTATTGAGACAGAGTAAGGTAAAGACCAATATGAGTAGTGAATTGGGAATGCTACTAACCAAATGGAATATGTTATGCCTTGCTAACTAGATTACTTGCAGTTTCTCTGTTTTGAAGTTACCATTTAAGTTTGGCTATCAATCATGCTGTACTCACCTACCTACTCTATCTAGGTTTTAATTCCGTCTCGCTTCACCAAAACATACTTGCCTGCAACCAATTCATGTAAACTCTGATCTCTACTGGGTAATCTGACATGCATGAGTATGAAAGGCCAATTTTACTTTGAATTAGGGGTGTGTATGATCAATACAGGGCTTCCCTGGTGGCTTAGAGGGTAAAGCATGACTGCAATGCAGGAGACCCGGGTTCAATCCCTGAGTCGGGAAGATCTCCTGGAGAAGGAAATGGCAACCCACTCCAGTACTCTTGCCTGGAAAATCCCGTGAATGGAGGAGCCTGGGAGGCTGCAGTCCATGGGGTCACAAAGAGTCGGACACGACTGTGCGACTTCACTTCACTATGTACATATTTTATTTGGAGCCCTTTCTCATCCCTACCCACTCCAGAGAAATCTATTCTTAAAATGATGAGATTTCACACTTATTTTTTAAGTGAATAGTTTATTTGGCTGCACTGGGTCTTATTTGTGGCATGCAGGATCTTCGATATTTGTTGCAGCTTGTGGAGTCTTTTAGCTGCCATGCCAGATCTTTAGTTGCAGCTTGTGGGATCTTTAGTCCAGAGATCTTACAATTATACTCAAGTCACAATATATTTGATTGTTCAGTCCTTTTTGAAGAACTAAGAAATGGTGAATGAGTCAAAGTTAGTATAAACTGGGTCTTATTTGTGGCATGCAGGATCTTCGATATTTGTTGCAGCTTGTGGAGTCTTTTAGCTGCCATGCCAGATCTTTAGTTGCAGCTTGTGGGATCTTTAGTCCAGAGATCTTACAATTATACTCAAGTCACAATATATTTGATTGTTCAGTCCTTTTTGAAGAACTAAGAAATGGTGAATGAGTCAAAGTTAGTATATGCTGCTGCTAAGTCGCTTCAGTCATGTCCAACTCTGTGCGACTCCATAGACGGCAGCCCACCAGGCTCCTCCTTCCATGGGATTTTCCAGGCAAGAGTACTGAAGTGGGTTGCCATCGCCTTCTCCAGAGTTAGTATATATGCTATATTAACTTGAAAAATCTCAGCAATAAATTAATTCTCATATGTGAATATTTAATGTAGATTAACAACTGGCTTTGTTCCACACGGTCGTCACTCCAGGTCCTAGTCTGATGGAACTCCCTTTTAATGTATACTTCCATGATTGCAGAAGTACTGGCTCTGCTCAGAAAAATGCATCACTTCCCCTCACGTTTTATTGGCAAAGTGAGTTACATGGCAGCAACTAAACCCAACAGTGCAGAATGCAGAGTGCTACCACAGGTGCGGGTACCAAATGGTTTAAACAATAAGACAGCTTTTCTTGCTGACAGTTGAGTACAGGGGACCACCTGCAAAAGGAAGTATTTTAGCAACTAACTAGAGATGACACTTGAGCTACAGCCTATACCAATATACCTCCTGATACCTACCATGAGTTGGAGTCTCAGAGGGGCTCCAATAAAGGGCACCTGGTTTCCCATATGGATTCTGAGTCAACTTAGAGATGGACGAAAGAGTCAGCAACTGAAACCAAAGTGTCACTGTTATTAATAATGAAACTAGATAAAAGGTGGGGTTCCCCAGTGGCTCAGTGGTAAAGAATCCACCTGCTACAGCAGAAGAAGCAGGTTCAATCAATGGGTCTGGAAGATCCCTTGGAGGAGAAAATGGCAACCCACTCTATGGAAATCCCATGGACAGAGGAGCCTGGAGGGCTACAGTCCATGGGGGTCTCAAAAAGTCAGTCATGACTTAGAGACTAAACCACAACAGGAAAAGGTAGAATATACAGCTCAGTAAGAGAACCTAAGTGGGCTTACACTCTTCCTCCCCTCCAGTCAAACCTTAGGACATTTTTGTGACTATCTTTACCAAAATCTCTGCTTCCCACCAGCCTAGAAAGAGAAGAAAAACCATAATGCCCATGCTCAAATTCTGTGTTATTTTCATTCTGTCTAAATAAGAAGTAGGGACTAATGATAAATACTTAGAAGAAAAGTAGCTCACTCCATGTCTTTGCAAAGTAGAAACAAGAAGGACTCCAGGAACACTGAGCTCTTTTCATATGAAAGAAAAAGTCAGGATAGGGAAGTGATTCCTCTCAACTTGAATTACTAGTCTTGATTTTATTTTCTCCTCCATAACATTGTAGAGTCTCCTTATAAAATGAGTGTCTTGTTGTAAGATTCCATAATCAAAGCCAGAAATATACTTGTTAAATGCTATACTTATTTTGTGAAAAAACAAAAATAATGACTTCAAAATCATATATGTGTATTGAGTGAAGGTAGCTACCTTAACTCACAGAAGAATTCAATATAGGCTTCTATTATCTGTCAAACAGAATTATTCATTTCATAGTTTAGTGAAACTCCATCTTTAAAAGTAAAAGAAATATACTTGAAAAGAATTAACGCTTTTTGACAATGTTATACATAATTAAAATCAGTTCCCAACAAATCTGGTGGCCTTGAATAATATAGAATTGAAGATATGCTGAGGGAAAAAATGAGCAAAAAAAGTGCATTACTGACCCACTCCAAAGAAAAGAAAAGAAGAAAGAAATACACAGTCACAATTTCCAACTCAGAAAGGAAACAAAAGTATTTTTATCCAAGATATGAGGGATGACATAGAATGCAATAAAATAGATTTATGATGAGACATGTTAAAATGGAAGTATTTGAATTATCAAACTGAAACCAACATACTTTAATATTTCACTTTATGAAAAGGAAAATATTTCGGTACAATAAAACCAGGGCTTATATATTCCAAGTCTGTGCTGATAGCTGACCATATTGAGACCTCAAATAAAGTTTACTGTCTCTTCAGTAAAGAACTTTTTTTAAGTCACATGCTAATTCATAACTTAAAACTAATACCCACCAGTCAAACCATCAAACCGGTCAGTCCTAAAGGAAATTCAGTCCTGAATATTCATTGGAAGGACTGATGCTGAAGCTGAAACTCTAATACTTTGGCCACCTGATGTGAAGAACTGACTCATTGGAAAAGGCCCTGATGCTGCGAAAGACTGAAGGCAGGAGGAGAAGGGGATGACAGAGAATGAGATGGTTGGATGGCATCACTGGCTCGATGGACAAGAGTTTGAGCAAGTTTTGGGAGCTGGTGATGGACAGGGAAGCCTGGCATGCTGGAATCCATGGGGTAGCAAAGAGTCGGACATGACTAAGTGACTGAACTAAATACCCACCAGAATTAAAATGACTGACAATACCAAGTGTTGTTGAAGATATGAAACCCCTACATTGCTGACAGAATGCAAAGTGGTAGAACCACTTTAGAAAACAGTTTGGTAGCATCTCACCTACCACACTGTATATTTTATATACTTGTCATACAACCCAGAAATTCCACCAGTGAGATAAAAAAAACTTGTCTACAAAAATATTTGTATTATAAATGTACATTGTGACATTATTTGTGTCTGACAAATCAGTTGTGTCTGACTTCTTTGTGACCACGGGTTGTAGCCCCCAGGCTACTCTGTCCATGGGTTTCTCCAGGCAAGAATACTGGAGCGGGTTGGCATTTCCTACTCCAGAGGATCTTCCCCACCCAGGGATCAAACTCACGTCTCTTATGTCTCCTGTATTAGCAGGCAGATTCTTTACCACTAGTGCCACCTGGGAAACCCCTAACTCTGTACAACTGTAATAATTCATCAGCCTCTACACTTAATGAGTGAGCTTTCTTGTGTATAAATTATTCATCAGTAACACTGGAAGAAAACGTCACTAATAAAATCAAATGTAAAACAATGTAGTCTACAGTAGAAATACTTTTTATGTTGTGAAACTAATTGCTAACTTAGATGAGCATATTAATCATACTACCAAAGGTAAATCATATTTCCAAGTATATACAATATAAGAAGCATCTAGTGAAAATGATAAAGAATAATGAAGCATAGAAACAGGACCAAAAGTTGGAGAATGACTGGATATATAGATTTCTTTGAGAAAAGATGAAGGATTATATAAACATACTGGAACATATAAATATAGCAGAACACATCACTTGAACCTAAAAATTACAATTCTGTATTGCTTAAATTTGCATTTCTCCAAACTTTGCACATTCATCCCCCATACTACCAATAGGAAACTTACTTAATGTATTTTTGCAAACATAAAATATTTAAAAAGGAATTACAGAATGGAAATATTTTTAAAACAAAACACATAAAACTAAGGGATTTCTTTTTCTAGAAGATATTTTTTTTGAAGTATAATTGGCCTACAATTATTAGCTTCAAGTGTACAACATGCTGATTCAATATTTTTATACAATACAAAATTATCACTATGATAAGTCTAGTTATCATTTGTCACCATATAGTTATTACAGTATTATCGACTATTTTCTCTATGCTATACATCACATCCCCATGACATTATATAACTGGAAGTTTGAATCTCTTAATCTCCTGTTCTTATGTCATCTATCTTCTACCCTTTTCCCTCTGGAAACCACTAGTTCTATGTAACCTTGAGTTTGATTGTGTTTGTTCGCTTTTATTTTTTAGATTCCACATATAAATGAAATAGTGTATTTCTTTCTCTGACTTATTTTGCTTAGCATAATACCCTCAAGTTCCATCCATGTTGTTACAAGTGTCAAGATCTTATTCTTTTTTGTGGCTGAGTTATATTCTATTGTCTGTGAGTATCTACGTGTTTACACATACCACATCTTCTTTATCCATTCATCTATCAGGGGACACGAACATTGCTTCCATATCTTGGCTATTGTAAATAATGCTGCAAAATGAACATTGGGGTGCGTATACCTTTTCAAATTAGTATTTTCATTTTCTCCAGTTAAATACCCAGAAGTAGAATTGCTGAATTGTATGGTAATTCTATTTTTAATTTTTTAAGCAACTGACATACTGTTTTTCATAATATCTGCACCAATTTACATTCCCACAAACAGTACACAATGGTTCTCTTTTCCACACATTCCCACCTACACTTGATATATTTTGTCTTTCTGATACTGAGGTGATATCTCATTGTAATTTTGAGTTGAATTTCCCTAGTGATTAGTGTCATTGAGCATCATTTTATGTGTATTTTGGCCATCTGTATGGGCATTTTTTTTAATAACCAATCGGAGTGACTAATAATAAACTTTGTGTGTATATGTTTGTACCATATTCCTCTTGGAAATACCATGATCGACATTTTTTTTTTTCCCTTGAGAGTTTATACACCCAGGATCTCCTTTAAAGTTTTTTTCCCATCATTTTTCCTCTTAATCCTTAAAACCTACTACCTAAATCTAAACACTACTTTTGAAAAATATTTTTAAAGATCAGTAAATAACTCACCAAAAAAAAAAAAAAAACCTCCACATCAATGGACATGATAAGAAAAAATGTACTCAAGGTGTTATTTCCATGAAATATTCCAGACCACATATTCAGAGCTTGGAGAAACCTACCTCAGTGCCTTGGAATATGCATGAGATTTTTCATTACTGTTTGTTCTTTCTTAAAAATGGATATTAATCATTATCACCTTTATCTTTTAAATTACCAGAAGCAAGCTAAGTAATGACTATAGGAGCCCAATAGCTGGTAACTCTGAAAGTGCACCCTGTTGATTTCTATGATTTCATTATGATTTATTTACTGATGATAGCAACATTTGACTCTAGCATCATACACAGATGCCCAGCAATCTACAGTACACATCTTTTTTGTTGTCTCATAGGTAACTCAAATTTACCATGCCCTAAACCAAAATAATCATCTCCTCAATTTCACTCCCCTGTATTTGCTCTCTGGCTCCACTGTCTACTCAATTGCCCAAACCAAAAATCTGAGCATCATTCCCCAAACTACCTTCTCCGTCATATCCAAAGACTAGGGTAGCTTGTACTTCTTATCTCCAAAAACTGTCCTCTTTTCTCTACTTCTCTATGCAGATCATCCCTTTTTAAAAATTTTTATTTATTTATTTTAATTGGAGGCTAATTACAATATTATGGGGTTTTTTTGCCACACATCGAGATGAATCTGCCCTGGTGCACATGTGTCCTCCCATCCTGAACTGGCTTTGAGGCCCCTGCTTCATGCATCGAACTTGTACTGGTCATTTATTTTACATATGGTAATATACATGTTTCAACGTTATTCTCTGAAATCATCCCACCCTTGCCTTCTCCCACAGAGTCCGAAAGTCTGTTCTTTCCATCTGTGTCTCTTTTGCTGTGTTGCATTATAGGGTTGTCACTACCATCTTTCTAATTTCCATATATATGAGCTAATATACCGTCTTTCTAATTTCCATGTATATATGAGTTAATATACTTTGAATAATAAGCTCCAGTGCATCCCTTTTTGTCCAGATGACTACTTTGGAATTCTAATGACTTCTGCCCTACTTCCCTCCCACCAACCCACTCTTCACATTGTAACTGAAGTATTTTGGTAAAGACTTAAACGTAAGCATCTTCCTTCCTCCAGGAAATCTTCCCAAACCCTCGTATCTGGGTAAGGGCACGTGCCCTCTTCTGTGCACCTATGGCATTCTGTACTTTCCTGATTATTATACTGCTACTGCTAAGTCACTTCAGTCGTGTCCGACTCTGTGTGACCCCATAGACGGCAGCCCACCGGGCTCCCCCATCCCTGGGATTCTCCAGGCAAAAATACAGGAGTGGGTTGCCATTTCCTTCTCCAATGCATGAAAGAGAAAAGTGAAAGTGAAGTCGCTCAGTCGTGTCCGACTCTCAGCGACCCCATGGACTGCAGCCCACCAGGCTCCTCCATCCATTGGATTTTCCAGGCAAGAGTACTGGGGTGGGATGCCATTGCCTTCCCCAGATTATTATACTAATCATACTGTATTTTATGGATTGGATTTCTTTTGCATACCCCACGAGACAATGAGTTGCATGGGACAAAGACTCAGACACTTTTACTACCTCTTGTATTCCTAATGATTAGTACAAAGCTTTACGCATAGTAGCTTCACATTAAATGTTTGGCAAATAAATGAAGAACAAATGAATAATTTCCATTGATGGTCACTGATGAATAAACAGGTTAAGACGCANCCATTGGATTTTCCAGGCAAGAGTACTGGGGTGGGATGCCATTGCCTTCCCCGCGTTCACTGTTACCTTCATGCAAAATTGTTCGAACTAAACAAACTCAAATGGTCAGAACCCTTTTTACAAATATTATAAATAAGGGGGAATTGCCAGGGAATGTTTAACAGGAGGATTCCAACGTGCTGTTCTTCATAAATCATCTGTTCCTTACCAGTTTCTGTTGTCAGAAACCAGTGGAACAGCACACCGCTCCCAGGACTGAGGTCACAGGATGAGACAGGCTTGAAACAAAATATTATAAATAAGGGGGAATTGCCAGGAAATGTTTAACAGGAGGATTCCAACGTGCTGTTCTTCATAAATCATCTGTTCCTTACCAGTTTCTGTTGTCAGAAACCAGTGGAACAGCACACCGCTCCCAGGACTGAGGTCACAGGATGAGACAGGCTTGAAACGCC
The DNA here is from genome assembly GCA_006410675.1 of Oreotragus oreotragus. NCBI lineage: Eukaryota > Metazoa > Chordata > Mammalia > Artiodactyla > Bovidae > Oreotragus > Oreotragus oreotragus. The sequence continues at coordinate 375,063 of SJYX01004956.1, forward strand.
TTCAGTATTCTCCTTACGACAAAACTGCTTAGTCTCGATCCTCGTTCTTGAGATATGGATTGTCTCCTGACCTTGTGATCATTATTAATCCCTTGTTCCCTTGGTAATGGTTGCTGTACGTTTGGTTTTCTGATCTTTATCATTATCGAAAGAAATTTATTGTACAACAGCCTATATACATTCATAGAAAGAATATTAAAGCACCTTTTCCAGGTTCCAGTCCATTAAAGGACCCCAACAGATTCCAATATATATTGGAATATATTGCAATATATTCTTTAATCCTATAACTACTGTAATACAGCTTNTGGATTTTCCAGGCAAGAGTACTGGGGTGGGATGCCATTGCCTTCCCCGAAGGCATGTACTACTTAGGTACAAATTTAAGAAAACATGTGTAAGACATGTATTCCGAAAATTACAAACATTACTGAAAGAATATGAAAGAAAATTAAAGAAATGTACACAACCTGAAAATAATGTTAAGTATTTAGAATCTTTCATCTAATAGGAGAGAAAATTCCATAAAAAAAACAAAAATTATTAAATCAAAATAGGTAAAAATATAATTATTTGGCATATGTTTAAAAAGAGACACTAAGTGAAAAATCCCAGAATATGTAGTCAATGAAGTTAAAAATCTTAATTGAGAAGATTTAAAATTTTAAGTTAATAAGAAAATAATACTACAGAATTATCTCAAAATAAGACGATATAAAAATAAATATTATACCAAAAAGTACTTAAGAAAGAAAATATAAAAGTTCCAATATATGTCTAATTGTACTGTCAGCAGAAAAGAGAGAACAGCATAAAAACAATATTGATAGATATAAAAGCTAAGAATTTCCCAGAACAGCAGAAACTCATAAATTCTCAGATCAAAGTACAAACCCAGTGCAAAACAGAATAGAAATGAATATATAATTCTAAACATCACAGTGTACTAGAACGCATCAAGGATAAAGTGAAAATACATTATCATAGTGAAGATTTTAATATCAAGACTGAAGATGTTATTACCTCCATTACAGTCTGGTACTGGTTATATGCAGACAAAAAATTTAATATAGACTTAAAGATATTTCAGAGAAAATAAACGATCTGATAATGGCAGATAGAACCCTACCTCCAGCAAATAAATTAACATATCATTTTCAAGTAAATATGGAATATTTGCAATAATTGGATGATTTATAAATATACACATAATAATTGGAAAACAATACATTGGAAATTGCAACAAAAACAATCACTATTACCCAAATTTCATTCAATACTCACAATGCAATTAAATTAAAACACATTAGGACTTTGCGTTGGTCCAGTGGTTAAGAATCTGCCTCCTAAGGTAGGGGCTGCTGCTACTGCTAAGTCACTTCAGTCGTGTCCGACTCTGTGTGACCCCATAGACGGCAGCCTACCAGGCTCCCCCGTCCCTGGGATTCTCCAGGCAAGAATACTGGAGTGGGTTGCCATTTCCTTCTCCAATGCATGAAAGAGAAAAGTGAAAGTGAAGTCGCTCAGTCTGTCCGACTGTTAGCGACCCCATGGACTGCAGCCTACCAGGCTACTTCGTCCATGGGATTTTCCAGGCAAGAGTACTGGGGTGGGGTGCCATTGACCCGTCCCTGGGATTCTCCAGGCAAGAATACTGGAGTGGGTTGCCATTTCCTTCTCCAATGCATGAAAGAGAAAAGTGAAAGTGAAGTCGCTCAGTCTGTCCGACTGTTAGCGACCCCATGGACTGCAGCCCACCAGGCTACTCCGTCCATGGGATTTTCCAGGCAAGAGTACTGGGGTGGGGTGCCATTGCCTTCCCCAAAGGCAGGGGACACAGGTTCAATTCCTGGTCTGGGAAGATCCCACATAGTGCAGGGCAACTAAACCCATTAGCCACAACTACTGAGCCAGTGCTCTAGAGCACGTATGCGGCAACTGCTGAAGTCTCTGCAACAAGAGAAGCCAACCAAATGAGAAGCCTGTGCACCACAACTGGGGAGTAGCTCCCACTCGTCACAACTAGAGAAAGCCCGCGCACAACAGTGAAGACCAGCAGAGCCAGAAACAATTAAATAAATGAATGACTTAAAAAAATACCACAATACCAGACAGAATGTATGTATATGTGTGTGTGCATGCATGGAGAGGGAGGAGAGAGGGAAGGGAAGGAAGAAAAAGACACATATAAATCCTATATATCTTGAAATTTAAACAAACTCTTAAAAGCTTATAAGCCAAAGTAAATAGTATAAAATAAATTTTATAAAAATTATAAAATATTCAATATTTTCCTAGAGGAGGAAATGGCAAACAATTCCAGTATTTTTGCCATAAAAAAGAAAAATCCCATGGACAGAGGCGCCTGGTGGGCTACAATCCACAGGGTGGCAAAGAGTTGGACACAACTGAGCAACTGAACAACACAACATTAGACTTAGGGAAAACCATTCAGTATAATTCAAGCTCAGAATATTTTTAAATTATGGGGAATTCCGTGGTAGTCCAGTGGTTAGGACTCTACACTCTCACTTCTAAGGTCCCTGGCTCAATGCCTGCTAGGGACCTAAGATTCCATATCACATAACCCAAACAGTGTGGGAAAAAAAAATCAGGAATAGAAGGGAACTTTCTTAACTTAATAAAATCCTACATCTAATATTATATTAGGTTGAAATATATGAAATTGTCATTGCTTTTTAAAGTCAAAAACTAGTCCACTGACAGCATTTTTGTAAGATTCAATCTAATACTGGTGACTTCAGCATAACTTAAATAAAATGACAAGTATATGTACTGTTACTCCCACGACTTAACACTGTACTAGTCAAGACATAAGTAAGAAAAAGAAAAAAGATTGTACAGAAGTCAAAACCGACTTTATCTGTAAACATGATTTTCCACATAGAAAATCCAAATAACTTATATGAGATTTCAGCAATGTTGCTGAATTCAGAATATGCAAGGACATGTACAGAAATGTTCATAGGAGCCCAATTCCTAATACTACAAAATTGGAAAAAAATAAAAATGTCATCAACAAAAGAAATGACATAGAGAAAAGGAATAGTTTTCCAAGTTCAGTTCAGTTCGATAACTAAGTCGCAGTCATGTCCAGCTCTTTGCAATCCAATGGACTGCAGCACGCCAGACTTCCCTATCATCAGCTCCTGGAGCTTGCTCAAACTCATGTCCATCAAATCAGTGATGCCATCCAACATTCTCATCCTCTGTTGTCTCCTTCTTTCCCCCCATCAATCTTTCCCACTATCAGGGTCTTTTCCAATGAGTCAGTTCTTCGCATCAGGTGGCCAAAGTATTGGAGCTTTAGCTTCTGCATCAGTCCGTCCAATACATGACTACTGAAAAGAACATAGCTTTGACTAGATGGACCTTTGTCGCCAAAGTAACGTCTCTGCTTTTTAATATGCTCTTTAGGTTGGTCATAGCTTTTCTACCAAGGAGCAAGCATCCTTTAATTTCATGATGTAGTCACCATCTGCAATGATTTTGGAGCCCAAGAAAATAAAGTATCTCTCTGTTTCCATTGTTTACCCATCTATTTGCCATGAAGTGATGGGAGAGGATGTCATGATCTTAGTTTTCTGAATGTTGAGTTTTAAGCCAACTTTTTCACTCTCCTCTTTCATTTTCATCAAGAAGCTCTTTAGTTCTTATTTGCTTTCTGCCATGAGGGTGATGTCATCTGCATATCTGAAGTTACAGATATTTCTCCCTGTAATCTTGATTCCAGCTTCTACTTCAATCAGCCTGGCATTTTGCAAGATGTACTCTGCATATAAGTTAAAAAAGCAGGGTGACAATATACAGCCTTGATGCACTCCTCTCCCTATTTGGAACCAGTCCATTATTCTATGTCCAGTTCTAACTGTTACTTCTTGACCTGCATACAAATTTCCCAGGAGGCAGGTAAGGTGATCTGGTATTCCCCTCTCTTTAAGAATTTTCCAGTTTGTTGTGACTCACACAGACAAAGGCTTTGGTGTAGTCAACAATGCAGAAGTAGATGTCTTTTCTGGAACTCTCTTGCTTTTTGTATGATGCAATGGATGTTGGCAATTTGGTCTCTGGTTCCCTTGTCTTTTCTGAATCCAGTTTCATAGTTCATATACTATTGAAGCCTCCTTGGAGAATTTTGAGCATTACTTTGCTATTGTATGAGATGAGTTCAGTTGTGCAGTAGTTTGAGCATCTGGAACTCTCTTGCTTTTTGTATGATGCCATGGATGTTGGCAATTTGATCTCTGGTTCCCTTGTCTTTCTTAAGTCCAGCTTCACAGTTCATGTACTATTGAAGCCTCGCTTGGAGAATTTTGAGCATTTCTTCATTATTGTGTGAGATGAGTGCAGTTGTACAATAGCTAGAGCATTCTTGGGCATTGCTCTTCTTTGGGATGGGAATGAAAACTGACTTTTTCCAGTCCTGTGGCCACTGCTGAGTTTTCCAAATTTGCTGGCATACTGAGTGCAGCACTTTCACAGCATCATTTTTTAGGATTTGAAATAAGTCAACTGGAATTCCCCTCACCTCCACTAGTTTTGCTGGTAGTGATGGTTCCTAAGGTCCACTTGACTTTGCATTGCAGAATGTCTGGCTCTAGGTGAGTGATCACACCACTGTGGTTATTTGGGTCATTAAGATCTTTTTTTGTGTAGCTCTTCAGTGTATTCTTGGACCACTTCTTAACATCTTCTGCTTCTGATAGGTCTGTACCAATTCTGTCCTTTACTGTGTCCATCTTTGCATGAAATACTCCCTTGGTATCTCTTAATTTTTTTGAGGAGATCTATAGTCTTTCCCATTCTCTTGTTTTTCTCTATTTATTTGCACTGATCACTGAGGAAGGCTTTCTTATATCTTCTTACTACTCTTGGGAACACTACATTCAGACGGGTATAACTTTCCTTTTCTCCTTTGCCTTTAGCTTCTCTTCTTTTCTAAGCTATTTGTAAGGCCTCCCTAGACAACTATTTTGCCTTTCTGCATTTCTTTTTCTTGGGAAGTCTTGATCACTGTCTCCTATACAATGTCATGAACCTCTGTCCATATTTCGTCAGGTACTCTATCAGATCTAATCCTGTGAATTTGTCACTTCTACTGTATAATCATTGACTTAGACAAGGCTGCTGGTCCATGTGATCAGATTGGTTAGTTTTCTGTGATTGTAGTTTTCATTCTGCCTGCCCTCTGATGGAGATGGATAAGAGGCTTATAGAAGCTTCTTGATAGGAGAGACTGACTGAGGGGGAAAATGAGTCTTGTTCTGATGGGCACAGCCATGCTCAGTTCAGTTCAGTTCTGTTGCTCAGTCTTGTCTGACTCTTTGCGACCCCATGAATTGCAGCACAGCAAGCCTCCCTTTCCATCATCAACTCCCAGAGTTCACTCAAACTCATGGCCATTGAGTCAGTGATGCCGTCCAGCCATCTCATCCTCTATCCTCGCCTTCTCCTCCTGCCCCCAATCCTTCCCAGCATCAGAGTCTTTCCCAATGAGTCAGTTCTTCACATGAGGTGGCCAAAGTACTGGAGTTTCAGCTTCAGCATCAGTCCTTCCAAAGAACACCTAGGATTGATCCCCTTTAGAATGGACTAGTTGGATCCCCTGCAGTCCAAGGGACTCTCAAGAGTCTTCTCCAACACCACAGTTCAAAAGCATCAACTCTTCAGCACTCAGCTTTCTTCACAGTACAATTCTCACATCCATACATGACCACAGGAAAAACCATAGCCTTAACTAAACGGACCTTTGTTGGCAAGTAAAGTCTCTGCTTTTTAATATGCTATCTAGGTTGGTCATAACTTTCCAAGGAGTAAGCATCTTTTAATTTCATGGCTGCAATCATAATCTGCAGTGATTTTGGAGCCCAAAAAATAAAGTCTGACACTGTTTCCACTGTTTCCCCTTATATTTCCCATGAAGTGATGGGACCAGATGCCATGATCTTAGTGTTCTGAATGTTGAGCTTTAAGCCAACTTTTTCACTCTCCTCTTTCACTTTCATCAAGAGGCTTTTTAGTTCCTCTTCACTTTCTGCCATAAGGGTGGTGTCATCTGCATATCTGAGATTATTGATATTTCTCCCAGCAATCTTGATTCCAGCTTGTGCTTCTTCCAGTCCAGTGTTTCTCATGATGTACTCTGCATAGAAGTTAAATAAGCAGGGTGACAATATACAGCCTTGACATACTCCTTTTCCTATTTGGAACCAGTCTGTTGTTCCATGTCCAGTACTAACTGTTGCTTCCTGACCTGCATATAGGTTTCTCAAGAGGCAGGTCAGGTGGTCTGGTATTCCCATCTCTGTAAATCTTTAATCCAGTTTTCTGTTGATGGGCAGGGCTGTGTTCCCTCCCTGTTGTTTCACCTGAGGCCAAACTATAGTGGAGGTAATGAAGATAATGGCAACCTCTTTCAAAAGGTTCCATGCCCACACTGCTGCATGCCCTCAACCCAGCAGCAAGCTATCATCAACTCACGCCTCGGCTGGAGTCTCCTGAACACTCATGGGCAAGTCTGGGTGAGTCTCTTGTGGGGTCACTGCTCCTTTCTCCTGGGTCCTGGTGGGTACAAGGTTTGGTTTGTGCCCTCCAAAAGTCTATTCCCCAGTCTTGTGTAAGTTCTGGCTTCTTCATGGTGGGGTTAATGGCAACCTCCTCCAAGAGGGCTTATACCATACCCAGGTCTACTGCATCCAGAGCCCCTGCTGACCCATACCTTTCCGGGAGACACTCAATCACAGTTCTGGCTCAGTCTCTGTGGGGTCTCTGGTTCCTGGTGTGCACAAGATTTGTCTGAACCCTCCGAGCATCTCTGGCGGGCATGGGGTTTGATTCTAAACATGATTTCCTGCTGGATGGCTCTCCTTTGCCCTTGGACGTGAGTTAACTTTTTTTAGTGGGATCCAACTTTTCTTGGTTGGATCCAACATTCTCCTGTCAGTGGATGTTCAGCAGCAAGTTGTGATTTTGGAGCTCTCACAGAAGATGAGTGCATGTCCTTCTACTCTGACATCTTGAGAACTACGAGCCATGCCTTGCAGGACCACCCAAGATGGACGGTTCATAGTGAAGAATTCTGACAAAATGTGCTCCACTGGAGAAGGGAATGGCAAACCTCTTCAGTATTTTTGCCCTGAGAACCCCATGAACAGTATGAAAAGGCAAAACGACAGGACACTGAAAGATGAACTCCCCAGGTCAGTGAAGTGAAGTGAAGTGAAGTTGCTCAGTCATGTCCAGCTCTTTGCGACCCCATGGACTGCAGCCTATCAGGCTCCTCCGGCCATGGGATTTTCCAGGCAAGAGTGCTGGAGTGGATTGCCATTTCCTTCTCCAGGGGAACTTCCTGACCCAGGAATCGAACCCGGGTCTCCCACATTGCAGGCAGATGCTTTACTGTCTGAGCCACCAGGGAAGCCCCAGGTCAGTAGGTGCCCAATCTGCTACTGGAGATCAGTGGAGAAATAGCTCCAGAAACAATGAAGAGACAGAGACAGAGTAAAAACAACAACCAGCTGTGGATATGACTGGTGATGGAAGTAAAGTCTGATGCCAGAAAGAGCAATATTTCATACCAACCTAGAATATTAGGTCCATGAATCAAGGGAAATTGCAAGTGGTCAAACAGGAGATGGTAAGAGTGAACATCGACATTTTAGGAATCAGTGAACTAAAATGGACTAGAATGGGTGAATTTAACTCAGATGACCACTATATCTACTACTGTGGCCAAGAATCCCTTAGAAGAAATGGAGTAGCCATCATAGAAAAAAAAAAAAAAAACCTCCACATCAATGGACATGATAAGAAAAAATGTACTCAAGGTGTTATTTCCATGAAATATTCCAGACCACATATTCAGAGCTTGGAGAAACCTACCTCAGTGCCTTGGAATATGCATGAGATTTTTCATTACTGTTTGTTCTTTCTTAAAAATGGATATTAATCATTATCACCTTTATCTTTTAAATTACCAGAAGCAAGCTAAGTAATGACTATAGGAGCCCAATAGCTGGTAACTCTGAAAGTGCACCCTGTTGATTTCTATGATTTCATTATGATTTATTTACTGATGATAGCAACATTTGACTCTAGCATCATACACAGATGCCCAGCAATCTACAGTACACATCTTTTTTGTTGTCTCATAGGTAACTCAAATTTACCATGCCCTAAACCAAAATAATCATCTCCTCAATTTCACTCCCCTGTATTTGCTCTCTGGCTCCACTGTCTACTCAATTGCCCAAACCAAAAATCTGAGCATCATTCCCCAAACTACCTTCTCCGTCATATCCAAAGACTAGGGTAGCTTGTACTTCTTATCTCCAAAAACTGTCCTCTTTTCTCTACTTCTCTATGCAGATCATCCCTTTTTAAAAATTTTTATTTATTTATTTTAATTGGAGGCTAATTACAATATTATGGGGTTTTTTTGCCACACATCGAGATGAATCTGCCCTGGTGCACATGTGTCCTCCCATCCTGAACTGGCTTTGAGGCCCCTGCTTCATGCATCGAACTTGTACTGGTCATTTATTTTACATATGGTAATATACATGTTTCAACGTTATTCTCTGAAATCATCCCACCCTTGCCTTCTCCCACAGAGTCCGAAAGTCTGTTCTTTCCATCTGTGTCTCTTTTGCTGTGTTGCATTATAGGGTTGTCACTACCATCTTTCTAATTTCCATATATATGAGCTAATATACCGTCTTTCTAATTTCCATGTATATATGAGTTAATATACTTTGAATAATAAGCTCCAGTGCATCCCTTTTTGTCCAGATGACTACTTTGGAATTCTAATGACTTCTGCCCTACTTCCCTCCCACCAACCCACTCTTCACATTGTAACTGAAGTATTTTGGTAAAGACTTAAACGTAAGCATCTTCCTTCCTCCAGGAAATCTTCCCAAACCCTCGTATCTGGGTAAGGGCACGTGCCCTCTTCTGTGCACCTATGGCATTCTGTACTTTCCTGATTATTATACTGCTACTGCTAAGTCACTTCAGTCGTGTCCGACTCTGTGTGACCCCATAGACGGCAGCCCACCGGGCTCCCCCATCCCTGGGATTCTCCAGGCAAAAATACAGGAGTGGGTTGCCATTTCCTTCTCCAATGCATGAAAGAGAAAAGTGAAAGTGAAGTCGCTCAGTCGTGTCCGACTCTCAGCGACCCCATGGACTGCAGCCCACCAGGCTCCTCCATCCATTGGATTTTCCAGGCAAGAGTACTGGGGTGGGATGCCATTGCCTTCCCCAGATTATTATACTAATCATACTGTATTTTATGGATTGGATTTCTTTTGCATACCCCACGAGACAATGAGTTGCATGGGACAAAGACTCAGACACTTTTACTACCTCTTGTATTCCTAATGATTAGTACAAAGCTTTACGCATAGTAGCTTCACATTAAATGTTTGGCAAATAAATGAAGAACAAATGAATAATTTCCATTGATGGTCACTGATGAATAAACAGGTTAAGACGCAGTAAAAGTCAGAACATACATCAAAGACACCATAGACTTGGAGTGTGAAGCACATTCAGGATTAAGAGGAATGTTTTCTCACAGATAAAGCTGGAAATGGCCCACTTTAGTACCACAGATTAATTGGGGTGAGACATATTCCCCTGGTATCCAACAGTAGCATTTGATCTGTTTAATAGACCATAGACTGAGGCTATAACCTCAGTCATTCTGGATAATTCTCCCAGCAGTAAACCCACTGGTCTTTAAGAGCCAAGCTCTTATCTCTGCTCTGGCTCACAAGTGTCAACATTGACGTGTCTACCAGTAAGTTTTCACTATGTTCCAGGTAAGATTAGGTTTCATTAGGATTTATTCTCCTATGAACTCAGTAGTGCTTCCTCACTTAGAACTCACTTTCTTATTTACTGGGTTCACCTTTCTCCCTAACTTTGGAACTGAGTTTGTGACAATATTCTGATATCTTGGGTGGAAAGTCCATCTGTATCTTTTTACCCCATAGTACATTTCCCCTTGGTTTCCCAGGTGGTGCTAGTGGTAAAGAACCAGCCTGCCAATGCAGGAGATGTAAGAGGCGTGGGTTTGATCCCTAGGTCAGGAAGATCTCCTGGAGGAAGGCAAGGCAACCCGCTCCAATATTCTTACCTGGAGAATCCCATGGACAGAGGAGCCTGGTGGGCTGGAGTCCATGGAGTTGCAAAGAGTCAGACACAACTGAATGACTAAGCATGCACGTGCATATTTCCCCTTACTTAGCAAAGTAATACAAAGAAGTCCAGAAAATGCAAGTATATGCTACTGGGAAAAATCATCTTATAAATAACTCTTCAGTCTAATTAACCCCAATGTGTTACTTCTATATACAGAGGATCCAAAATAAAGGCATTAGATTCAGAGATGAGCAGTTTTTCTACAGGATACCTATATTTCAGGGGAAAAAAAAAGTCACCACTTACATATATGTAAAAATAGATTAATTACACGTACAAATCAAAGTTCCCAAAATCTTCCTAAAGTTCCTCCAGACTTAAAAGAAGAAGAAAAAAAAAAAAACCTTTGACACAATCTCATCTTCATGAAGTAACCCACTGTTTAGAAGCAGCCAAGTGTCACACAATAACTAAATCTGCTCTAAACTTAGCAGAAGAAATTTGAACTTTGGAGTCAGGAGAAACAATATACAGATTCCAACTTACCAATCTGAGATCCTGAGCAAGTTTTAAGGACCCCAGTGTCTTTATAATTTAAATGGAGATGATAAAATGTTTCACATTAGAAAAGAGATGCTTGATTAATATAACATTTGAAATTTTCTCAACATATATTACAACACCAATCACTCACACCACCACCATCCATCACTATCTTTCCTACCCGCTTGATGGCCTCATCAGCACCACTCACCCTGTAACCCTATGGGTCATCAAGCATCTCTACCAGACTTTGTCCTCCTCCTTCCTCTGCAGTGTTGGCTGAGCCAATAAATTGGGCCAATGAGCAGCACAAGAAGTGCCTAAATGTTACCACTCTCAAAACATTATTAATGTCCTTCTGATTAAAAGATATGCTTTGGGTAGTTAGATATAAACTACTGGTATCTTACTTTCTATTTCAATTTGTTAAAAAGGGATGAAGATGAATAGGTTTGAGTTTCTTGATGCAGAATTATTCACAAACGTTATATTGGCTTGTCTTTTGCGTATTGAACAAAACATGAACTATCTTCTCACTTTTTCTGTTTTTATACTGATGAGAAAATTGACCCAAAATCTACTCTATTTTGCTTCCTTACCAGTCATAATACAAGTAACATTCAAAAAAAAATATCAATACAATTTCCTTCACGAGAGAGAAAAAAATTTTACAAGATTAAAAAGAGTTTCTTTTGCCTTTGATCAAAGTAAATGGAAGAAGTAGTGGACATTTCAGCTCAAAATAATAAGTCAACCTATAATGATTTGAAAATGATCTAGCTTTTATGGCTTTAGCAGGTTGTTCTGACAGCCTTGAATTCACCAGATAATTATGAAACTCTTCATGTCTTTTTGGCTATATGGGCACGGCCACTAATATATCCAAGATAAATGTGAAGGCCTTTTAAAACTCAATTAAAAAAACCCCACAACCTCTAAAGAAAAGGCTTTTAGAATATAAAATCCTTCATTTAGCTGACAGGATAATAGTAAGGGTGTTTTTATTTTCAGCAATTCACAAGTATAAATATATTAGCAGATATATAAATATAGCAAATATATAAATATTTCTTACACAGACTATCTTCATTATAAACACAACTTTGTAATTATCACAGTCACCCTTTGCATCTTGTTTATACTTAACACCATTAAAAAGAACCCATTTCAGTGCTGTTGGCCACTAGAAAGTCTGTGACCTAAGCAAAACTTCAGTTCACTCCAAGAACAGGATGGCTCTGCTCTAAGTCTTTTGGCAAAGACCAGGATTTTAATGACCTTAAACAAGCAGAGAGGGCAGTCACATTGCCTGAGAACTCCAGAGCTTTTGAACAGTTTATTCTTGTTGAGGCAAGCTCAGGGAAAAGCCTTGGCAGCAAGCTGAACATGGGGGGCAAAGGGTTTCAAGTGGTTATTTTTCTGCATGTAACTCTTTATGGCTGGGTAGTAAACGGAGAGTGTTTATAGAGAGCTTTGCCTAGGGATACTGTCAGATCTCTTTCTCTGGATGCGTTGCAAAGGAAAGAGTCCTCAGCTGGCATTTAGTTTCCCTAATTTGTACCTAAGTCCTTATAAGAACATGAAGAGCAAGTGGATGTGTGTTGGGGGTAGGGTGTAACTTCTGGCTAAACCTATCTCTTTCTCCTTGAGGAAAGCTGGTAATCTAGTTCTCTCTTTCCTTGGATTCCTTTCAGAAGTTAGAAGTGAGGGCAGAGAGAATCATTGCCTATGCCTAACCCCCAAAACTGAAACCTTGGTAACATCATTGACTTCTCTCTCTGTGGTGTCTCCATTACCCACCCCCAAGAAATCCTTAAACGTGAAGTTATCTTCTCTCATGTGAAAGCATCTTTTCCATTCCCATCACTCTCATCCAAAGCACCACCATGTTTTACCCAAGCAGTTTCAAGAGCTGGTCTCCGAACTCTAGTTCCATCCCCTTTACGTCATCCTCCATCCTGCAGCAAAATAATGTAAAATGTAGTTATTCATGGCATTTTCCTGTGTTAAACCCTTCAGTGCTTTTTCCATTATATTTAGCCTGTTCGTGTACATCAATAGAGTATACAAATCCTTCTGCTAATTGCCCCTGCCTAACTCTCATTTCTCACCATTTTCCCTCTCATAGTCTAAGGTCAAGCATGTTGCATTTCCAACAGTTTTTTTGAAGATGATACATTCTCACTGGTCTGTGACATTTCACTTTGTGTGTGGCGTTCCCCCTCCATCTTTCTCCATCCGTTCCTACTCTCGCCACATACTCTCTGGTTAATTTCCTTTATTTCTTCAGATCTTAGCTCAAATGTAATTTCCTCAGGAATGTCTATACTAATTCCCAATTGGTGATGGACAGGGAAGCCTGGTATGGTGCAGTCCATAGGGTCACAAAGAATCGGACATGACTGAGCAATTGAACTGACTGAAGTACGATCCCTGTGATTTTACATACTTTTGTAACACTCATGACAATTTATTGCCTTTACTTGTAAGTATCATCAGCCCCATAATATGATAGCTCCTTTAAGTTAGATTACAAGGTCTACTTTGTTCAAAACTGTTTCCTCTGAGTAAAGCACGTACTCTGGCACAGAAGGCATTCCATGCATGTCTTATTCAATAGTAATGGATAAATATTTCAGTTGGATGGTAAATGGAACATTGAGGGAAAATACAGTAAGAGAGCTGCTAGAGGGCTTCCCTGGTGGCTTAGTGGTGAAGAATCTGTCTGCCCATGCAGGAGACATGGGTTTGATCCCTAATCCAGAAAGATCCCACATGCTGTGGAGCAACTAAGCCTGTGCTCCAGAACCCAGGAGCCACAGCTATTGAGCCCACATGCCACAGATACTGAAGCCCTCACAGCCTAGAGCTTGTGCCCCACAGCAATAGAGAAGCCGCCACCGTGAGAAACCCACACACTGCAGCTAAGGAGACTCTGCTTGCTGCAACTAGAGAAAACCCCACGCAGCAACAAAGACCCAGCACAGCCAAAATAAATGAATTTACTTTTTAAAAGAGAGAGATGCTAGAATGATTAGTTGGAGCCAAATCATAAAGAACCATTAATGCCATATTAAAAAATGTAGGTCTTGACTGGAAATAGGGGAGACTCACTGGAGAATGTGACAGATTTGAAGCGCTCTTCCTAGAAGAATCTCAAAAAGCTTATATGTGCTTGACAAAGTGATATTCATGAACGTTCTTCTAAGAGTGCTATTTATATATCCATTACAGACTCCCAAGTTATAAAGTTAAAATGTGGCTTAAGGACAAAAATTCAGTTAAAATTGACTATGTTTGTTCTGAAGATAAAATTGATTTTGTGAGCAAGCAAAATGGCAATTTTGATCAGGACTCCTCAGTTGTGTATATGTGTGTGAGTCTTGTGAGTTTTATTTAAATTTTGTTTCCCATTTTCTAGCCTACAAACACCTAAATGTGCTTGTATATGTGTACTGTTAGAGATAAACTAAACTTGCTCTCTTTCTAGTCCTAACTCCAACCTCTTTTCAATGTGCAACTTATGTCCCACCCAGAAGAATTCCGTGGAATCCTATGAACTCTGACATACACCCCTTTTGTCTATTATATCCTTCACGCCTGCTATAGCCCTCTCCATCTTCATAGACCCAGTTGAATTAAGCCTCCTCTACTCTGAGACCTTCCTGAACTTCTGCTCTTCACAAAATGAATGCCTCCTTCTCTGTGTTCTCAATGAAATACCTGTATCACTATTTTCAAATTGCTTCATATTTGTTTTTCATGTGCCGCCACAATGCTTCCAATAATGCTCCCATTTTTATCTTGAGTTACTTTAGTAAAGGAGATATCAAAGAGTGTTGCTATTCAAAGTGTGCCCCCCAACCAGTATACTTGTGATCTTGATAAAGACCACAACCCAAACTTCTAAATCTGCATCGTAAGATATTTCCCAGTTTATTTTTATCACAGCAGAGTTCTAAAAGTCCTGCCATAAAATATCTAATATGGTTAATACATAAAAGATGTTCAGTACAGCCTGGCTTGATGGATGGATAATGCATAGACAATCAGAGGCATTTAATGATTATCAGTATACAGATGTGGTTTTGGAATTTATCTCAGGGTACACCATAGATAACCTGAGTAATAGATTAAGCTTATGTGCCATGAAACATCACTGAGAGCCATAAAATGATAAAAGACCCTGATGCATACCTGGAGTTTTTGGCAGGGAATGTTGTAAAGTACTCTGCAAGTTGAAGATCTTTTTAAAAATCACTATACCTTGACATACTTTGGCTTAGAACTACTTCACTGCATTCAAATATTTGTTTTCATTCCTGCATATTTTCTTCTGCCTTTCCTTCCTGCATTAATTCATACATGGAAGTTAGTTAACTCAGACTGTCAGCTGGTAAAACTGTCTTCAGAGGAAAATGTGAATGTGTACTAAATTCAAGGACAAGAATCTGCAGGATTGTTCGGCTTATTGGGGCAGCACACAGTAAGGAACACACTATAGCTGTAACTCCAGCAGGACTTGGAACAAGGTTAAAACTACAGAAAGGTGGAAGAACAGAAGCCAACCTGTAAACCTTCCAGATTCTTCCTCTAGAAAAAAATAAAATTACTCCCAATTATTTTCAGTCCATGTGGCCAAGAGAGTCTTACTAAAGTTTCAAAATGGTGTCTCACTCCTCATGGAAATCAGAAAAGCACTGAATCAGAGGCAGCTGAGGACATCTCAAAGGATAAGACATGAACAAGCAAGGGGGCCTGTCACAGAAAAAGAGATAAGGAAAGAAATGATGAGTTTGTTTTCTTTTTCTGTGACAGTTTTAATTCCCACATTTCCATTACTTAATGTGTCATTATTTCACTTTTCAGCAGTTGGCAAACAAACAACATTTCACCATTTATTTTAAAATTGGTAGTCAACACACAATACATCAGAATTTTATATTCTCTCAAAGGAAAATTCTCAAAAGAATAAAATCTGGAGCTTTCCTAGAGATTTCCCTTGGGAAGTTGACCTTCAAGTTCTTAGATATCAGTTATATACTCCTAACCAAAGGTTTAATTTCAGAGATTATGGGGACAGAGACTAAAAAGATCTGTCATGGACATTCCAGCCATAAATATGTGTAAAAACTGATGGGGAAGACTTTTCATTGCCTTTTAAAGGCCAAATCCCCAAACCAGAATTGAGGGTCATTACGCTGTGGCCCGTTTCAATTTCTAATCTTATTTGTACCATGTCTCTCTACTCTAGCCAAGTAGAACAAGTTGCGTTTGTATATACCCTTTAATTTACTGTTTTTGAGATTCTGCTTACAGCTCTTTTCACTTATAATTCCCTTGCTTCCCATATCTCTTGATCAAAATCTATCCCATGACTAAGACCCACTGCAAATGACGCTTGCACTGAGGCTCCAAAATCCCCAATAACTGAAAATGCACTCTTTCAAATATCTCAGAGACACATGAGTCTCATTTAACAATATATTTACTCATATGCATGTTGAATGTAACTTACTAGACTGAAAGTTTCCTGATAGTTGGAAATTAATACATCTTTGTGTTCTTTTATTTTACCTGATATAGTGATTTGCACATATGGAATGACTGAAGTATTCAGTAAAATGATGAGACAATTATAAAAGTTATTAGCCCTCAAGTTTTCTAAAATCCTATTTCAGTTGTCCCTTGATTAACATGAGTTTGAACTGCATGAGTCCACTTATATGTAGTTTTCATTAATAGTTAGTTCAGTAGTACACAACCTACAGTTCGTTGAATTCTCATACATGGACCTGTGTATAGTGAGAAACTCAGTACAGGAAGGCAGACTATATTTTTTCAGTTATAATTTATCTGTTTATTTGTCTGCAAGATCTTTTTATTATCTTTCAGATGACTTATGCATTCTTCTGTTTCATTGTTTCATTTAGTCTTCTATTCAGTTGTTTTATTGTGTTATTTCAGTTATTAAATTCTTCATTTCTAATCGGATCGTTTTTTGTATTTTCTAGTTCCTTGTTAAAATTCTCATCATGTTCATTTATTGTTTTCAAAACTCAGTTACCATCCTTATAAATAATGTTTCAGATTCTTCATCATTTATAAATATTAATTATTTATATTTCATTATTTCTTTCAGGAGCTTTCTCTTGCTCTTTCAATTAAGACCAATTCTTTCAGCTTTTCATTTTGTTCAGTTTTCTCTGCCTGTATGAATTTAGGTGAAACAGTTACCTATTGAGGTCTTGAAGATGTGTCCTTATGTTAGAGTCTTCATATACAGACTGCATGTGCACAGGTCCTTTGATGGGTGAGCTGGATTTGACATGGGTATATATCATATCTTTCTGCTGGGTATGCTGGGAGCTCTCATCTTGGTAGAAGATTGAGCAGGACATGGAGGGGCTAGAGCTGGAGCCAGATGTGACCAGGGGATCCTGCTCTGCTCAATGATCATTACTGCCCTGTCAGGGGTAGGGTCTGATCCCAAGTTTTTTAAACAAAAGCCCTGAAGATCAGATCCAACCTTGTTCTGGTGTCCCTTTAAATGTGTGTTTCCCCCTGCCCAGTGCTAAGATGTTTGCTTCAGAATGGAGTAGTACTGAAGTAAGGCAACCCATGTGGGCTGTTGACTCATGGCCACAAAATTCTGAGTTTTCTCAGATGTACTGCCTGTGTTCATGAAGATCAGGAAGATCCCCTGATGAAGGGAATGGCAACACACTGCAGGATTCTCACCTGGAAAATTTCATGGACAGTGGAGCCTGGTGGGCTACAGTCCATGAGGTTGCAAAGAGTTGGACGATTGAGCAAATAGCACTTTCTTTTCACTTTTTCATGTTCCTTCTATGCCTAATTTGTTGAAAGAGTTTTCTCAATCTACTGTTTTGATTATTTGATTTTTATCCTTCTTTCTATCCTTCTTTCAATTAATGCTGTGCAACACATTGATTAATATGTGGTGTTGAACTGTCTTTGCATCCCACAAATAAGCTCAACTTTACCATGGTGTATGATCCTTTTACTTTACTTTTACTTCAGTTTGCTAATACTTTGTTGTGGAAACGGAAATGGCAACCCACTCCAGTATTATTGCCTGGAGAATCCCATGGACAGTGGAGCCTGGTGGGCTACAGTCTACAGGGTCACAGAGTCAGACATGACTGAAGTGACTTAGTACAATATTTTGTTGAAATTTTTTACATCTCTATTCACTGGGGACATTGGCTTGTAAATATCTTTTCCTGTAGTGTCCTTATGAGGTTTTGGTATCAACATAATTTTCGTTTTGTGATATTAGTTTGAAAGTATTTCCTCTTCTTATTTTTAGAGTTTAAGAAGAATTGGCATTTGTTCTTTAAATGTTTGATAGAATTCACCAATGAAGCCATTTCTTTTAGGGCTTTGCTTTGTCTGGAATTTTGATTATTATGCAATCTCCTTTCTAATTAGTCAGCTGTTAATATTTTCTATTTCTTCCTGATTTAATCTTGGTAGATTGTATATTTCTAATAATTTATCAATTTCTTCTGTGCTATCCAATTTGATGGTGTATACATTTGCTCATATCAGCTTCTTGTGATCCTTTTGATTTCTGAGGTGTCAGCTTTAATATTTCCTCTTTCATTTGTAGTTTTATTTAGTTAAGTCCTCTCTCTTTTTCTTTTATAGCTAAGTTTGTCAACTGCATTTATAGTTTCATGAAACCAACTTTGCTTCATTGATTTATTTTCTATTGTCTTTCTAGACTCTGTTTCTGCTCTATTCTTTATTTCCTTCTTTCTGCTTTGTGCTTAGATTGTTCTTTTCTAATTCCATAACATGTGAAGTTAGTTCTTTAATTGTCGGGGTCCAGCCCCAGTGGATCCAGGGTAATTCGAAGCGAGGAGTTGGCGATTAGGATAGAATTATTTAATTAGAGATACGGAGATAGATTAGAAAAGAATAGTGTAGTAGGAAAATTAGTAGAGAAAAGAGGCTGAATTACTTGGTTTACGCAGAGAACCAATAAAACCCCGAGACAAGGGGTTTGCACCATCTACGTAAGCCACCAGCGCCCGCTTGAATAGCAGAGGGTGCCCTGCCTTGGGCTCCCTCTCGTGTGGGTCTTAGAAGCCAGAGCAAATAAGTAGACATGCTGAGACACCTCGCTCCAGATGGGAATTCAGCCAGAAAACGAGAAAAGACGACACGGGGGAAACCAGTCTTTCTAGGAGCTAGTCCGTTTCTTTATTTTCCAGGTCTGCTTTTATACTTTGATTTATACATAGAGATAAATGGAAAATTCAAAGTCACGTGGGGTCAGCAGTCCTGACCCTTATTGAAACCACGCTTTCTTTCTGCATTCCTTCTGATATACAAAGTTCTCAGGTGATTTACATCATTTTCTGGGCAAGAGGCCTGCTAACATTTTATGACCCTTTCTGATGATGATTAGTCAACCAGAAAACTTATTTTCTCCAAAGGTGATTTTTCTTAAGTCAGGCACAACCCTCCGAAGGCACCAGATAAAGTTGCATTCCTACAGGGCAAAGGTGCAGTGGGCTATAATCAAGAAAAGAATTTACTTGGACTGTGAAGAAAGCTGAGCGCCGAAGAATTGATGCTTTTGAACTGTGGTGTTGGAGAAGACTCTTGAGAGTCCCTTGGACTGCAAGGAGATCCAACCAGTCCATTCTGAAGGAGATCAACCCTGGGATTTCTTTGGAAGGAATGATGCTAAAGCTGAAACTCCAGTACTTTGGCCACCTCATGCGAAGAGTTGACTCATTGGAAAAGACTCTGATGCTGGGAGGGATTGGGGGCAGGAGGAGAAGGGGACGACCGAGGATGAGATGGCTGGATGGCATCACAGATTCGATGGACGTGAGTCTGAGTGAGCTCCGGGACATGGTGATGGACAGGGAGGCCTGGTGTGCTGCGATTCATGGGGTTGCAAAGAGTCGGACACGACTGAGCGACTGAACTGAACTGAACTGAACTGAAGGTCTAATGTGATTAATATTAAGGTTAATACTTATTTCTCCTATATGCTAGTTATATAAATTAGTGTGTATAAGGGGCAAGGGATATGGAGACTTAGCAGCAAATATTGGCTCAACAATGAATCCCTCCACTGGTATAATTTCTAACTAACTTGTTACTATTATACTAATAATTTTTTAACTTCTGAAAAGAATCTGTATTTAGAAAGTTTATGGCATCTCGTGCCTCTCACAGTTGGGAGGCTGTGAACAATTCCATGTGGTCGGATAAACCTGTCAGGCAGGCTAGAGAGCCATCAGAGGAGTTTTTGGATTGAAACACTCTCCCAGAAGATTTATTAACTGGAGCTCTAAGTTAGCTCCTTTTCAGAGAGAGGTGGTGGGGGATAGGCCCCTGTAATGTCAGAAGTATAGGTGAAAGCATAATGCAGTAAGGTAGGCAGACTCTGGTTTGGGGGGGTAGATGCTTGAGAATGACCAGGGGGACCTCTGAGGCCTGATCTCGCCTTTGCATATGTCAGGCCTCCTTCCTCATGACCTTTGCCACAGGTGGGATTCCTCACGCTGGCTCCTGGTATTTAATATCTTTCCTTTCATAATATAGACATTCCTCACTATAAATATTCCTCCTAAGACTGCTTTTGCTGCATCAGATAAGCTTTCTTATGTTGTAGTTGTGTTTTTGTTTGTTTTAAGGTACTTCATGATTTCCCTTTTTATTCTTCTTTAACCCATTGGTGGTTCAAGAGTATGTTGTTTAATTTCCACATGTCAGTGATGTTTTAAAATTTTTCTTGTTATTAATTTGTTTAATACCACTGTGGTCAGAAAAGATACTTGATACTACTTCAACTTCTTTTATGCTTCTTTTTTTTTTGACTGTAAGTATGTGAAAGACATATTTGACTATAGTGTCTTTCTTTAGTTTATCCTTATTTGTAATTTTTCTTGTGTTAAAATTTTTCAATTTTAGTCCAGATGTAGAATAAAGGGAGTTACTCATCATGTTGCAAGATTTGCATAGTTAAATTTGTCTTTGAGTTATAATTGAGATATAACTTTATATTAATTTCAGGTGTAATTTTTATAAATAATTTTACTTGTAAAAGTCTAGTATATGTATATATTGTGAAAGGATCACCACAATAAAGTCTAGATAACATTTTCACCATACATAGTTACAAACATTTTTCTTGTGATAAGGATTTTTAAGGTCTATTCTTTGGCAACTTTCAAATATTAATACAATATTATTAACTATAGTCACCATGCTGTGTATTGCATAACCATGACTTATTTATTTTATAATTGGAAGTTTCTACCTTTGATTTCCTTTACCCATTTTCCCACAGCCCACCCTCTACCTCTGGCAATCACCAATCTGTTCTTTGTATCAGTGAGCTTAGGGTTTTAGATTCCATATATAAGGGATATCGATGGGGAAACAGTGGAAACAGTGTCAGACTTTATTTTGGGGGGCTCCAAAATCACTGCAGGTGGTGATTGCAGCCACGAAATTAAAAGATGCTTACTCCTTGGAAGAAAAGTTATGACCAACCTAGATAGTATATTCAAAAGCAGAGACATTACTTTGCTGACTAAGGTCCATCTAGTCAAGGCTGTGGTTTTCCTGTGGCCATGTATGGATGTGAGAGTTGGACTGTGAAGAAGGCTTAGCCCCGAAGAATTGATGCTTTTGAACTGTGGTGTTGGAGAAGACTCTTGAGAGTCCCTTGGACTGCAAGGAGATCCAACCAGTCCATTCTGAAGATCAGCCCTCGGATTTCTTTGGAAGGATGCTAAAGCTGAAACTCCAGTACTTTGGCCACCTCATGGAAGAGTTGACTCACTGGAAAAGACTCTGATGCTGGGAGGGATTGGGGGCAGGAGGAGAAGGGGACGACAGAGGACGAGATGGCTGGATGGCATCACTGACTCGATGGAAGTGAGTCTGAGTGAACTCCAGGAGTTGGTGATGGACAGGGAGGCCTGGCGTGCTGTGATTCA
Organism: Oreotragus oreotragus; assembly: GCA_006410675.1. NCBI lineage: Eukaryota > Metazoa > Chordata > Mammalia > Artiodactyla > Bovidae > Oreotragus > Oreotragus oreotragus. The sequence goes on from SJYX01004956.1 coordinate 396,770, forward strand.
TGGGGTCGCAAAGAGTCAGACACAACCTAGCGACTGAACTGAACTCAACTGATAAGGGAGATCATTTGATGTTTGTTCTTCTCTGTCTGACTTTATTTCATAGATAGTGCCCTCAGTGTGCACCTGTGTTGTCACAAATGGCAGTTAGGTCAGTCCTTTTATTGCTGAATAGTATTCTATTATATATATGTATATGTATTTTGTGTACTTGTATGTGCATGTGTGTGTGTATGTGTATCCACTTATCTTAAGATTTTATTTTTCTCAAATTTGTTAAGGCTTGCTTTTTGACCAGACATATCTATTCTGGAGAATGTTACATGTGTACTTCAAAATAATATGTATTCATATGCTGTTAGAATAACTTACATATTTCTCCTAGGTTCATTTTTTCTGTAGTGTTATTCAGAGACATTGTTTCTTTGGTGATTTACCTCTGAATTCAACATCTCTCCAGTTTTGAAAGTGAATATTATTATTATCCTACTATTATTGTAGGGTATTATTTGAAGTAGGATATCCTATTTGAAGTAGGATATTATTATCCTACTATTATTGTATTGAGGCCTATTTTTATACTCAGTTTGGTTGGTATTTGTTTTAAATATATAGACATTCCAATGATGAGTTCATATGCATTTACAAATATTAAGAGTCCCAGGAGAGAGCAATGGCAACCCATTCCAGTATTCTTGGCTGGAGAATGCCATGAACAGAGGAGCCTGGCAGGCTATATAGCCCATGGGGTTGCAAGAGTCAGACATGACTTAGGGACTAAAGCACCACCAAGGACTTACTGTCATTTTTTAAATAAGTAATTGAAACCTATTATTGTCATTGTTTTCTGACTGGCTTTTAAATTCCTGTGTTTCTTTCTTCTTCTCCTACTGTTTTCCTTTATAGTTTCCTTTGTGGTATGCTTTAATACCTTTCTCTTTTATCTTTGGTGTATTACTATATGTTTTCTTGAGGTTACCAGGAAGCTACATAAAATGTGTTATATTTATAATGGCCTGTTTGAAGATGAAAGTAGCTTATCTTCAGCTGCATATAAAAACTACACTTTTACTTTTCCTCTCTCCACATTTTATGCTACTTTACATCATTTATATGGTGCATCAATTAACAAATTATTGTAGTTATTATTATTTTTAATACAATGGTGTTTTAACTATTATACTAGAAATAAAAGCAATTTACACATCACCATTACAGTATTAGGGGTTTTTGAACTAGGCTATGTATTCAATTTTACCAGTGAGTTTTACATTTTTATATGTTTTATGTTATTACTTTGTCTCCTTTCATCTTAAACTTGAAGTATTCTCTTTAGTATTTCTTATAAGTTCTGTTTAATGGTGATAGACTACCTTACTTTTATTTGTCTGGGAATGATTCTATCTCTTCATTTCCCAAGGAGAGTTTTGCCAGATATACTCTTGATTGGCATTTTTTTCTTTCAGCATTTTGAATTTATTATCCCATTCCCTCATGGCCTCACAAATTTCCTGCATAGAAATTTGCTAATAGATTTATAGAGTTTTTCTTCTAATATGAAGAGTTGTTTTACTATCTCATAATTCTCTTTGTCTTTAACTTTTAATATTTTGATATAGGGCATCTCTGCATATTCTTCTTTGAACTGGTCTTTCTTTGGGTCCTTTAAGCTTCCTATACCTTAATATCCAAATTTGTACCAAGACTTGGGAAGTTTTCAGCTCATCAGTTCAGTCACTCAGTGGTGTCCACTCCTTGTGACCCCATGAATCGCAGCACCCAGGCCTCCCTGTCCATCACAAACTCCCGGAGTTCATCAAAACTCATGTGCATTGAATTGGTGATGCCATCCAACCATCTCACCCTCTGTCGTCCCCTTCTTCTCCTGCCCCCAATCCCTCCCAGAATCAGGGTCTTTTCCAATGAATCAACTCTTTGTATGAGGTGGCCAAAGTATTGGAGTTTCAGTCTCAGCATCAGTCCTTCCAGTGAACACCAGGACTCATTTCCTTTAGGAAGGACTGGTTGGATCTCCTTACAGTCCACTCTCAAGGGACTCTCAAGAGTCTTCTCCAACACCACAGTTCAAAAACATCAATTCTTCACCGTCCACCTTTCTTCACACTCAGTTTTCTTCACAGTTCAACTCTCACATCCATACATGACCACTGGAAAAACCATAGCCTTGACTAGATGGACCTTTGTTGGCAAAGTAATGTCTCTGCTTTTGAATATGCTATCTAGGTTGGTCATTACTTTCCTTCCAAGGAGTAAGCATCTTTTAATTTCATGGCTGCAATCACCATCTGCAGTGATTTTGGAGCCCCCAAAAGTAAAGTCTGACACTGTTTCCACTATTTCCCCATCTATTTCCCAGGAAGTGATGGGACCAGATCTTCGTTTTCTGAATGTTGAGCTTTAAGCCAACTTTTTCACTCTCCACTTTCACTTTCATCAAGAGACTTTTAGTTCCTCTTCACTTTCTGCCATAAGGGTGGTGTCATCTGCATATCTGAGGTTATTGATATTTCTCCCAGCAATCTTGATTCCAGCTGGTGCTTCTTCCAGCCCAGCGTTTCTCATGATGTACTCTGCATCAGTTCAGTTCAGTTCAGTTCAGTCGCTCAGTCGTGTCCGACTCTTTGCGACCCCATGAATCACAGCAGGCCAGGCATCCCTGTCCATCACCATCTCTCGGAGTTCACTCACACTCACGTCCATCGAGTCCATGATGCCATCCAGCCATCTCATCCTTGGTCGTCCCCTTCTCCTCCTGCCCCCAATCCCTCCCAGCATCAGAGTCTTTTCCAATGAGTCAACTCTT